>CM067482.1:28364908-28456710 GCA_034552555.1 Semaprochilodus insignis | reverse complement strand
GCTTCACCACCGATACATACGCATAGCATACAGTCACGTCTTTTCACCTGTTTCATCTGTTCCCCCATACGGTCAGAGCAGAGCGCACTGACCCAGTCACAGATGGCCTCAGAGCAGCTGGGACTGTAGCCAGTGGCAGAATTACTACTGCAGCGTGTTGATCATGTTCACCCTCAGGGAGAAATCGTGCTGCTGTCACCGCTGCTGAACAAGGACAGCATTAAGAGGAACAGCCCAGCTTATGTATCACATACACTCTCTGGTCACTTTATTAGAAACACCTACCTTGTGCCTCCACTCACTGGCCACTTTAGAAACACCAGCCTTGTACTTCCACTAACTGGCCCACTTTATTAGAAACACGTACCTTGTACTTCCACTAACTGGCCACTCTACTAGAAACACCTATCTTTTACTTCCACTAATTGGCCACTTTATTGGAAACACCTTGTGCTTCCACTTACTAGCCACACTATTAGAAACATCTACCTTATACTCTTTCAGACTGGCTACTTTATTAGAAACACCTACCTTGTACTTCCACTAATTGGCCACTTTATTAGAAACACCTACCCTGTACTTCCACTAATTGGCCACTTTATTAGAAACACCTACCCTGTACTTCCACTAACTAGCCACGTTTTAGAAACATCTACCTTGTATTTCGAATAACTGGCCACTTTATTAGAAATACCTACCTTGTGCTTCCACTTACTGGCCACTTTATTAGAAACATCAACCTTATACTCCTTCAAACTGGCCACTTTATTAGACATACCCACCTTGTACTTGTCCAAACTGGCCACCTTATTAGAAACACCTACCTTGTACGTCCCCAAACTGGCCACTTTACTAGAAACACTTACCTTGCACTTCTCCAAACTGGCCACTTTATTAGAAACACCTACCTTGTACTTCTCCAAACTGGCCACTTTATTAGAAACACCTACCTTGTACTTCTCCAAACTGGCCACTTCCACATTGTGGAAGTTGATGAAAATACAACTTAGGTGTTTCTAATAAAACGGCCAGTTTGGAGAAGTACAAGGTAGGTGTTTGTAATAATGCGGCTAGTGAGTGGATTGTGTGTCAATAGACTGGCCACTTTACTGGAAACACCTACCTGGTGCTTTCACTATATAGCAGTGTAATGTTTATCTACTGTAATGCATTAAAATGTCTTGATCCAGTTCTTTGTCTGCCTCCTCCTCATCATGTTCTTCATTTCCGGCAATGGGCTCCTCATCATCATCTTTTTCGTTCACTTGGGAAGCAGGAATATATAATAAGCACAAATCTTCCAAGTACTCACAGATGTACCGTAGTGAGATCAAATCATTTCTGTTTTCCGCCCTTGTACAAAACATTCTGCTTCCTAATTCAGCAGGTGCCTTACCTAAAATAGCATAAAGCCATCTACATCATGGGGTCAGCTGATAACTGTGGCTACTGGTCCATCAGAACTAAGGGCAGTGGTCAAGATGTCAGTGGAGGGTCACTGCAGAATGGATTGCGCAGTGTGTAGAGAGCAGGATAAGTGGCCACCCTGGGATCCCTGTGAGAGGAGGCAGGAAATCAGCTCCTGTACAGTCACAGCTCCTACTGCGAAGCTGAGCTGGCCTCTTAAATGTCGTCATTCTAATCGCCTGGAAGATTCTGAAATGTGCAATATCGTTAAGCCAGTGGAGTCTACCATCTTCAACCAGCACAAGAGCTGTTTCTCAGGCACTGAAATGGTCTGTCAAGAGCCTTTCTATAGGTTGAGAGTCCGACAGTAAGACGGCAGAGCAACACACTTCACATTTTCACACTGCAATCGGTTAATCAAATTAGACGGAGAGCATGATGCATCCTTTATTTCATTTCCAGTCACAACGGCCATTAAGCATCACTTACTCACTCTCTGAGAAGATCCTATATAAGATAACCCAGATAAACAGCACTTCAAAGCTTTAATGGTTGAGAGGGAGGAGAAAATTAAGATCCACTCTCGCTTCAGATCTGAAAACATCTACAGGTGTTTCTGTCCGTCCTTCCACTGTCAGAAGACACCTCAATGCTGAAAGGATGTGTAGTTGTACTGTATGGAATACTTTCCTTTTGCCAAAGCACTATTTGTGCAGGGACAGAATGAGAATGAAGGAATATCTTGTGAAGTTGTTCTCTTTAACACTTGCCCTGTGAGCAGAAGTACAAGGTTGGGTGTTTCTAATAAAGTGGCAAGTTAGTAAAAGTACAAGTACACGTTTTTTTAATAGAGTGGCCAGTTAGCGGACGTACAAGGTACACGTTTCTAATAAAGTGGCCAGTTAGTGGATGTACAAGATAGGTGTTTCTAATAAAGTGGCCAGTTAGTGAAAGCACAAGATATGCGATTCTAATAAAGTGGCCAGTTAATGAAAGTACAAGATATGCGATTCTAATAAAGTGGCCAGTTAATGAAAGTACAAGCTACACGTTTCTAATAGTGTGGCCAGTTAGTGGATGTAAAACTTAGGTGTTTCTAATAAAGTGGCCAGTTAGTGAAAGTACAAGGTAGGTGTTTCTGATAAAGTGGCCAGTGAGAGGTAGCACAATGTAGGTGTTTCTAATAAAGCAGCCAGTTAGTGAAAGTACAAGGTAGGTGTTTCTAATAAAGTGGCCAGTTAGTGGAAGTACAAGGCACGTGTTTCTGATAAAGTGGCCAATTAGTGGAAGTACAAGGTGGGTGTTTCTAATAAAGTGCCCAATTTTTTTTACTGTGAGTCTGTAGGCCTAGCCAGTTGAGCTTGAAGGCTTCCATGTTTCTAAGAATGGCTCAGGATACAATATAAATGCATCACTGACACATTTATGGCACCTTTTAGAGTAAAAAGGTCTGCGGAGTGTTTTAATGCTCCCTGTATGCTTCAAAAGAAAGTCCAGGAACCTAGCTGGGCTTCATTATACACTCATTATCAAAAAAAATGTTGCACCCAGAAGGAATTAACCAACAGGAATTAAACGTGATGGGTAGGTTTGACATTGTAAGACATGTGAATGGTTCATGTTTCATGCTCGGCTGCGCATGTGATGTAAGCAAGGTTGTCTATATAAGGTCGTCCTCTTTCCATTCTGACTTGTGCCGTTGTGTTGGTAGCATCCTTTGCAAGTGAAGTCTGCCTCAGAGAAGAGTTCAAAAGCAGTTTGAGCAATTGGAAGAGTTGGAAAGAGGTCACATCATAAAGCTCCAGGAAGGAGGATGGTCTTATCGACGTATCGTGCGCCACACAGGTTGTGCAGATACTACCATAACATACTGTTGGCGGCAGGGGATAGAAGAAGGCAACCACTAGCGACATGAAGGATCTGGGAGACCTACTAGAACCACGGAGAGAGAGAACCAATGGATTGTCCGACATGTGAGTGACCCAACAGCCACGATTGCAGACATTCAGTGAGCAGTGATGTCCTCCATGAGTCATCCTATTAGTGCCAGCACCACTGGCAGACGGCTGCACAGCGCAGGACTGCATGCACGCAGACCATTACGACGACTGCCCATAACACCACGTCAACGTCACCAAAGACTGCCATGGTGTCATGCCAGACAGTCATGGAGTGACTCAGAATGGTAGCGGGTCATCTTCAGTGAAGAGTCCTGCTTTTGTCGTGGTGGAGATGACCAGCGAATGGAGGCAAAGTGGTCAGCGCCAAGATGAACGAGTTGTTGTCATGCGTCACATGTCCAGAAGACCTTGTATCTCTCCACCTCTAGCCCATCGCGAAATCTGCATGTATATGGATTATTGCAGGACACCAGTAGGAACCTGTACAACTCCATGCTGAGACGTCTGGCATGTTGCGTTAGCAAACATGGCGCCCTGGCCCCATACTGAGAGACACTACTTCTGTATGTATAAATAATATAAATATATTCAATAAATATTGCCCATATCAGTCTAAATTTATCATCATTTATTGTTTCTGGTAACCTTTATCTTCCTTCCCAATGGCGCTGCAATCTCACACTTCCCTCTGGCTGCAGCTATTCTTTTGACTATGAATGTATGAGCTGTAGTCTAACCAGGTTTCAGTCATTTGTTAGAAACAAACTAGCATTGTCTTTTACAAGCTGTACATCTACTTGCGGCAGCTTCATTGTTGGTGCGTGTGAGCACATTCCTGGGTCGCACACACTGCAGGTGTCAGCGCTGTGGGGGATGTAGTGTGTGTGATAGAGAGGTATGAAATCTGCATGTAAATGATTAGCTTTAGCCAGCAGCCCCATTCTGTGAAACAGTGAACCGCAGGGGTTCAATAAGGATTTCTGACTGCGTCTCCAAATGTTAGCCCAACAAAGCGCTGTTCTCTCCACCGCATGTGTCACTTTTCATAGAGTTTGACGACCTCTGCACTGAAAATTAGCATTAGCAGGAGAGTGTCCATGTGACTGAATCAAAGAGAATACGTCAGTAAAAATGCGTAATGAGAACCACTCAGAGCTTATTAAAACCCTCAGATTAATAATAAACGACTCCTAGGGTCTGATCTTGAATGTTATGTGATGGCCTTCATATTTCCAGGATGATTTGACCTCATTCTGTTAGCATAACAGGTCCAAGCAGGCCTGTTTCAAACCAACTTTGCAAAAAAATGTAATATAGACATGGACATTTTACCCTTACAGGACTGGGGCTCACGATGTTCGTGTTGCTTTCTGCTTATTTTGGTTTATGGTGGTTCTGATTCCTGGTATCCAAATGGAGTATGTCTCCAGAATGTCCTGTCTTCTGTTTGGGCCTTCAGGCTTCTTAATAGCTTGATTTCTTTGTCTCTATCCTGATGCTGGATTGCAATGCTGTTGGGAAGGAAGATAAGGGTTACCAGGAACAATAAATGATGATATATTTAAATATAAAAAAGTAGTGTCTCTCAGTATGGCGTCGGATCGCCATGTTTGCTAACGCAACATCCCAGACGTCTCAGCATGGAGCTGTAGAGGTTCCTAATGGTGTCCTGTGATCATCCATCCCATGTAGCTTGAATATTCTCACACACAGTTCCTGCAGATTTGGTGGTGGGGTGGACGTGAAGTGACACCAGATCCTCTGGACACATGACACGTGACAGCAACCTGTTCATCTTGGTGCTGACCATGGTGCCTCCACACACGGATTTGTTGGTCATCTCCACCAAGACAAAAGCACGACTCATTATTGAAGATGACTTGCTGCAATTCTGAGTCACTCCATGACAGTCTGGCATGACACCATTGCAGTCTTTGGCAACGCTGACGTGGTGTTAACGGTTAAGGGCAGTCATCGTAACGGTCTGCATTGTACTGTCGTCTGCCAATGGTGCTGGCACTAACAGGATGACTCAAGGAGGGCATCACTGCTCGCTGAATGTCTGCAATAGTGGCTGTTGGGTCAGTCAGGCACAGCGATAAGGCCCGTCCTTGCTTAGGTCACATGTGCAGCTGAGCATGAAACTTGAATCATTTGCATGTCTCACAATGTCAAACCCACCCACCAAGTTTCTGGGTGCAACTATTCTTTTGATGATGAGTGTATGTTCAAAATTAGAGCTTCAGTTTAGCTATCCTGACTTTGGGTGAGAGAGGAGACTGGCTGGACTGCCAAGGCCTTTCTTTGTAGAGACACACCATTACATTTTAGTATCATGTCAAGCTCTGATCTGCCAAGGGCCAAACTGAGCCTAAGATCCTTTGTGGTTAATAACTGATCCATGTAGACAAAAGCCGTCCACCACTTCCACAACTTCTCCATCAAGCGTAAAGATCTAAAGGTCTTATTGGTTGTCATGATCTTTGTGTCCTTCATATAGAGCTGAAGTCCCATCTGTTAGTTAACTTTCCTTATGAGGGCCTTGAGGTCTTCCTGATTTTCTATGAGTGGTGTGTCATCTATATATCAAAGGTGAACTGGTGTTTGCAAAAGCATTTGTGTCCAGATGTCTACTGCGCCTGGAGAGAACAGTAATGTTGAGTAAGGCCTCTTGGACACGTATCTGGACATTTTTAAAACAGATTTTTTTTCCCTTCGGTTTTCAGAAAGATCTTCACACCAGCTCTCATGAGCATACCAATCCAGCAGGGGGCAATAATAGTCTATAATATTTTCTATATATCTTAGGAAGACCACAAGGTAGACTTCAGCGCTATTGAGACAGGATTAGTTTTACATGGGGACGTGAGGTAACATAACTATTACGGGCTTTCCTCAGAGATTTTAGTCCTGCTCGAATGCAACATGTCAATCATTTTTACTGACTTTGTGCCCCCACGTCTTTTACCTTCTGTTCAACAAGCCACAAAAATAACTTCAGGTTATTTTCTTCAGGTGCCAAAAGTATTCACTCACCCATCCAAATCAGTTCAGGTGTTCCAATCACTTCCATGGCCACAGGTGTATAAACCAAGCACCTAGGCATGCAGACTGCTTCTACACACATTAGTGAAAGAATGGTTCACTCTCTGGAGCTCAGTGAATTCCAGCATGGTCCCGTGATAGCATGCCTCCTGTGCAACAAGTCCAGTCGTGAAATTTCCTCAGAAATCAACTCAGCCACAAAGTGGTAGGCCACGTATAATGCCAGGGTGGGGTCAGTGGATGCTGAGGCACATAGTGAGCAGAGGTCGCCAACTTTCTGCAGTGTCAATTGCTACAGACCTCCAAACTTCATATGGCCTTCAGATTAGCTTCATGGAATGGGTTTCCATGGCCGAGCAGCTGCACCCAACCTTAAATCACCAAGCGCAAAGCAAAGAGTCGAATGCAGTGGCATAAAGCACGCTGCCACTGGACTCTAGAGCAGTGCAGACGTGTTCTCTGGAGTGACGAATCACACTTCTCCATCTGGCAATCCAATGGACGAGTCTGGGTCTGGCGGTTGCCAGGAGAACGGTACTTGTCTGACTGTGTGCTGCCGCAGTGTAAAGTTGGGTGGAGGGGGGATTATGGTGTGGGGTTGTTTTTCAGGAGTAGGGCTCAGCCCCTTAGTTCCAGTGAAAGGAACTCTTAATGCTTCAGCAGACCAAGAGATTTTGGGTAATTTCATCCTCCCAACTTTGCACAAAGCAAGGTTCATAAAGACCCGATAGAACATCTTTGGGATGAATTAGAGCAGAGACTGCTAGCCAGGCCCTCTCATCCAACATCAGTGTCTGATCTCACAAATGTGCTTCTGGAAGAATGGTCAAAAATTCCCATAAACAATAAATTCCTAAACCTTGTGGAAAGCTTTCCCAGAAGAGTCGAAGCTGTTTAGGTTATCTCTGAAACGTCCATTCAATCCAGATCCGGCAGAGAATCTGACTTTGGTTAATGATCATCAAGTGTTATATCTTTAGAATCATTGATATTTTTTTTAATATACATTATTTGCAGTCAAAGTTACAGCCCATCTACAAGAAGTGACCTCATTATGTTTGGATGTCTTTAAGAAAAGTGAAAGCCACAATTACAGACATATAGAAGTCAAGAGTTTTCATCTGGATGGGGGGAAAGCAAAATTAATAGAAAAAATGCATATTTTTATGTGTCCAAAAAGTGCACTGAACTATTTTTGAAGAGACTTTACAGAGTCTTTGGCGGGTCACCAGATGAACACGACCAACGTGGACCCTATCATGAAAAAAGTTTGAAAGGAATCATTTTGTTGAGATGGCCAGGGGCTAAGAACAGCCTGCTCTGCCTTTGCCTCCATGCTCCAAATTTCTTAGCTCCTTCTGTGCCAGATCGTTTTCTCAGGGCTCAGAAAGTTTGAGAGTACTACAGATTCCTCTCAGTTACACAAGTTACAGCCTTTACTTCCAGCACGCTGTATCAAAGCACCAGAAAAACTGACCAGTTCTGCTGTTGGAAAAGGCAGTCAGGTCCCTTTAATTACACCTGTGGCATTTTCCGGTCCTTCTGTGCTTTGCTTTTCAGTGGAGTGAATCCACAAGAAGGTCCCACTTGAAATAAATAGAGTGGCTGAAGATGCTTAGATTGCTTTTATCCTTTATTGTCATCCTACTATTCTTTAAAGAATGTCTCTCTGTTCATACTGCCTTTTTTTATTGGTTGCTTATGTGCACAAGTAGGTCAATGTCTGCGCAAAACCGGTGTCATCGGTGCTGGTGTGATGAATGGCACTGTGGTGTGTGCTCACCCTTATGACCTCTCCACATGCTGAAAATCTGTGTGGCCTGTCATGGGGGAAGCAGTCAGGTGTGAAATGACTGGACCATCTCTTCTGCCTCAGCGGGGACCTGATTCATGTGCTTCTTGATTGGAAAGGCCCAGAAGATGATTTGCAACGAGAAGAATACTGTTGTTCTGACCAGCGGCAACCACCCAAAACTGAACATAAATGTTGCCATAGAAAGCAGAACATGCCCTGGTTCTCAGATCCGAGGGTCCTCCTTCTTGAATTTCTCCACTGAATGTATTGTGGTGTACCACCTGGCTCAGTATTAGGCCACCTTTCAAAGTCATTTTTAATAAAAACTTTCTTTCAGACATTCTTATACATTCTGTTTCTTAAAAACAACTACTGATGGTTCCAGCTGTTTCATCTTCTGTCAACTATGGACTAGATTACATATCATGCAGCATTTTTGCAGAAGTGTTTTAGCTGATGTTCAAGTGCTAAGAACACCAGGATACCAGGAACAATACATGACGATAAATTTAGACTGATATGGGCAATATTAATTGAGTTACACATACAGAAGTTGTGTCTCTCAGTATGGCATTGGGCCGCCATGCTTGCTAACAACATGCCAACATACCAGACAGCATGGAGTTGTAGAGGTTCCTAATGGTGTCCTGTTATAATCCATCCCATGCAGCTTGAATATTCTCACACAGCTCCTGGAGAATTTGCAGTAGGAATGGAGGTGGCAACAAAACATTCATCTTGGAAGCTTGGCGCTGTCCATGGTGCCTCCACACATTAACTTGTTGGTCATCTCTACCAAGACAAACGCAAGACTGAAGATGACCCGTCGGCACAACACCATTGCAGTCTTTGGCGATGCTGATGTGGTGTTGAGGGCAGTCGTTGTAACCGTCTGTGTGCATGTAGTCCTATGTTGTGCAGCCGTCTACCAATGGTGCTGGTACTAACAGGATGACTCATGGAGGGCACCACTGCTTGCTGAATGTCTGCAATCATGGGTGTTGGGTCAGTCAAGTACAGCGATAAGGCCTGTTCTTGCTTATGTCACATGCACGGCCGAGCATGAAACTTGAATCATTTGCATGTCTTATGATGTTAAACCTACCACCAAGTTTCATTCCTGTCGGTTGATTCCTTCTGGGTGTAGCTATTCTCTTGACGATGAGTGTATACAAAATGACTAAGTTTGGTCTGGGGAAGGTTTAAGGCACGAGAGGAAACCAGATATTCAGCTTCATAATCTGGCTATTGCTTGCAGGTAGTCGCTTAGATTCACTAGCACATTCATATGTCATTTTAGGACCCCTGCTTCACCGAAGTAGAGCAGAACAAGCACAGTCATCTTTGCCCCACTCAAACACAGGAAAGATTAATTGCTCAAGTGACATTTTATCCCCCCCACATCCTGTTTCAAATGTCAGTTTATTATCCCACCATTGCCTGTCCATTTCTGAAAATCAGTTTAGGAAAAAACATTTTTAATGGGAAAATTGTTGGGTGCATTTTTGCAAAATGTCAGGATCTCCTCGGTTGCTGCTTTTCATCATTTATTTAGCGTCTTTCCATTAAAATCAAATTGATTTTTAAATATGATCACATTGGGTCTTATAACCCGGAATGTTCTGTCTGTGAACTGCTCCCGTGGAGTGCTCAGAGGGAATATTGAAGGAAAAAGGTTGGGAGAGTCTTTGAGGCTAAACCAGCACAGTTATGGCATTTCACCAGCATTTGACTAAACTAATAATTTCTCTTGATGTCGGTTATGTTTTTGGGGAATATTGCCACACAATAACAAAGATTTGAGATGACATAGATTATCCGGTTAAAAGAGAATTCCACCATGTTTTCAGACTCTCTTAGTGGTCGAGATGTATACAGAGTCATTCAGAGTGGTTTGGTGTGAGATGGTTGATTGTAGAGTCTCAAATATCTTTATAGTGGTGGTGATGGGAACCAGAGGTCACCATGTCTACAACACAAATATAACCACTTTATTAACTATCCAAACCCACCAGTGAACCTACACATTTTTTCTGAGATTTATACGTAATGTTCATGATGGTAAAATTATACTGAAATAATACGTTTATTTTGGGAACTATTTTGCCTCACAACACCCTGCACATATCCCTCCACCATGAATGGATTTTAGACCAAAATCTTCTCCGAACTATCATAAACAACGTCTCGTACATCATGCAGTGTATTCATAACCATTTCATGTAATAACTTTTTTTGAGCAAGCTTTTAGAGGTGGACGTCTATTTCCATTCACCACCACTGTAAACAATCCTGAGTTTGTAAGTTTCTCTAAAACAGAGCATTTCACACCAAACCACTCTGAATAACATTAGCAACACTCAACATCAAAAGAACAGCTGCACCCAAGAGGAAGTGTGGGACTAGCGTTTCTCCGTATGGCAATGAGCTGCCATGTTTGCAGATTTGTTAGTTGTCTCCACCAAGACAAAAGCGGGACTCGTCACTGAAGATGACCCGCTGCCATTCTGAGTCAATCCATGACAGTCTGGCATGAAACCACCTGCGTCATGCAGCCGTCTGCCAATGGTGCTCATGGAGGGCATCACCGTTCGCTGGATGTCTGCAATCGTGGCTGTTGGGTCAGTCAGGTACAGTGAAAAGGGCCGTCCTTGCTTACGTCACATGTATGGCCGAGTGTGAAACTTGAATCATTTGCATGTCTCACAATGTCAAACCTACCCACCAAGTTTCATTCCTGTCAGTTGATTCCTTCTGGGTGCAGCTATTAGTGCAACTATTCCTTTATCGATGAGTGTATAAAATGGCTTGTCAGCTCAGCCTAACAAGCAATTAAAAGGTTTAATCAGTGGTTTATTCAACTCTCATAAACACTTTGAATGAAACAGTGTCAAGCAAAAGTAATAGATCAAAGGAAGTAATCAATATTGCATATCAGCATTGGGTCAGTCAACCTGTTGTGATGTTGGTGCTTATTATGTATCACATAATAGATAATGCTCAGAGTTATTCAGAAACAGAGATTTCCAGCGGTTTGACAGTCACGTCTGCTACATAATGAAGAGCTAAAGTAAATCAGTGGAGTGTTTCCGTCTGATAAGCTTTTCTAGAGAAAAATACGTCTTCAGCTTCAGCTTCAGCTTTTGTGTTCTAACCTTGAGGTTATAACAGCTGTATTGTTTGTGGGCCTTATTAGCATTCGCAAAGCCAAGACACAACTACAGCAGGAATGCCTCAATAAAGAAGGAACCCTGATAGCAGCACCGCTCAGACTCGTCAAACTAGGCTATTCTAAAACCTGCTCGGTTACTTTTCTCATAACGATAAAGCCTGCCCCTCATAAGGCCACTCCATTTGCTGCAGTGAGTGAGGATGTCAGTGCAGAACGGCTCTGATTGTTGAATTCCGTATGTGCCATAGAGAGACTGAAATGGAGCCAAGCTGTGATCAGCTTGTGAATTTCAGATGCTAGACATTTTGTTTAAGTGTCTTTCTTCTTGTTCCCATAAATCAATGGAAATGTGTATGATTTACATGATGGAAAACCGGATTTTCATCTTCACAGGTAACCAAGCGAGTCATAAAAATGTTTTAATAAAGTGCTTTATTGGGCTTTTTGATATCAGGTAAGCTGCAGTTGGGGGGTTCTTGCCCCACCCCTCATTGCTTGCTAGCAGCTCAACAATGTTTCAATCACAACGTTGCACATGTATTTTACATGATTATATGGGGGTACCATATAATGCCATAAGAGGTTAAGTTGTTCATTATGGTAAATAACAATATACGTATACTAAAATTAGTGACCTGTGACTGAAACGTACCTGTAGTGTGAACATTTCCGGTAGACTGGGATTTTAGCCACTGCTGGTAGACCTGTATGACCCAACGCTTCCATACACCTGCAGATTCAGCTACGTCCTTCACACTATGGCCTGTGGCACGCCCAAATGGAGTCAATCCTTTTAGCCAATCATTAACATCTGCTTTGGAGCCATTTTCCACACATGGAACGAGATATTCGCTGCGCTGTAGCACCTCTTCTCAATCTATGGATCCTGTCACTCACACCCTGTTGGTATTTATAGCTCCATCATCCTCATGCAGCACCATCTGCAGGAGCTCATGTATCCACCAGGCATTTTCTTTGCTCTCAGTTCAGATGGTCATGGCATCATCAGGGTTTGGACCAAATAATGGGGCCATGTGCTTAGATGGTTATTCCACTTGTAGGGGCCATGAACAGCTAATATTTGCCATAGAATAGAAACCTGTGTTATACATTGGCAATAGCTGTATTAGCAAATAGGATTTACAAATAGCATTTACAAAACTGGGGGGTAAACGAGTCAATTCCAAAATCCTAGGGTGTTATGTAAATAGTCTGGGTTCATTAATACAGTACATACTGTACGCCAACAAAATTTACAAATGGAGCAACAACAATCCATCTCCATGAAGAGCCTTTCACTTTAGGACTTAATGAAGTTAGAGAGTGTTTTAAGGCAGGACAGCAGAGCCTCCCCATGGAATCTGCAGCCTGGGAGCCCTCTAAAACGGTTCAGGATAAAAATCTCAGAGGTCATATGCCATGTCTCAGCTTTACCAAGGCAAATGCCAGGAATGAAACCCAGAGTTAATTAATGAGTATAAATTTAAGACTGTAGGACATGAGTAGAAACACCAGCCTTGTGCTTCTACCAAATGGCCACTGTATTAGAAACACCAGCCTAGTGCTTCGACTAAGAGGCCACTTTATTAGAAACACCAGTCTTGTGCTTCCACTCTGTGGCTACTTTATTAGAACACATACGTTGTGCTTCCACTAACTGGTCACTGTATTAGAAACACCAGCCTTGTGCTTCCACTAAGTGGCCACTTATTAGAAACACCAGCCTTGTGCTTCTACTAATTGGCCACTGTATTAGAAACACCAACCTTGTGCTTCCACTCCGTGGCCACTTTATTAGAAACACCAGCCTTGTGCTTCCACTAACTGGCCACTTTATTAGAAACACCAGTCTTGTGCTTCCGCCTAAGTGGCCACTTTATTAGAAACACCAGCCTTGTGCTTCCACTAACTGGCCACTGTATTAGAAATACCAGCCTTGTGCTTCCACCAAGTGGCCACTTTATTAGAAACACCAGCCGTGTGCTTCCACTAAGTGACCACTTTATTAGAAACACCTACATTGTACTTCCACACACTGGCCACTTTACATTCATTCTCCATGTTTCATGAAGATTCTGATGTTCACCAATGTTCTCTTATTTGGGAATTGTTCACAGGTAAGAACAAAGGTATGAACAGTTCCTTCAGCTTAAGGACACGTCATGAATCTGATGCAGACTGTTTCTTAGCACCTTTCTGAAGAACAGGTTTAAGAAAAAGTCTAGGAAGATGCTGGTGAATGAGGCCCATTGCTTGTAAATGTAGGTACAATATATTTAGTGCCCCTCTGGTTGAGAACTGCTGGTTTTAAGGATTCTTGATATTAGTTGCTGTACTGTGGATATAAAATTGATTGTGATATTTGAATATTAAAAAGGAGGAAATACAAGATAAACTGTAATTGAACTGAGAGTCTCCTGGGCACGCTGCTTTATGTAAACCCTTTTCTCTGATTGGACTCTTTCTCTTTCTCTCTCTCTCTCTCTCTCTCTCTCTCTCTCTCTCTCTCCTCTGAATTTAAAGTAAAATCTGTGTTTCTAATGAACAATAAATGAACCAAATGAAATGAATGAAAAGTGATTGAATGACTGAGAGGTTGAAGTGAGTCCCCAACAGTACAGTCAGCCCTCTCTCTCTCACTCTCTCTCTCTAATCCCTCCATCTTTCTCCCTCTACATTTCTCCATCATTGAGACTCTCACCCCTCTATATTCATCCATCCTTCCTTTTCATCTCTCCAACTGTCCATCCATCCATACATCCTTCTCTCTTCATTTATTAACCCTCCCTCTATCCTTCCATTCTTATATATCCCTCATCCATCCATTTCTCTCTCTCTCTTTCTCTCTCTCTACCTCTCAACTCATCATCATTCTGTTTCTCCATCTATAAGCCACTCCTTTCCTTTTTCTCCTCTCTCTCTCTTTCATCCTTCATTCCTTCTTTCTCACCCTCCAATTTTTAATTCCCTCACATCCATACATTCCATTCTGGATGTATCTCCTTCCTTCCAGTCTCTTGAAAACACAAACAAGCCCCAAAAGTTCATGTAGTGTTGCAGTTGAAGGGAGCTAATTGTGAATCAGGAGGTGTTACAGCTCTCCTCACTGTGGTCCACAGTGGATGATTGTTCTCAGCCTTTCAGCTGGATATCTTTGGGTAGTGGAAAAGGTAGCAGTATCGACTGAAGCGGACGGTAGGTGACCAAACCTAAATCTCCAGTCCACTGAATGGGTTCTTAACTCTTGAAGCAGACTAAAGGCCAGCGGACCAAGCACTGGGATAGCACTTCTGCTAATTATTACGTTTGCTAATTATATGTAAATGTAACCGAGACCTGCTGTCCCCTGGACAGAGTTTCCGATGATCCTTGTTGATCCGAGAAGGTCCTGGAAGGCTCCTCGCGTCAATGTTAAAGTACTGAGTTAAGCCACAGAGCTAATTAACCCCAGACACTTCAACGAGAGACGCTAATTTTAGCCACTGTGCTAGAACTCCAAGGTTGTTTTCCTGAGACTCCAGATTCATTAGTGCAGGCGATAATTAGCCAACTCACTGAAAAGTGAATATAGTTCATTTCAGCCTGTTTGGCAAAATCTACTTTTCAAAACCTTTACGACTACCAAAACTGCCAGAGCTCTTAAATACACACATATCAAGCTGTTCCACCTTAAATGGTACAGCAGTTACATTTGAGCGGTGCCATTTAAGGTGGAACATTTGCGTATGGACGCAGAGGACGAATACGAAGTCAACATCAGCTTACTTTAATAAATGCATCCTTAAACAGGAAGCAGTTTCTTGGAAATGTGTAATGAGCAGCTACCAAGCAGCACAGCGGAGCAGTAAGCAGCCACTGGAGCTGCTGGACCGCTGATCTCTCTCACTGATCTAGCAGCGCATCCCAAACCGCACACCTCACCTACTACACTGATGAGTGCACATCTAAAGTTATATTAACTACTTTTTACATACTGTCTAGTAGGGCTGCAGTGATTAATCGACTTAGTTGACTCAGCCAATTAATCGACTTAAAATCAACTACCAAATGAGTTGGCAACTAATTTAGCAGTTAATTAGCCAGTGACATCATTCCTTCAAATCAATTAAGACCTGTGATAGTAGAATTTAGTTGCAGCATTGCTGCCACTTTGCACATCCTCGTTTTCAAATATTGACAAGAAAAAGATATTGGATTTATATATCTTTGGTATTAATAAGACAGTTCATAAAAACAGTGAATTGTGGAATAAGGTATTCATCTCAATTGTCTTCATTGTTAGCTAGCAAATGCGGAAAAACAAGCTACATTTATAAGCTGTTTGCTGCATAAGATAAGAGTTATCTGGTAATCGAGCGATTCATAGTCCGAATTATCGATTATTTGTTTCAGTAGTTGCTTCGACTAGTCGACTAGTCGATTACTCGACTACCAAGCAGTCGTTTGTTGCAGCCTAACTAGGTCTAGCATGCTAGAATTCCGTCAAAACTTGCTGAATGACATGTCCTCTCAGAATGAGAGTGAATTATCTACTATTGTCATCACCAGCTCACCGAAAAATAGACACCTTGCGTTATTAGGGTGGTGGTAACTTCAGGCTCCTGCAGATGGTGCTGCACGAGGATGATGGCTATAAATACCAACAGGGTGTGAGTGACGGGATTCATAGATTGGGAAGAGGTGCTACAGTGCAGTGAATGTCTCGTTCCATGTGTGGAAAATGGCTCCAAAGCAGATGTTAATGCATTTGGGAGGGTCAAAGACTATAGTGTGAAGGAAGTAGCTGAATCTGCAAGTGTATGGAAGCGTATGGTCATACAGGTCTACCAGCAGTGGCAAACATCCCGGTCTACAGGAAATTCTCCTCAGAATTGTGCCAGGGAAGGCATCCACCAAATCTGGCCCAACTGCACAATTCTTTGATACAAGAGTGTCTGAACATTGATAAAGTTTACATCCAGAAACTTGTCCAGTCCATGTCAAATACAATCACAGCTGTTATTGGTGCTTGTGGAGGTATTACACACTATTAGGTACGTTTCAATCACAGGTGACTCATTTTTTGTCTGGTGAGCTGATATCTTCACCAGCATGGCGTTGATTTTGCAGCATTTGACCTACGCCATTCAGTTTTGGTACAACAAGCTGCTATTTTAAAGGTATCATTAGTTTCACTGCAGTAACTGGAATTCTGGATTCAGGCCACTCTATAAAACTAGCTAAAGTGAATTAGCTATAAAAGTATGAATATGTATATCTCCAGCTCTGGTTGAAAGGTGTTGTCTGAAAGGTTTCTTTCTAGTTTGCTCTATTTTCTCCTGTAATTCCAGATAGGACACTCCAAATGGGTTTTAATGAGAAACGGTTCGAAGACGGTGAAGACTGCAGAAGGAGATGCTAGTTTGTGTACATTCTTTTGAGCCTGCGGCCATGAAAGCTCATTTTCAGACCTTAAATCAGCTTCAGGACTTCAAATGAAATTTTATATTAGAGTCAAACGAGCCCCGGGTGGTCAATCTTATTACAGTACTGTCACTGAGGGTCACTCAGCCGCCAGCCTCAACTCTGATTAGCAGCTAACCAACAGCTTCTGAGGGTAAACTGAAGAAATGATTGAAATTGGAGTATTTTTGATGGATTGGTTATCAAAATGTCACAAAAAACTGTTCTGGGTAATAAATTCATTAGAATTGAACTCTGTTATACTTCGCTATTTTAATTTCATTCAAGGTCTTCAATTTCAGTCAAGGACTTCATCCTGTACATTAATCCATAAATTACAAATAACAACCAAATAATTCATAAAGTGGTCAGTTAGTGGAAGTACAAGGTAGGTGTTTCCAATAAAGTGGCCACTTAGTGAAAGTACAAGGTGGGTGTTTCTAATAAAGTGGACAGTTAGTGGAAGTACAAGGTAGGTGTTTCTAATAAAGTGGCCAGTTAGTGGAAGAACAAGGTAGGTGTTTCTAATAAAGTGGCCAGTTAGTGGAAGTACAAGGTAGGCGTTTCTAATAAAGTGGCCAGTGAGTGGAAGTACAAGGCAGGTGTTTCTAATAAAATAGCCAGTTAGTAGAAGTACAAGGTAGGTGTTTCTAATAAAGCGGCTAGTTAGGGGAAGTACAAGGTCTGTGTTTCCATCTAAGCTGAGTTCATTCACTCATTCATTTAAAGTTATCTTCAAATGAGTCATTTAAGCAGCAAGTGTGCAGCACTGAACACACAACTTCCTGTTCAAACCATTTTCACAGCTTGTCTTTGTGTTTTTCTCTGCAGCCTACTTTCTTCCCCACTGTGCTGAACTTTTCAGCATAAGCTTCAAGGTTAAGCAACACAGCGGATATCTGAGAGTCATCTATTATTGACCTCCATTCACGGTTTTGTGTTACTCCAAAAGATATTTTGTCTTTCTTTTCTGACAGGTGTTCGTCAAATACGTGCCATACACTGCAGATGCATCAGTCACGCACGTCATTCCTTGCAAAGGGTATGCTCTGGAATTGACTGGTAATCCTGGTCTGACAGAATGATTCATCGTAAAAGGAGGGAGATGTAAATATGGAATATTCTTTACTTGGTTTGAATGTCCTGAGAAGCAGCTCATTGTCCCTCCAGGAGTTTAGAAGCAGAGTGCACTCACTGAACCTTGAGCCTCCAGCTTTGTTGGAGTCTGTGAGAATGATCTGTATTTAAGTGGCCTACCTCTTACCTACCTTGTACTTCCACTCACTGCCCACTTTATTACTAACATCCACCTTGTACTCACACTCATTGGCCACTTTATTACTAACATCCACCTTGTACTCACACTCATTGGCCACTTTATTACTAACATCCACCTTGTACTCACACTCACTGGCCACTTTATTACTAACATCCACCTTGTACTCGCACTCACTGGCCACTTTATTAGAAACACCTACCTTGTGCTTCCACTAACTGGCCACTTTATTAGAAACACCTTCCCTGTACTTCCACTAACTGTCCACTTTATTAGAAACACCCACCTTGTACTTCCACTCATTCGCCTCTTTATTAGAAACACCTACCTTGTGCTTCCACTAACTGGCCACTCTACTAGAAACACCTACCTTGTACTTCCACCAACTGGCCAGCACTTTAAAAGTACTCGCACTGGGCCTTGTTGGAGTCTGTGAGAATGGTCTATTTTTAAGGGGTCCATCTCTTACAGGTAGTATTCCAGTCAAACTTCGGTGTGTTGATCTTTTTTAATGATTGTGTCAACTTGTTTTAATGCAGAGGGAGGGCAGATAGCTAACCTTAGTGTAAGCCAAACAGAAACATAGGGCTCTAGTAGCATGTTACCTCTAAGCTAAGAGCATTCACATGAATATTTTGACTGCCCTAGATTAGATTAGATTTTTGAAGCGTTTAAAACAGTACATCCAGTTTCACTGGATGAATTTCAAAATCGAGCGATACCAGATGGATGCTGGACCGTCTTAAAATCAGACAAAAACTAAAAGCAGCCTGAATGTTCCAAGGAAATCCAGAAGGCCTGTGATTTTCACCTACAGTGTCATAAAATCTATTAATTTGATTTGTAATGATTTACATAAGAAAAAAAGGGGGAAATTGACTCTTTAATTAGAGTTGGCTCACAACGTTCACATGAAATAGTGCTGCAGTTATGCGATGCATGCCCAGGCATCTGATGCTTATAGTGCTTAATCAGCATTAACAATCATTGCATGTAAATGAATAGGACCCCTGTAAAGGTAATTCAATTAAATAAGCTTAAAACTAGAGGAAATAACAATCACACCAGTGAGTTCTCCGTGCTTCACCATCATATCTACACAAAAACATCATGCAAAAAAACATAAGCGTCAATCACTGCCACTGTACACAGTATAACTTTGGACGGTATCTCTCTCTGTAATGATACTGAATGCAGTCAGGGAGCAATGCTGGCTGTCCTAACATGGCAGCACCGCTGACGTGCCTATTTGAAACCAATGTGCCCTTGGACTGAACCACTGTGAGACATATGAAGGGAAGATGTAATCTTTTTGAACTTAAAAGCAAACTGTTTTGCGTCTGTAATTAGCATAAGTTCTACCAATGCATTATTGTATTTATATATATATTATTACATTTAGCTACTATGCTTCCAAACAGTGGAACGCTTTACACTTGCCAGTTAGACAGTCCAGTTCTGTTCAAATATTAAAGCTAAAATTGAAAACACACCTTTTACTATTTAACTTTTACTTGACCAGTCTTAAATAGTTTGTGTTGTATATATTGATATATATTGATTCTTAGGTAACTTTGTTTCATTTTCCTATTTTCTTACTTTACTGTTTTGTTTTTTTTTTTTGTTTGTTTTTTTTTTGTATTGTATTTGTATTGTTTTGACTTCTTGTTCTATTGAAACTGTCTTTTTTTATTGTGCAGCACTTTGGGATGCACACTGTGTGAATATGTGAATAAAGCTTAGTAGTATTATTTTATTATATTAATATTAATATTATTAACATAAAACATTCCTATGTTTACAATGGTCAGTTCTTCTAGAACTACAGTATTGCACACCAAACCACTGTAAATGACATCTTAACTGTTTGCCGGTGTGTGCAGGCATTCCACATTTGAAATGCAGTGTGACTGTGGCGCCACCTTTTGAAAGCTTTGCTGAAAAGATTAAGTGAGTCTCTGTGTGTTTATTTGTGTTTGCTGCCCCCTGCTGACACACACTCTGAATTACAGCCCAACCTCACAGGGGAAATCTTCTTGGGGTTGGGGATTGGATGCTTGTTGTAACTTTGTAAAAATGTTCAATAAAAAAAAAAGTGAGCACTAATTAGAATGTAAGTACACTATAGTTAAGCCACCAAGAGTATTGTTTGTTCTCAACATTGGTAGGGACACAGCAACCCACTCCTTACCCCGTCACATCCAACAACAACCCCCCACCCTCACCCGAGGTCTGTATACACTGCAAAATGTCTGATGCAGAACCAGTGAAGATCAAGAATGTCTAACCTCTGCAAAAATGTTGAGATGAATAAGATACACATTGGGAGACACATCAGGATGATCTAATATGGCATCACTCCAAAGATAATGTAAGCATATTTGTTCTAAGATTGTTAGGGACAATTCTGCCCTCCCAAAACATTGGTAAGGACATATCCTATCATCCATGTGCAAACCTTTACACACACACAGAGCACAAATAACTGGGCAGAAATACACCCAAGCTAAACATCCCAGGTAGGATACAAGTGAGCACTAATTAGGAAATAGGTAGAACTACACTATACTTAGGCCACCAAGAGTATATGTTTGGTCTTAACATTGGTAGGGACACATCAACCCAACCTTTATCCCGTCACATCCAACAACAACCCCCCACACTTACCCAAGGGCTGTATACATTGCAAAATGTCTGATGCAGAACCAATGAAGAGCAAGAATAAGATACACATCAGGAGACACATCGGAATGATCCAATATGGCGTCACTCCAAAGATAATGTAAACATATTTGTTCAGGAATTGTTAGGCACAATTCTGCCCTCCCAAAACATTGGTAAGGACATTTCCTACCGTCCATGCGCAAAAGTTTACACACACACAGAGCACAAATAACTGGGCAGAAATACACCCAAGCTAAACATCCCAGTTGGGACACAAGTGAGCAGTAATTAGAATTTAAGTAGGGCCACTCTATAGTTAGCAGACAAATAACTGGACAGAAATACCCTCTAGCTAAGCACTGATGTCAGAACACAAGTATGCGCTAGTTAAAGATCCCAGTTGGGAAACAAGCGCTATTCAAAATATATAGTAAGTGCACTATAGATAACATCTAATTGATGCCATATTGTTTCCATACCACTGGTCAGTGCAGCAAGAGAGCTGCATGTAGAGCCACTGTTTGTATACTGTTAGTCAATGAAGCATCCTGATAGATAAAATACAACCATAACAGCAAAATGCGGTAAACCTTTGTACTACACAGCTGTCCGACATTATCAGACTTTGAGTATCTCCCCGTAATGTTGCCCAAGATTGCCCTTAATAATTTCAACCGCTGCCATCTGGAAGGAGGTACTGGAATGTCCGAGCCAGAACCCTGTTCAGAAACAGCTTTTACCCTAGAGCTGTCAAACTGGTCACACCAGCATCACCTACCAGAACATGACCACAACACTACAGACTGTACTGATCTAGCCCTGATCACCCCAACACATACAACACTATAGACTATAGACTACAACACTATAGACTGTTAATGATCTCTCCCTGATCACCCCAACACATACAACACTATAGACTATAGACTACAACACTATAGACTGTTAATGATCTCTCCCTGATCACCCAGGCCATACAACACTATAGACTACAACACCAAAGACTGCTACTGATCTAGCCCTGATCACCCCAGCCCATATACAGAATAGATTATAGACTACAACACTATAGACTGTCGTACGCAATTCACTTTAACTAGACCTCTTTACTCGAACGTCTGAGCTGTATTTTATTTATCAATATTTTATTTATCTATATACTGCACATCTATACTGTAAGCTGCTTAGCTGTTCACCTGAAAATTGAGCTGCTATTGTCCTACCTGCATTGAAAACTTTATATATATTACTGTTTATATATATACTGTTTACAACCACATACTTAACTGCACACTTATACACTTACACTAAGCAGTTTTTGCCTCCTGCACATGCTAACTGTTTGTACCTCAGTTCTAGTACTCACATTCTTCTGCCATATATATTCTTTTAATTACCACACTGGAGAAGGGACCTGATTGTGTTTCATTATACTGTACAAATCTGTATTGGTATAATGACAATAAAGTTGAATTGAATTGAATTAGTCTGTCACAGCTAGGCAGTCAGAAGACAGAAAGTCTATTGGCACCAGTGGTAGACAGAAACAAAGTAAATTTAATTAGTTACTGTACTTAAGTGGTTTTTCCGTGTATAAGTACTTTACTGAAGTATTTCCATTTTGGATGACTTAGTACTTTAGCTCCAGTACATTTCAAACTCTAATATCTTACTGTTTATTACATCATGCAAAATTTGTAGTTCCTTTCGGCTTATGTCCACCTAAAAACGTAACATGGCAAAATGAAACAAGCTTATTCATGGATTCTTAGCATCCATGGAAATGTCCATTTCAGGCCTGGACTACATCAAGGAGCACCTGGAGGAAGGTGGGTAAAGCAGGATGGGGTTAGTAAACAAATGAAACATATTGTTCCTGACTTTGTGGGACCTGTTCTCCTTCAGTGTTCTGTGCTTATGATCATTTGAATAGACATCAGTGTGAGGCTAATTAATGACCTTCTATTAAAGACTGATGGACTGAGAGACACTAGAGTCTCTTCACCTACAGTGAGCTGATTAAGAGTCTTGTTCCAGAAATGATAATAGGATATTAGAGCCATAATAAATCATGCTCCTGTTACTCTCCATACTGAAGTACATTTGAAGGTAAATACTTTAGTACTTTTACACCAGTGGAGGTCTAAAGGGAGGACTTTCACTGGAGTAATATTTTACCTTGGCTATCTCTACTTTAACTCAAGCACATGGTTTGTGTACTTCATCCACCATCAGTTGATATGTCTAGATCTCTTTGGCTTTAGCTACCTTCAGCTGAGAGCAGGATTGGGACCAAAAATCGACCGGTCACCACCCACCAATACTCCATTCTTGTAGTGCCCTTAAATATTATTATTTGCTCCTGACCTTTACAAAGCTGGGTAGTATGTGCCATGGACTAGCTAAGTGCTCTAGTTAAGACACAATTTCCTTTCAAATCATACTGGTTAAGAAATAAGCCACTAAGTCAGGGCCCAACTAGTTATACATCCCAGTTAGGCCACAAGTAGCTATTAGCTGGAATATAAAATAACTATAGAAAAGGCACAAATAACTGCAGACTATTTCAGCAACACAGTAAGACCAGTATGCTAAGTGTACTAGCTTAGACATAGGACACATGTATGCACTTGCTAATCACTCTAGTTAGGGCATAAGTATTTACTGGCAACAAGGGTGAAAACATATAGAACCTATATGTCAGGCACAAAGAACTTGGCATAACGCCAGCAGAGCTAAAAGCCAGAGGGGTTTTATTTAACAAACAGGTAGCTGAGTACAACAGCAAATAACAAGCACACATATAAACAGGGCAATGCCGGTTCCAGAACAAGAGACAAGCAGGGGTCAG
The DNA here is from genome assembly GCA_034552555.1 of Semaprochilodus insignis. NCBI lineage: Eukaryota > Metazoa > Chordata > Actinopteri > Characiformes > Prochilodontidae > Semaprochilodus > Semaprochilodus insignis. Next base: position 28,433,157 of record CM067482.1, on the reverse strand, counting down.
AGCCAGGAGATCAAACAAACCAGCAACCGAATCCGAAGGGAAATCCAAGAGAATGGTCAGAACACAAAAGGATGGTCAGAACCAGGGAGAAAAGAGCAGACAAAGCCAAAGGGAGAATCGAGAGAGATAAAGCCAGAACCGGGAAAGTAGATAGGTAAGTCACTGGGACAACGCTCGGAATTGCAAACAGTGTTTGGCAAAACTTCACAACATGTGTGTGTGTGTGAGAGGGGTTTAAATACAGGTGTACGTAAATGATGACAGGTGAAGCTAATCAAAACTCGGGCGACCTAGACCGTAACTGATTGGATGACTGGGGACATGTGGGTGTGACGTCATCAGGTAATGCACTCTGGGGAATGGAGTCCGGGAGCTCGGTGGCGTCAGGGAGACCCAGAGGCGTGACACTATAGGGGACCTTTTTGCAAATGGTTCCACATAGTAACAACATCAGCCCTTTTTGGTGCTACATAAAACTCTATGACACGTTCTCCATCAATTTGAAGAACCATTTCAACATGTAAACAATCATTTAGCATGGAACAATCATCGCCTTTACCAAACATTCATAAAGGACAGAGGCTACATCTCAATTGTGTACTACACACTAATACTACACAGTATATGCTGTGTACTAATCTTAATAGTGTGAGTTCTGCAGGCTAGTGCACACAATATTAGCCGTGATGAAGCGCACATCATACCAACCTCGCATTTATACACCATTCTGGTCCTGCTATCACTGCAGCCACTGTCGCATCACTGTCCGCTATCTTTTATTTTTTTCATAATTTTCCAAACGTGAGAAGCTCCGCCCTTTCTGTTGCTCCCGTTGCATTGTGTGACAACAGTGTTCATCATTACCATACTCAAAAATCGACTAGTTCTAAGTGTGCATAGTGGAATTTTGAGTATACTCAACCTTGACATTTGTAACTGTACTATATACCACATAATCAAAAACTAGTTAGTATTAGTACTAAGTGCGCAATCGGGACACCCCCGTCTGTTTTTAGCAGTGTGTGTGGATCGACATGTCAGTAAAAATCCATTGTTTCAATGATCAAAACACATTTTCAGCCAAAACCTTAGCACATCACTATCTATCTGTCATAAGCAATATCTCAGAAACCAGACAGCGTATTCATAACCACTTCATATATTAGCTTTGAGGGACCTTCCAGAGGCATTCAACTTTTCAGACGCCTGGTTCCCATCACCACAGCTCTGTACATCACCATTCTGACCCTTTAAGTTTCTCTAAAATGTCGCATTTCACCCCTAAAGCTCCCTGAACGGATCTGTTTACATCCCAACCATTTGATTTTTGTATAAGACTTCCCCTTTAAGCACAGCGCTCAAGTATTTTCCAGCCCTGAGCAGCTTCGCGTTCTGATTAAGCATCCTAGGCGCCCTAGTTAGTGCACAAGTGGGCATATTGGAGCGCGCCCTCGGATTTAGCTTTTCTCCTTCCTAAGTAGGGAACACTTGGAAATTTCGGAGAGGTTTATTAAGGCTTGGCTTGGCACACAGCCTCGGTAAGCAGCTACGCAGTGGGTTTGGACTAAACTTGTCGACCGGTTTGAAGTGTAAATGGACGGGTCCTTGTTGGCCGGGGATAATCGTGCTTTTGTGGATTTTATCGCGGCTCTGTCTCTTTCAGCATCCAGCGCTGATTCAGGAGTGATTAACCGCTAAGCTAAGCTTTAGGAATGCTAACCGGCTAGCCTGTCTCTTTGGAACTGTCTAGAAAGCTAGCAGTTTCCACAGCTGGTGTTTTTAAGCTAACCCTTGTCGATATTGCCAAATGTAAGAAATGTTCTCTTTGTTGTGTTGAATGTCGTTATTTGTACTCATAGCTCACGGTTGTCAAGTTTGGCTGCAAAGCTAAGCTAACTTTGGATGCTAACGTTCAGACTCGCATTAGCTCCTCTGTCTCATCTTGCTGACTTGGCTGTATCATCTAACAAAAGACAACAACAACTTGTTTTCTTCCTCCAGTGCACGTGACTCAGGCTATATGAACGGATACAGAGCGAATGGGGGGTAATATTATGAGTCAGCTGAAGTCTCAGTATCATCATTTTTGCTTCCTCAGTTAAGGGTGGGCGATATCGTGAAATGTATCATATCGCGATATTTCACGACATTGTCTCGCTCCACTGTATTCCTCTCGATATGCAATTTTTGGGGGAATTTAATAAAAAAAAAGGTTTTCTGAGCTTGAATAAGTTTAAACAGACAAAGTAGAACCTGTAGTGCCATATATGGCACTATATTAATACTATATTATTAATATGTTACTAATGTATTACTATTATTATTATATTATTACTATACTATAGTAATATTAAAAATTGACTGCAATGTTTTTTATTTAGTCTATTACAAACTGCACTGCACTGAATGCAGTTAAACAGGCTGATTTATGCTCACTCTATAATGAAACATGTAGTTGGTCAGAGTCCCTAAATGTCTTCCCAATTTCAGAATAGTTCAGCCATAGAGACGTAAACTGAGTAATTCAGAGTGGCTTGATGTGAAATGTGAAATTCCAGAGAAACATACAGCCTCTTATTTCCTCACATAGCCCTTTTCCTGCAACGTAGAACAGGGGTGGGGTGTGTGTGTCCGTTCCGGTTTGTGCAACCTAATTTTGAACCATTCTGCGCATTTCCACCCGAAACAGATCAGTTTGGAACCTCAAAAAGTTTGTTCCCAGCTGGAACCAAAGAATAGTACATTCTTCAGCGCGAATCATGATGGCATCTGTGGGCGTGTCAGGTTGCTACTGTTCACTACTGCTGTGCAATGCCCTTTGTTGACGTAGATGGCCAATCCTTTGACGCTCCTTGGTTCCAGTAAAATGTGGAGCAAATGTAGGCTAGTTCCCAGGATAGCACAAAGGTTTCACAAAGCCTAAACGGAACCAGTTCAAGAACCATCATTCTTTTGGTTGAGTCGCCATGTCTACAACACAGTTGAAGACAAGTGAACCTACACAGGTCTTCTGACTTTATATAATGATGACAAAGGTAAAATAGTGGAAAATCTAAAAATAGTAAGGTTTTTTCGTGGACTATTTCGCTTCACAACACCCTGTATGTATCCCTCCACCATGCTTTTTCACTACTTTATCATCAACTTGTCGTATATAAACTCAGAAGATACGTGTGGGTTCACTGGTGGGTTTGGATAGTAAATAAAATGGCTGTATTTGTGTTGTAGACATGGCGACCCCTGGTTCCCATCACCACTACTATAAAGATATCGGAGTCTCTACATTCAACCATGTTTGAATGGCTTTGTTCACTTCTCAACTACCAAGTTACGCAGTTTGGGCCAAATTTCTGTCTGAAAAGCCTGAAAAAGGGAAAGAACTAATCCACAAACTCCTGTGGAGAAAACAAAGTGCACCATATCTCTTTAATCTAGACGTTTCCACATGTGAAACGTGTCGTTTTGTACCTGTGCTTCTAAATATTACTATATTATAATCTTATACTATATTATAACCTGACCACATCAGGAAATGGTGACCAAAGCATATGCATTGTTCTAACAAACATGACAAATATTCGAAAATATGTGGATACAAAATATCACCTAGTGCACAAACAGAGGAATAGATTTTAAATAGATCTTTGATAAAGTTCACTGAACAAAGTGTCTTTACTGGCACACAGCAAGATATGAACATATATCAGTTCATATGTATATTGATTTTTTTTTAAACCTTGTACCTTGTAAAGAAGAGCATCCATCATCCACCCTACTGTAACACTCAAGGCATATATATATATATATATTGATACTGCTGTAACCTTGCGTGTCTGCCCTTGCTGTAACCAATTCAATACTATCTCTCTTGACCTGCCAAGCTATTAAGTATAGATATGTCTAAATGCACTTAACCATCAAACTGTGAAACAAATATTCTGCACCTCTAATGGAAGAAATAGGTAGACCTCAAGATGGCTCAGTTATGGAATACCGCTCTTTCTTTTTATTTCTGCTTTTTTCCCCCAGACATAGAACCAGTGACAGCTTCATCATATCATCCAGCTCATCACTAATTCGTTCACAAATTCACTGATGAACTGAATTACGTGTGCTGATTTGGGGAAGGCACTGGCTGTAGCGAAGTAGCAGGAGGAAATTTAGGAGGAGGGTGGATGCTGTTCTTTACTAGGTACAGTCAGCAGATCCACTAAAATATACTAGTAGATACTGCTAGTGTATTACAGAAGTGTAAAACACCAGGTTATCCTGTAGTGGTGTGTTTTGTAATGATATTTCCTCATTGTGCGGAATAGCGAGTCACTTACCATAGTTTGTTCGTTCATTTATGTATTCATTCATTTACGTACTCATTTACTTACTCACTTATTTTAATTAATTAATTTATTTATTTATTAAATACCAGTTTGGTGCTTTAAAGAGCGAATGTTATCAGGTGTATTGTGATTTTAATGCTAATCAATGTACGAGAAGTGTGGTAGTGTATGTCGAGTAGTGTGTTTATTTTGTCCACATGGTGTAAGCTCAGGGTAAAAAACTGAAAAGATTTTGTCAGTTTGGCTTTAAAGAATCAGAATCTCCCATAAAAAGTCGTTAGTGTATGCCTAGTTTGCAAAGTTTGCTTAATTATTATTATTTTTTTAGTTTATAGGTTTTTGTAATATGGCTAGTATTGGTGCTGTGCATTAAGCTGTTATTAGGGCTGAACGGTATGGGCAAAATATCTAATTGTGATTATCTAATTGTGATAATTTTCTATAAACTGAGAGCCTCCCCTTTTTTAGTCTATAAAGACTGATGTGTCCACTAACGCGTTTATGACTTGAGGCTGTAGCACAGCCAGTTAACCCTCCAGACAGACTGCCTGTTAATTAAGGTTGTGTCCATGTACACAGCACATGGGTTATTTTGATGGGTCTAAATCATCTACAGTTGCTTTACAAGCTCCATGCTATTAGTTTCTAACTTTGAGAAGAGGACATAATTGATAACTTTACTCTCGTGTTGTTTTTCATCCAAAGGAAGTGTTGCTATGGAGCAGTCATCTCCTGCGGAGCAGCAGCTGAACGCTCAGGATCAGAGTCCGGCAAGCCCAGAAGACACCGGCCATCCGTGGGCAGTGACGGAGTCACTGCGCCTGCGCCGCTTTATCTGCTACGGCTCTGAGAGTGCCACCTACAGCACGAGGGAGCGTGCGCTCGGGCCAGAGAGCGCACTGGCCCTGATGGAGCTGGTGCAGGCCGGCCGAGGCCAGGAGGTGGTGGAAGAGGTGAAGCGTCTGACCCTGGAAGGTAAAACAGTGCGGCCAAACCCTGCGCTGTTCGCGCTGGCCGTATGCACGCAGTATTCGGATGCTCTGGCCAAGCAGGCGGCCTTCCGTGCCCTGCAGGAGCTGTGCAAAGCCCCGGGGCAGCTCTTCACCTTCATACAGTATAAAAAGGAACTGAAGGACGGGCTGTGCTGCGGCATGTGGGGGCGTGGCCTGCGCAGGGCTGTTTCTGATTGGTACAATGGCCAGGATGCCCTCAGCCTGGCGCATACGGTCACCAGGTGCAAACACAGGGCCGGCTGGTCCCACCAGGACCTCTTTAGACTGTCACACATGAAGCCGGCCAATGATGGTGAGCACCTTAAGTGTAACCGTATAATGTTCTTACGGTTGTCTGTTTTTTTTACTATTATGGTTTGGTATGTTAATGATGTTATCTTGACATGTAATGTTTATGTAATGACATAAAAAAACATTTTAGAGATTAATATATTAGTTAGGGATGCACAGAATGTCCGGCAACCGAAATTATGAAAAGACCGAATAATTGATCCCGAACAATGGCGCTTTAATGGCGCTGCTACTGTTTTTCTAGTTCCCCGATGTAGATGGGAGCCAGAGTGTTACTCAGTTTCATGCTAAACGGAACTTCAGAAAGAGTAAATAACAGAACCGAGCTGTTACAGCGAGCCACACAGACAGCAGCTTTTTAGCGCACGTGTGCACGCATGGACTTAAACACACAGACACACACATGTGCACTCTATCTCTCTTGCGCATACTCGTGCTTTTCCTCTCATAGTCAGACACAACCACAGATAAACAAACCCCAACAACAACATGATAAAATCACAGCCAGGAGGGACCACTCTTTGTGAATACACCATGTCTGCTGGGATGTTAAAATGTTCAGTGTTCAGTAAATATGTTTAATCTGCAGTTTAGTAATTGTTTTTCCTTTGAAAACTAAGACAAAAATACATCCCAGACAACAGAATAGCTGTGGCCCAAATCTGGCCCACATTCCCCATTTTCATCTGGTCCACTTGCCAGATGGGTTGACGGCACTTGGGATTAGGGCCACGCCCCAGCCAAAAGTAGGCAACTCTGCTGTATCAGTGCTAGAAGTGGACCAGATCTGTTTTGGGACAGGTGGACCAAATGCATGTTGTAAATATGTGGGACACCTTTGGCTTAAAGCAGATTGTGGGCCGGCAGTGCCATATCTTTGCCAGATGTGGCCCAGATCCGCTTGCTATCAGGGATTTAACCTATTTAATTTATGCAATTGTGAAAAAGTGGCAAAATTAATGAAAAACTGTGATCGGTATTCAGTTTCGGACAAAACTTTTTGTTGTGGGGCATCCCTAATATTAGTTCATATATTCAGAATTTGGGCCAATATTTCAAGAATATCAAGTATTTCAAGAAATATGTTGAGAGTATAACTTATTACATTAAGTTTGAATATTTCTGGAATAAAGTACATTATATCGTAATGATATATCAGTATATAATTTTGAAATACTTAAATCAGCATTTGACTTGAAATGAAATAATAAGTTGTAAACATAATACCTGAGTGATGACCTTGCAGTTCAAGGAGTGACTAGATATTTCTGGTTGGTGGGCTATTCACAGTCCAGTAGTGACACTGAGGTGCTTAAACACTCCAGCAGCACTGCTGTCTCTGATCCACATCACAACACACACTAACACACCACCACATCAATGTCACTGTAGTGCTGAGAATGATCCACCACCAACATAATACCTGCTCTGTGGCAGTGGTGGACGAAGTACCCAAACCACTTGGAGTTAGAGTAGAGACACCCAAAGTAAAATATTCCTCCAGTAAAAGTAGAAGTTCCTCCCTTTAGACCTCCACTGGAGTAAAAGTACTAAAGTATTTACCTTCAAATGTACTTAAGTATGGAGAGCATGAGTAACAGGAGCATGATTTATTATGCCTTTAATGTCCTATTATCATTTCTGGATCAGAACTCTTAATCAGCTCACTGTAGGTGAAGAGACTCTAGTTTCTCTCAGTCCACCAGTCTTTAATAGAAGGTCATTAATTAGTCTGACACTGATGTCTATTCAAATGATCATAAGCACAAAACATTGAAGGAGAACAGTGTCCACTATCTAGAACCAAGCTCTGTCCAACAGGTCAAAACAAGCGCAAAACGCTGTAGCCTGATTGGTGGGCTTGCTTTGCGCTTCTTTCATTGTCATGTTAGGTTTTTATGCACAGTTTTAAATACACAGTTAGATATTAGAGTTTGAAATGTAGTGGAGTTTAGGTAAAAAAAAGACCCCCAGAATGGAAATACTTCAGTAAACATACACAGAAAAACTACCTAGATACAGTATCTAACTACATTTACTTCGTTACTGTCCACCATTGGTTTGTGGTATGGGGGTCCTGAGCATTGAAGAAGAAGGTGACTGGGGACTTAATAAAGTATACATATAAACAGATGAACTACAGTCTGGAGCTGATAAAATGGACTATGAGTTGGTGGTAAGTTGTAAGTACATCATTTTTACCTGCTGATTTTCTTTTGTGTTTTGCAGCTATTGCACTCATTAGCAAATACGTGACGAAAGGCTGGAAGGTGGTCCAGGAAACATACGCGGAGAAGGAGAACTCTGAGGAGCTTCTGAAAGTGTTTGCTTATCTGGAGGCGGTGGAGAAGGCCAAGCACTCGACTGATGAGCAGGAAGTGGTTCACCTGATAGAGGAGTATAGGCTGGAGAGGGAGCAGATACTGACCAATCACCTGAAATCCAAAGAGGTTAGAGTCACCGTCATTATGTTCCAGCACACTAGTGTTCCTTATTCATCTCAGGTTGAAAGCGGGCTTAAATCAAGTTTTCAAACAACTTTAAGTACGTTATTGGTTTATACGGATTAGAACTAGGGATGCACCGAATGTTCGGCAACTGAAATTGTTTGTCCAAAAATGGCAAAAAATCCAAAAACAATGATGTTTTTAATGACACGGTTACCTTTTTCTAGTTCCCGGATGTAGACGGGAACCAGAGCGGAACTTTTGCCCCCGAGCTAGAGACAATAGCTCTAGGCTAGCGCCCATTTTAATGCTTTATTTCTCCACTGTGAGCCACACTGGAGCACGTTTCCCAGCTTTTATTCAGTTTGAAGCATTCGAGCCAAACGGAACTCCAGAAAGAGTATAGAACAGAACACACATATGCACCACAGTAGGGCCACACCTCCGCCAAAAGTAGGCAACTCTGCTCTATCGGTGCCAGAAGTGGACCAGATCTGTTTTGGGACAGGTGGGCCAAAGGTGTATTGTAAATATGTGGGCCACCTTTAGCTCACAACAGATTGCCAGTGCCGACAGTGGGCCAGCAGTACATCTCTGCCAGATGTGGCCCACATCCGCTTGCTATCTGGGATTTTGCCTGTTTAATTTATGCAGTGGTGAAAAACTGGCAAAATTAATAACACACTTTGAAAAAACATGTTTGGTATTCGGCCTTCGGTCAAATGTTTGCATAGGTGCATCCCTAATTAGAACTGTGACAGGAAATTTATTTAATCCGTTATATTGTTGATAACAAATAGTTGGTAATAAATCTTGTTATCGATTGACTTGAGAACAGATATACCTCCCATCCAATGTTAATTCATCAGTTCTTTTAAAGAAAATACAGAGAGCAGATATTGCTTAACATGACCCAGAACGCCCAACATGGAAACATTTCACTTTAACATAATCCAAAAGGGATTTTTTCTGTAAACTGTGTGGAATTTTTTTTTCTCCCATCGACACAAAACCAGCAATTTAGAGAGTTAGACTCAGAACTGAGCTTTTACATTTACATTTACATTTATTGCATTTGGCAGATGCTCCTATCCAGACCGACTTACAACCGTGCTTAGTGTTCAGACAGAGAATGTTTCCCAGCTAGAACAAGCTAGGAAATGTTCAGCCAAATGTTTCATTTGTTTGGTTTCGGCCTTGGCCATACATTTTCATAACGCCGCATCCCTAATTTGCATATTTTGAAGTTATATTTATTGGCAATTATCAGCTACCGGCACCACCCCATGCTTTCCCTGATGGTGCATCCTTTGTGCGGGTAAAAGAATACTTAAGATTAGAAACAAGACATTTCAAAAACTGTACAACAGTTTAAAGCATCTTAAGCAAACAATGAATGCAATACAACCAGTAAGTCCTTTGACGGGTTATTTAAAAGTAAAAGTTTCAAATGGACTAAAAGGATTAAAGACATCGCTCTGAGTCTTAAGTTACTAACACACTAATAATTTGACTGTGCAGATTTTATGACGTACAATAACTGTGATCATTCTGAATTATGCTGCTTTCTGCTCTGTCTGGGCTTGATCTTATTCATGCCTTGGTTTATCTGTCTTGTGGTATTTGGAGTGATAAGCCAGGAGACTTCCTGTGTTACTGTGGTTATGACACAGAGCAGGGTGACATCCCTGTAACAGCCTGGAGTGGAGAAACCTAATAGATTAATACCTAGTAGAGTTTATGTGTTCGGTCCAATGTGTATATGGAGTTTTGTATAATGACATGCCTCAGCCTTGTTTGAAACCCCAAAACGATCTGCTCTGTAATCTCTTCATAAGATCTGAATCTGTGATGATAGAACACATGCACCGATCAAAAGAGTATCCGAAACTCCAAAGAAGTTCTGCAGAGAGGCGGCGGCGGTTTGCTCTGTCTTTGATCCATTTAGACATCTTTGTTCTGTACTGCGCTCATTGTTCAAACGTGCCACACCAGAGTTTGCTTGGAGGCAAACAAAGCGACCTGCTCAGGGGCTCTTGGCCTGTTTATCTGGTATACCAGCGTTCCCATGACAGAATTCCCTCTAACAAAACATTCGCACCAGGGTTTGTTTTAATCCAGCCAAACCTGCCAGGTCTGAACACCTGTTAATCTAACAAACGTTAATCTGTATCTGAGAATGGTTCTTCGTTCCCGATATCTCCTGCCTGTTTGGTTTCAGGTGTGGAAAGCTTTGCTGAAGGAGATGCCAGTAGCTGCTCTGATGAGGCACTTGGGTAAAATGACTGCAGACAAGGTTCTGGTACCAGGCAGTCCGGAGGTTGCGGCTGTTTGTGAGAGGATTCGGGATGAACAAGCTCTGACTAAGGTATGATTATGGATCTTTGTCCATTTCCAGATGATTTGCCATTAAAAAGTGGAATGATTAGAAACTCGTTCTCATATCAAGGAAGACTGAAATGTCTTGCTCTGTTTACATTTATCCATCTATTCAGTCACTAGCATTTTAACCCAACCCAATCAGTCAATATTTACACACTCCAGACTTAATGGTGCAGCGAGAAGAGAAAATACAAGACGTAATACAGGAAGAAATGAATCAATAACCACAAGTCATTTATGTGGCATGGTTGAATACTGCCCTTCATAGTTTTGATCTGCATAACTTGTTTTTGGTGGTTGATGTGAAGGCCTTGGGTTATCCAGGTTTCCATTTTTGGAGGTATGAGGATTAGAGCTGCAACTATTGGTTATTTGTAATCTGTTTATACTTTATGGGTGAAGTATTAGCTTGTCGATAGAGATAATAATAATAATAATAATAATAATAATCTGTTTAGACATCTGATCAGTTGGAATGGGGAAAAGGATCAGTAGTGTTCCATTATAACAATGCTATTAAAAAGTGTGACTATAGCAGATCAGTATTCAGTTAGTCCAGTGAAACAGGACTAATTGTACTCTCTTTGAAACATGAAGTTGGCCAGTGTTTCTTACAAGCACTGACAATATATAAGTCCACCTCCTTGTGTCTGCACTCTTTGTCTCTTTTATCAGCTCCACATACGGTAAAGGAGAACTTTGTAGTTCTACAATTGCTAACTATAATCCATCTGTGCCTCTGTATCCTTTCCACGTTATAAATGTATCAGCAGATATGTACATCATATGTACATGATAAATATGTTAGCACCGTCCCACAATTTCCGTATCTGTGCATTAGTACACACGCAATGTGTTGTGCTTTTCTAGTGTTGCATATTCTTTAACATTTTTACATTGATTGGGCCAATCTGAGAACTGTGGGCGTGAGCAGCTTGATTGACTACTCTCTGCCAGCCTCCTACCCTGCTTTGTAATTCACACAGAAATAAAATCATTATCCAGCTTTTATGTGACAACTGTATATGCAGATGGACAGAAGGAATGAAAGAAAAAAAAACAGTGTTCATGGTTGGATAAAAAAACGAATGGGTGACAGGCAGCTATAGATAGGTGGTCCAGCTTACTAGCTATTGGTTATACCAGGTTAGCGTTAGGTGGCTAAGTTTCTCTGATTCTGAAACTGCTTTGTGTGGGCGGAGCAAGAGACGTCAACTTTGTGATTGGTTAGGAAATGCTACCCAGGATGGAACCATTACCCAGGATGAGGACTGCCCAGTATACATGAAGGAATATAGTGAAATATGTCGGTCATTTATTGGTCACTGGAACTTCAAAGGATGTAGTAGATATTTACTGCTTGCCTGCAAGAAGAGAATAACCTAATTAGAAAGACAACATAGATTTAGGTTTATTAGATTAGCTCTGATTTAAGATGTTAATAACCAAACACCGTCCAATTCTCTCCAGGCTAAAACGCACCCTTTCAGCGTCCTGGTTGCATCCGAAAACTACAAGCGAGGTCACGGGAAGCGAGGCAAGCTAAAATGGGAGCCCAACAGAGACATTGTTCATGCGCTGGACAGTGCTTTCTGCAAAAGTCTCTCAGTGAGTACCACTACATCCAAACATACATGCTTATAGTCATACAGTGCATACTTTAGTCAGTGACGTATGACCAGGAAGACAGTAGCTTCAGATGTCCGGCTATTTGTCATAATTGGCTCACATCATTATTTATTCTTCATACATATTTTTCATACGTTCATGTGCGTACTGAAAGGCAATGTGCTTGTAATGTCAATTTCTAGCCACGGCTCGAGCTTATTCAACAATGAATGGAATCCTTCACTCTCCAGGGTTTGAAACCTAAAGACTGCGAGACTGAAACAGTCAGAGGCGCTGTATAAGAACAACTTCTTACACTCTAATGCAGTGCTACAGTGCATGTTAATTATTTAATTAATTTGTAATTAATTTATTGATATTTAAATTCCTGCATTAAAGACTACAAAAACAGTTCATTAGCATTTTTCATTCACAGAATGTCTCTCTGTTTATCTGCTCATGATCTTAGATCTACAGGTGTTGACCTTCTGCAAATACCTTCTGTAAAACAGACAGCATGGAGAGACTCTTTCAGTTATTGTAATTCTAAGCAGTGGAACTTAATCCTTCTATTAGACAGTCGAGCTCTGTGCTCACGTTTAAGAAACAACTAAAAGCATATCTCTTTAACTCAGCGTTTAGTTAAAACTACATTAACATGGTATTTATGTGTATGTATGTGTATATATGTGTATATGTGTTTGTATGTGTGTTTATGTGTATTTGTATGTGTATGTGTGTATATATTCATATATGTATATATGTGTGTGTATGTAGTAGCAGTAGTAGTAGTAGTAGGATTCCTTCCTATTACTGATGTCAACTGTCTGTAAAGCACTTTGAGCTGCCAACGGTGCTCTATGAATAAAGATTTATTATTATTAATATTATTATTATTATTTTAGCTGTTCAGCTCCATTCACTGCCATTCATTGAGTTTGCCCTGTAGCCTTTTGCCATCATTTCAATGGTATAATGGGGAGGAGTAGCCCCACTGAATCTGGCTCTGAAAGCATGCTAACTGTTCAACCCCCATCTATTTACGGCCATGGTGTAGCATGTCAGTGTGCCGTATAATGATTGTGATGATTATAGTAATCTGCTTATTGGGAGAGCTAGAATAAATACATTACACAGATATAATGGCTCTCCAGTCTGTTGCAGCTGTATCACAATTAAGTTAGATGCATCCAGTGGGCAAATATTGCACTCATATAACATTTACATACCCCCAAAATTCAGAAAGGGAACAATTTAATCTCAAGGTTGAAGTATAGAGTGTAGTGCACCTTTTACTTACTGGTCTTCGCCTCTTATAGAACACTTACCTCAATGCTGTACTGACTGTGTCTCATGTGCCTCGCTGTCTGTGTTACATCTCTGGTGGCAGAACGTGGAGCCCACAGGGAAGCGGTTCGTGGTGGGAGTGGATGTGAGCGTGTCTCTCAGCAGTCTGGCTCTTGGAAGCTCCGTCAGCACCGTCGCTGTTGCCGCAGCAATGAGCATAGTAAGATTAGCACCAGCACATTTACTGACGTTTAAATGCTCTTAAGATAGAAAAGTGGCTTGAATCTGGAAGAAATCAAAAGTCTTCATCATCATCATCATCACTGTCATCATTTTATAAAAAACACCTCGAACATGCATTAATAATAGTGGAAAAAAGTGTTTGATTTATCACCGTATATTAGTTTTGCCATATTCTTTCATTTAATGATGTATACTGACTTGACAGGGTGATTGGATATGAAACTGTTATTATGTAAATCATTTTAGTACTGCATTTAGAACTGCACATTAGCAATATTGGAACAAACGTTTTAATTAGTGATTGAGCAGTGCAACACTATTGTTATCCAATGTATATTATTCTTTTTTTCTTGGTCAAGAGATTTTTTTTGGTCTGCTGATTAGTCCCACAGTTTTCAAGACATTGCCACCATTCCAATTCCAGAATATTCGGTCTGAACGGGAATGGTGTGCTTGTATACAGCTTTCTCGCTCCAGCGGTTTTCGGGGAAAACTTCCCCACTAAGAATGAACGGAAAAGTACATGCCCATCTACTGTACTTTAGCTCAACCGACAAGCACCTTTCACATACGCTATATCAGGGCAGACCCCCAAGCATGAATTCAAAGTCACATTTGTTTGTCACAAGTTTGTCAGTCGTTCCTCTCAAAGAGTCCGATTCACTTTCACCCCCATTCAAACCCTATTGTTTCCTTTAACCTACACCCACCAAACTGCATGGAATCACTCAGGGCAGATCCCCAAACTCGAATCTCCAGCTATACTGACCCACACTCCTCTATGTGTCGTTTATTCATCCCTTGTTCATGTTTACCAGCACCTTAGCAACCAGCTAGCAACAAGCTTACTTTTCTCGTTTAGCTCATTATTGTTCTGTTGACTGGGTTTGGTCTGTCTCGGCTCCCCCTTGGCTTAGTAGTAAGTCTTTACTTTTCATGTTGGCTTGGGTTGCAGCCTCCAGACACATTCCTAGCATGTTCCCGGTCTGACGGCATGCTCAGAACCTTGTGAATAGCGTTCTTTGCTGAAGCGGGACAGCTGACCTCTTCCAGATTCTATTACAGAGCATAGTGAACACTTAGAAGTCTTCAGTTACTATTGTCATTTTGCCACACATTTGATTGCACATTACATAATTCCATAATTCATTTAGCTGTTATTTACATCCTTAATTGTATATTACATAATGAAATACTTTTATGTTCTGTATGAACAGATTCAAGTGTATTTTCTGTTTGTTTTGATGTCTGGAAAGAGAGACACCTGGCATAAATACTCTTTATTTCTTAAAAGTCTACAGTTAGAACTGAAGAGTTACACTGTACATTCCACTTACAGTATAATAATATTTAAATGTATTTACATAATTACAGTTTCATAATGAATTACAATAAATCTATATACTGTATTTTTTGATGTCCAAAAATGACTGTATGAGATTGTGAATATGGTAACTCATCAAAATGAATTCGTAATAAAATATCACCTCTCCTACTCTGAAATGCAAATGTGATAAGGATTGTTTAGAAATTTTAGAATCTGCAATTGCACAACATTTCTGAGCTTGTTTTGAAGAGATGTGAATCAGATATAATCCATAAAAAACATGATTTATATCAGTCGTGATTGTTAAATACTTCTTAATGAATTCTTAACTTTTCTATCCACTCGTCATCTTTTCTGTTCCAGGTGATCGCGCGCAGCGAGCCAGACGCTGAAGTGTTGATCTTTTCTGAAGGATCCATGGTTCCCTGTGTCATCTCAGATGACACGTCTCTGATCCAAGTCACAGCACAGCTAGTGCAGGTAGCAGTTTCTTCATTAATAAACATCTACATAAATGTAATATTGTCCGCATAACATGTTGGACACTGTGGCCCTAAAATTGTGGACATTAATGGTCAGGCACCAACTGTGTTATCAATAGTCTTATTAGTATGCATTTAAAAATCACCCCTGATTAAGTTTTAATGTTGTTGTTGATTTGCAAAGTAACAATAAGTTAATGCATCCTCTACAGAGAACACAGTTAAACATGGCTGTTTAAATGCTCATTGTAGAGCACAATTTCTATTTATTTACTTAAAGTTAAAAATAATAATTTTACTAGGTAAACAAATAAAACATAAAATATGAAATGCGCCTTAACTTTTGCACAGACCACATTTAATGTTTTGTTTATTTTCGCCTATGTGTTTGATTGAAATGTGCTTTAAAATGTGCAAGAGAGCGCCATCTATAGAGGATGTTGTAACTTATTTTCACTTAGAAAATCAACAACAACATGGAATTTGACCAGGGCTCACAAACTTTGGCACTCAACCATTATGCACAGTTAGCCCAGCAGCATGTCTAAATCACCACACTCAAATCGTGTGGAGTTCCCTGCAAAACTGATGTTTTGGCTATTGAAATCACCTTACATGCAGCAAAAGATCTAAAATGAATTATTTTGAGACTGTTGTTGTAAAAAAAATAATTTTCAGACATTTTTACTTGTTTTAAGCCAGTTTATCTAGTGAAACCGCCTTATTCATTTTTGTATTTTTTAGGGAGATTTGAAATATATTATCATTAATTATTTATTAACTATTAATAAATTAACTATATTAGATACACAAGTTAAATAAACATGTACCATTTTTAATTTATGTACCAAATTTAATTCATTGTATACCAATATGCCAGCGCTGAAATGTTTAGGTAATCTCCAGTATGTAAGCATTATGAACATTATTTGTAAAAATGATCACCAGTATATAATCAGTGTTATTATTGGCAGCAGTCACAGCTACCAGAAATTATTGTTATGCTGTCGATCAGAGCCCAACCTACAATACTTTTTGTCAGTTTGTGTATAAATGTAGCTGTTTGTGCGATAAAAATGACTGGCTGGATCTGTCACTGGACTCTAACTTGCAGATTGGGACTAAATTGACCCTGATATTAACCTGCTCTGTTTACCTATAACAGTAATACAGACTGTGAGTAATGTATAATCATGGTTCAGAGATTTAAAACACATTTAGCATACAAATAACTTTATAACACATAACTACCTTTTTTATTAACAGTAAAAAAAAAATGAAAAAGAAAAATAAGGCAATTTATAGAAATAAAAAATAAAACTTTTGCTCCGCCCCCAGTGCTACAATTTTGTGTTGCTGGTCTATTGGAGTTTAAGAACTGTGACCATTGAGAACCGATAATTCTGTCAGTCAGTAAAGCACTGTTTATAAAATTAAAGCAAATTTTGGATTTATATTGGCACTCATAATATTTAGTCCCTTAAAATTAGGATCACAGTCAGCCACAAAGCTTTGAACTTCAGAACGGCAGGGGCTTAAGATCCAAAACCCTTTCCAGCATGCCAGTAGTTTGAGTGATATTCCTGATGTCCTGGATAAGATTAGAAGCTGGGGATGCAGTTTGTGATCAGTGGTTAAGATTTTCTGTTATACACGTGTGATGTGCTAATCCACGCCTTGGTTTCCTACAGATACTCAGTGGTGGTACGGACTGCGCTCTGCCCATACAGTGGGCCTCAGAGAACGACAAGACTGTGGATGTCTTTATCATATTCACCAATAATGACACGCAGTTTGGAAGCACAAATCCTGCAGAAGCACTGAGGACATACAGACAAGTAGGTGACCTTTATATTCAAATGTGTATATTACACAACTTGAGAGATATTAAACCCTAATGGAGCTGGAGTAGTTTTACTAGAGGACGCCCTATAATGTAATACAGTGTTTCTCAACCCTGGTCCTGGCGGCACCCTGCCCTGCACATTGTACTGGATTACCCGTGCAACTCTTAGGAGGGTTGTTAATGAGCTGATGGGTTGAATCAGGTTTGTTGGGAGCAGTGATGTAATGTATGGGGAGGTATATCAGGCTAGTATAGGGCTCATGATATTTCATCCTCCAGTCCAGTGACTAGAATGTATGTGACATCACTGGCTAATTACTGCTGACAACAAGCCCCGTAGTCTTTGAATAGTGCTACCATATTCAGCCAGACTCCAGAGACTGAGCCTCCAGCATATAATAAGCTAATAAATGTTGTTTTAATGCTTGTTACAAGTTTTAATGTTAATATCATATGGGCATTCCCATTAATGGACTAAAGAAAATGAATGTTTGAAATTGTATTAAAATAATAATTAATTTTTCCTTTTACTCATCATCAAAAGAGTAGCTGCACAAATAGCTGCACCCAGAAGGAATCAACTGACAGGAATGAAACTTGGTGGGTAGGTTTGACATCGTGAGACATGCAAACGATTCAAGCTTCATGCTCGACCGTGCATGTGACGTTAGCAAGAACAGGCTTATCACTGTACCTGACTGACTCAACAGAGACTGCAATGTTGTCATGCCAGACTATCATGGAGAAGGACAGGGGTCAACTTCAGTGACGAGTTCCCCTTTTGTCTTGGTGGAGACGACCAACGAATCCATGTGTGGAGGCACCGTGGTCAGCACCAAGTTGAACAGTTTCTTGTCACGTGTCACAAGTCCAGAAGGCCTGATGTCACTCCACCTCCACTCCTACCACACTATCTGCAGGAACTGTGTGAGGATATTCAAGCTGCATGGGATGGATTATCACAGGACACCATTAGGAACCTCTACAGCTCCAATGCCGAGACGTCTGGCATGTTGTGTTAGCAAACATGGCGACCTAACGCCATACTGAGAGACACTACTTCTGTATGTGTAGCTCAGTAAATATTACCCATATCAGTCTAAATTTATCATCAGTTATTGTTCCTGGTAACCTTTATCTTCCTTCCCAATAGCACTGCAATCCCACACCTCCTTCTGGGTGCATCTATTCTTTTGATGATGAGTGTACTTAGACCCACAGTTCCTTGTATGGCTATGACTCCATGACAGAATGACTAAATCGGTCTGTGTTGTGTTCCCTCTATCAGAAATCTGGCGTGTTTTCCAAGCTGATTGTGTGCGGAATGGCGACCAACGGCCTCTCTGTCGCCGATCCGGATGACCGGGGCATGTTGGACGTCTGCGGGTTCGACTCCCGGGCTGTTGACGTCATCCGTAACTTTGTGCTGGATGTCATTTGAGAATGGTGCACTGTGGGAAATGTAGTTTTTTTATGGACCGATCCTGCCCTGGTGAGACCACATTCCTAATGGGCAATAAAAAAACAAAACAAGCAACAACAATAATGACAACAACAACAACATCAAAAAGAAAGACATACTGAAATGAGTTAATCTTTCAGTTGTCTGACTGGGCCAAGCTAGAAGCAGCACATTTTTATAAAGTCCAGCGGGCTGGATTGGTATTTCAGTCTAAATGATCTGTAACAACTAATTTTATTCACCCAAATTCAGTACTGAGGTGTTATAAGCTATAACACTTAAGTTTGACTTTTATATTTTTTGTTATTGGAGGAGAAAAAAAAGGAGGAATTAATTGGATTACACGTCAGTTTAGGAAAAGCTAAATGCTCAATACAGTAAGCTCCTAAAGAAGTTCTAGTGTGTTCCACTGATGAGCTGTTTAATGACATGCTGTATGCGAATAGAGGCCTTTCTTTATTATGTCTGAGGTGTATATGTTCCCTAATCACTATGCTGTCAGTTTAAACGTGCAAACATAAGAAATATATATATTGTTGCTTTTTGTTCTTGCTTTGTGGCAGACGTTACATAGAATGTCCGTCAAATTGATGAAGTCTGATGTCCTAAACGGCCCATGTGAATCACTTTGTGTAATATTTTGTTTAAAAAAAAAAACAATACCTCAGTTGTCATACTGTATGGCAGAATAACTTTGACTGAATTTTGGGTTCAGTTAAGCTGCAGTTTAGAGTCTATTTAAACAAACAAACAAAAAAAAAAGACGGTAAAAACAAGAGTTTACACTCTTGGTGCACTATTGACCTGTTCATCGAAGGACGAGCAGTGTACAGCTGTACATTGTGAGGAGCAGTTGTTACGAGAAGGCGAACAAATGATCAGTAGCATGGTAGCTAGAGCTTGCTATTAGGTTCACTTACACTTATTAAAGGGGAATTCCACTAATTTTCCAACATTTCTGCACAGTTAAGTCATTAGGATGTCTTTCATTTGGTGTGCACTGCTCTGTTCTAGAACGTGCAGTCAGAACTGTTCACAGTGGTGGTGATAGGAACCAGACATCCGCATCTAAAAGCTCACCTTGCAGAAAGATTACATATTACATAGAAGGGTTATGAACAGTGGTGGACGAAGTACACAAAGCATGTACTTGAGATCGCCATGGTAAAATATTCCTCCACTAAGAGTAGAAGTTCCTCCCTTTAGACCTCCACTGGAGTAAAAGTACTAAAGTATTTACCTTCAAATGTACTTAAGTATGGAGAGTAACAGGAGCATGATTTATTATGGCTCTAATGTCCTATTATCTTTTCTGGAACAAGACTCTTAATCAGCTCAGTGTAGGTGAAGAGACTCTAGTGTCTCTCAGTCCACCAGTCAATAGAAGGTCCTTAATTAGTCTGACACTGACGTCTATTCAAATGATCATAAGCACAGAACACTGAAGGAGAACAGGTTCCATTAGCCAGAACCAAACTCTGTCCAGCAGGTCAAAACAAGCTCAAAACACAGTGACCGCTGTACCCTGATTGGTGGGCTCACTTCATGCTTCTCTTGTTTGGACATCCTATGTTTTTATGCAGACATAAGCTGAAAGGAAGGACAGATTTGGCCATAATTTAGTGGAGTAAACAATAAGACAATGTATACAAGTGTATTGGAGTTAAACTAAAAAGACCCCCAGAATGGAAACACTTCAGTATTAACAATATGAGGTTGTTGTGAGGCAAAATAGTCCCTAAAGAAAACTGCATTCCACATTAAACCTCAGAAGGGCATGTGTAGGTTCACTGGTGGTGCTGTACAGTACATACAATGGCTGTATTTGTATTGTAGACATTGGGACCCCTGGTTCCCATCACCACCACTTTAAAAAAGTCTCTACAATTAACTATTTCACACCAACCCACACTGAAAGACTTCTCAACCACTGACTTGTGCAGACATCTGGAAGCCGGAGTTCTGCTTTAAGTTGCTGTTTTGCGTTTCGTACGTTTGCTGCCGTTTTGCCTCTGATAGAAATAGTTCGGATCCAAAGTGTGACGTTACTAATAACGAGTGAAAGGAATTAGCCACCGATCACCATTTATGCTAACTGATGGCTACTAGCTTTATTTTATTCTTCGGTCATGACAAGGTGGTGGTTATGATAACGCTGGTAGAGAGACTATGTGTAAAGGACACTAAAAAGGCTAATGGAAGTGTAGAAAATGATAGCTCTGGGTGCTAACGTAATCTAACACTCCTGTAGAGATGTACTACCTGTTGGTTTTAGGCGATGGAAATGAATGTACTTTTGGTTCTATACCTGTAACAACTAGAGACTTAGGAAATCCTGCTGTATGGGTAATAGAAATCGATGGGAAAGGGCTAAATCAAGCCAAACTGCCACAGCAGCTTCCAGTCAATCTTCGTAGATGGCACTGACAATGAAAACGAGAAAAGCTGTAATGTTTACCACTTACCTAATAAAAGTTCATTTTCTAAGTCTCATTAACCTTGTTGGAAATCTTTGTCTTTGTCCAGAGGAACGAGTCAGGAGGCCACAGGACACTGGAAGATGGTTTGCTGTAGAGGTCCCGGCCTAATTGGACAGTTCTGACATACAGTCTTTCATACGATACAGGGGTCAGAGATTATTCTCTGCTGTAGTAAGTTGGGAGACACGAAGGTTTGTACTCCAGTAAGTGTTCTGAATGCAGAGCTGAGTGAGAGTTCGTATCTGCACAGATGATTAGTCATGTGGACCAAGATAAGAGGAAATGGAGATTCAGCATTAACACTTAAACCAGCTTTGCATCTCCAAGGATGTAGTGTGTTTCTTAGTAACCTGTGGAAAGCAAGGCACATAAAAGTATCTGATTCCTCATATTCTGACAAACAATAGGTTTGCACAGACAGGTCCCATCCTTCCCAACTCATTCTCAAGCAGCAAAATTAGTCATGCACATACAGTTGCTTTCTGGTCATCACTGGCCTGCAGCTCCACAAATTTGCCAGTCTATAGAGCAGGGGTGACCAGTCTTATCTGCAAAGGGCCAGTTTAGTCTGTAGCGAATAACTCTGCAGAAAGTTGGCGACCTCTGCTCACTATGCGCCTCTGCATCCGCTGACCCCGCCCTGGCATTTTACAGGGCCTCCCACTTCGTGGCTGAGTTGCTGTCATTCCCAATCGCTTCCACTTTGTTATAATACCACTGACAGTCGACTGTGGAATATTTAGACCTCCACTGGAGTAACAGTACTAAAGTATTTACCTTCAAATGTACTTAAGTATGGAGAGTAACAGTAGCATGATTTATTACACCTCTAATGTCCTGTTATCATTTCTGCAACAAGACTCTTAATCAGCTCACTGTAGGTGAAAACTTTCGCTTCCACTTTGTTATAATACCACTGACAGTCGACTGTGGAATATTTAGTAGGAGGAAATTTCTCGACTGCCAAGGTGGCATCCTATCACGGTACCACGCTAGAATTCACTGAGCTCCTGAGAGCGACCCATTCTTTCACTAATGTGTGTAGAAGCAGTCTCCATGCCTAGGTGTTTGACTGTATACACCTGTGGCCATGGAAGTGATTGGAACACCTGAATTCAATGATTTGGATGGGTGAGTGAATACTTTTGGTATTAATTGGTATTTTTGTAATAATGTGTGTTACCATTCAAAAGCTTGTATTTATAATGTTCGACAGTTTGGAGTCAGTGTTCTCAACAATACAAACCTAATTTTGTAATTATTATAAAATGATTTCAGTGTGCTAAACCTGTACAAGTCCTGTAATCCTGTTTCAAATCATTCTTAGGACACACTGAAGCTGTAAAAGAAACTACTATGTTATAGGCGTGTCCAGAATGTTGAATAGAGCCACTGGTGCTGAGGAAGTTGTAGAACAGCAAGTTCTAATTCAGTTAACATCCAGAATACCTGACATCCCACTGGTACTCAATATACTAAACAACACATCCTAAAAATAACTTTTGGGATGCACGAGGGACATGGGTCACAGTCAGAACTAACAGAACTGCTGCAAACACATGATTGGCAAAATGTATTATTTTGATTTTGGTCAGTCTGGTTTGACACATAACATGAGCCAGGTAAGCGGACTCATGCTGTATATTTGAATGCGGTTCTTCATTTCCAGGAAACATTTCTGAAGAGATTCGATACAAAATGATCCACTTGCACATGAAGGAGTTTCCAAACCTGGAGCTCAAAAACAAAAGCTACCAAGAAATTGAGATTTAAAACAACCACCTGGAAGACTTGGTAGATCAACCAAAACTTTCCCCACCAGATAAACAGCACTCAAAGTTTTCATCTTTGAGAGAGAGGAGAACATCAGGCTCCACTCCTGCTTCAGATCTGCAAACATCCACAGGTGTTTCTGTCCATCCTTCCACTGTGAGAAGACACCTCAACGCTATGGAGGTCTGAAAGGAGGTGTAGCTGTTCAAGAAGCTCCTCAATGAGAAAAGGAGACAGACACATCAAACAGAAGCTGCTGGTGTTCTCAGAAGAACGGACTGACCACCCCAGAATACAGACCTCAAAACCACTGAATGTATTTGGGATTATTTGGAAGGTGAGAAGCAGAAAAGGCTACATCAACTTTAAATACTGAACTTTGGAGGTGCAGCCACAAAGAACAATTAATGTTATTCATATTGTGATTTGAAAAAGCTAATAAATATAGGCCAGTTGAAAGAAACCGGAATCAGACACAAGAATTTATTATCAATGCCCCCTAAATCTACATTGCATAAATTAGCATTCAGTAAAAAGAGACTCCAGACTTTAAATTGTAGTGTAAATGGCAAAATGAGTTGTAGGAACCCTGAGAACATGATCACTCCAATAACAGTATAGTGCACCATGCATAATTAACTAGCTGCTAGCATGTCTGCTGCCTGAATGTTAAGGCGTTGGGGGCTTCACCCCTTCCAGGACAGGAAGTAGACTTGCCCCGAGGCATCTCCACACACCAGCTGACTGGGGTTATCTTCATTCACCTCCAGTATCTCCACTGGAGCTCCACAAACAAATAGACCCACCTGGAGAAGGAGCGAGAAGGTCAAGAAGCTACGAAAAGTCCATGTACAAAAGGTCAAAAGTTTGGACACACCTAATCATAAAATAGTGTTTTGGTATTTCACTATTTTACACATTTTAGAAACAAACAATTTATACCAAATTTAGAAACACTGACCATCATACAGGCATCAACTTCAAGAAACTGTATTTCGAAAATATTACGATACTGAGTTTTGAAAGTTCATTGTGCTGGTTGAAGGTACTAAAACAGCATGTTTGTGTGAGTTACTGTAAATAATGCTCATAGAGTTTACCAGTTATGACATTTAAGCCTTTAGACCAAGGCGTCTGTAATATCCGAAAAAGAACATATTCAGTCAGGTGTGTCCAAACGTTTAAGGGATACCAAAATCACCTGAGACACACACAAACACTCAGAAATGAAGTAAAAGCACCTGTTTCTTTGTGTTTCTGTCCCACAGTTTGACTGTCCCATCGTATGAGGCAGAGATAATGGCTTTATCTGTGAGGCGAAGCACGCTGATGTGGTCACTGTGAGCCTGCAGGGGTCAGAAAGCATCAGCCATCATCACAAACACTGCTTTCAGTTCAGCTCAATACTGTTACATAGGTAGCACTTAATACAACCACTGCTCCAGTGCAGCTAGGAACATAAGGCAGGACCACTGAGAGGAATTTTTTTTCCATAACAGTAACGAAAGTTTTTAGTGATTAAGACCTGATTTAGTATAGTATTTATTTGCTTATTTGTAGTTCTGTAAAGTTTTCTACGTTGTCTTTTACTATATATGTTTATAATAAAGACTAACTTGATGACATCTTTTTTCGTAGGCCTAGGCTAACGTTACACAGCTGAACCACACGAGTTGTAGCGATTTCCTAAATGCAGCTATACTCATAAACACAGAAATGTATCAGTACATACATTAATTAAATTCAAGTCAATTCAATTTATTGTCATTTACAATGTGCAAGCACATATGCAATGAAAAGTAGGCTGCGACTTCAGCAAAGAGGTAGAAACAGGCGCCTGTAAACGTGAACACAAGTACAGAAAAAAACAAAACAAAACAAAAAACATTAATTGATTAGTAGCCGAATTAAGAAGTGTGATAGACTGGGGGAAGAAACTATTTCTGAGTCTGGTTGTGCGGGTACGGAGACTGTAACGTAAGCTGAATACTTAATAATTAAGAACTACATGTTTACAGCATTAGATGTTCTAAATGTTTGGACTAGAACACTGATGTAAATTAATTTAGCTTACTGACATGTCATCCATGACATCATCACCAGGAACTAAGCTTCTAACCACAGGTCTACAGCTGTAGTTCCAACTACACATCTTAACCATAGTTTGTGAACGTTCGGTGGAACTATGGTTTTGCTTAACGATGGTTCAGACTATGTAAGTTACCAACGTAGTTACCTCCACAGTTCCAACCATGGTTTTGGGAAACACGTCACAGCTGTACAGGGAATGCGCATACAGGGAATCTGATACCTTTAGTTTGTTAACCTGGTCACATGGTCAGGATTCTGCCAGTTGCCGTCTGATTGGCTATCTGGACTTGCACACATATGCACTTCTGTGTATATTTTCGCACTCAAGTTTTGCTGTTGTTACATCTAAGTTCAGCCTAGCAAACAGCAGTCTCAGTCACTGAAGCGCCGCCAGTTCTATGCATGGAAGTCGAATTAGCTTTCCCTGTTGTAGTTAAGTGGAGAAAGGTGCCAGACTCTCCTGACAAAGTGTGGTAATGCGAGACAACGACTGACACACAAAACGACCAATCACAAGCCTGCTATGTGGTGCGACGTAGAAAAGGAGGCAATTTCGACATAAACAACCCTTTTCTTTGATACATGTCAAAGAAATTAACAATAGCCTACATTAAAATATATTTTCACTTTGGTTAAAAGGTAGATGATTATAATGAGCCTTTCAGAGCAAACCAGTCACTGGATTGACAGCACCTCTGTTTCTGAGATTTACTTTGAAGCAGTAGAAGTAAATAAGAGATTCTCGTGTTATATAATGAGTGCTCTGTCAATAACCACGTCCATCAAAATAAGAAATAAGAAAGAGAAGGTTTATTTGTCTTTTTTCACTCCAGGTAGCCATGTTAGGTGCCTGGTTGGTCCACATGCACCCTCTGGCATCGCCACACACAATAAACCCTGAGTACAAAGTAGACGGACAGTTCAGAGAGTGAGCACAGCTGGAACATAGTTTAACTTTCCAGAATAGCAGGACACCCACTATGCGATGTGTTCTGCAAGTGGGGGATGCTTGATTTTTTCCTATGGGGTACCTCAAGGCTCCGTTCTTGGGCCGTTAATGTTTTTTGCTGAGGGTAAATAACGACTTCTGACAGAGTGAATGAAATCTGATTAGGTTCAAACCCTGTTGAAAGCTGTTTTAAAACAGGCTAATAGGCACAAGAAGCCCTACAGTACAGAATGTGTTCAGTAAATGCTACAATCACTTGGTTACTTCTATTTGCTGTACTGAAAACATGACTGTTATCAGTATTTTGCATGCTGCAGAAAGTAGGGTTCTCCGCTCTTTAGGCCAGGAACATACCTTTGTGTATAGCTGCAGCTGAAATACACATTTTCCTTGGTTTAAATTCTTCATCTTGTTCCTCAGACTGATCCTCATGCATTTCAACAAGCGGTTCCTCACACGCCTCCTCAGACTGTGCCCCACATTCCTCCTTGGATGGTTCCTCACATGCCTCTTCAGACTGTGCCCCACATTCCTCCTTGGATGGTTCCTCACATGCCTCTTCAGACTGTTCCCCGCATTCCTCCTTAGACAGTTCCTCGCATGTTTCTTCATGTGGTTCCTCACACGCCTCTTCAGATGCCTTTTCAGACTGTTCCTCACACATTTCTTCACACGGTTCCTCGCACGCCTCCTTAGATGCCTCCTCAGACTGTTCCTCACACTCTTCCTCACATGCCTCCTCGGACCGTTCCTTCACACCTAGCTTAACGTCACAGATAGCATAGCGCCACCGCTTACCACAAACTACAGAGAACTGCAGGGAAACAGGAAAGACATGTTTAAATGTTTATACCTTTGATCAGTCTGGATAGGCTAACAGGCTAACAGGCTGCTCTAATAACGTTCAGCATTAGGCTTTAAGTATTTCCACAAAGCTTCAGTGTAAAATCGCAACACAAAAAGAAGATAAAGTGTTTCAAATGTCCACATTATTGCAATTAGGAGTATTAAACCCAGTATAGAAACTGAACGTACACCACCATTAGCAATCACAATGTTGATAACAGAAATCAGCATTATAATAATAGTGTACTATAACGCTGGTACTTGCATAACCAAAGGCTAATCATAAAGTGAAGGGTTCTACATTAAACACTAGCACATGTTGATGTTTATATAATGTTCTAAACAGTCCATGAAAAGACAGAAATATGCTGTACTTCAATGCTGGTACCCGAAGTGTCCTTGGGCCTGAGCTCCTTCATAGCGAGACTGTGCTCTTGTTAAGAACCTAAAATATTGAAATGATATCTCAATAATATTTGCATATTAGAATATCAGATATCCTTTGTGCTTCTTTGACTGACGTTTGTTTCTCCTCCCATGCATTGACACTCTGAACAACCAATCAGAAAACTCACTCTGCTTGCCAATTCAACTCGCAAAAACAGTGGAACACACAACAACTAATTGACCAGTTGGGCAAAGAGACAGTAGGGCTGTGGCAATACACTTCTGATTCAATATATTGTGATACTGTAAGGTAAAATATATATTTTTTTAATCTAATTTTGGGAAAACAGTCAAAGTATAAAAAGCATCAACTAGTCAGCTAGGTTTGCTAATGCTAATGTTACGCTATTTGTTGGAGTGGAAGAGTTTAATAACTGCAGACACACTCATCATCAAAAGAATAGTTGCACAAATAGTTGGGTTAGCAAACATGGTAGCCCGACGCCATACTGAGAGACACTATTCTGTATGTGAAACTCAAATTTAGACTGATATGGGCAATATTTATTATCATCATTTATTGTTCCTGGTATCCTTTATCTTCCTTCCCAATAGCACTGCAATCCAACACTTTGCAATTATTCTGATGAGTGTAGATTACAACATTACAGACGGGGGTTTGAACATGATACAAAATGAAACACTGTCTGCCACCAATCCTAAAAATCGATGGTGTGTTTTTCAGAAACGATACAGAATCACACAACATAATATTGCGATACTCAAGTGTATCGATATTTACTTGCACCCCCACACACGGGTGCTAAACAACCAATGTTTGCAAGGGCTTTCAAAAGATGGGTGGCTTTACATTTGGCTCAGACGATGTGTGCATACATTACATATATGCACTCACGGTGAACATGAGCAAGAGCTCACAGTCATCTTCTCCCAGAACCCACATGCTCTTCTCGTCGTTCTTCACAATTCCCAAAGGTCGTGTAGTGTCCTTCCAGCTGCTACAACATAAACATAAAACTAGATGAGAGCGTTTCCTGACGAATACACAGAGTGACAGGGCAGCTTAAGCCATTCCCTTGTATTGCTATGGTGTTGCTAAATTGCTGCTATGGCATTTTAGCTTTTACAGTGTTGCCAAGTGGTTGCTAGGGTGTCTCTAAGCTGTTCTTATGTTAACCCAAGTAGCTGCTAGGGGATAGCTAAGGTGTTCCAGGTGGCTGCTAGGGGATAGCTAAGGTGTTCCAGTTGGCTGATCCGGTATTGCTAACCAGTTAAACCACCAGGTGGTCTCTAAGGTGCATTCATACACTGGACTCATATGTATAAGCACTGAACGTATTAGTGTGCATGTGTATATATGTGTACACACTTACTACTGAGCGTATGTGATATCATTTTTCGTTGCAGAGGAGATTTCCGTCATAAAGGAAGTACTAACTGCCGGGATATTAACCAGGATGTTATTGTAGAGCAGGTAAGCCACAGGAAAGCTCAGAGTGTACGACATCACCTCAGACAGTCTGCAAATAAACAGATCCCAAATAAGACAAGGCCATTCTCCAGGTTCAATAAAGAGTCTGTAGCATCTACGATACTGTCCAACCCAGTAACAATCATTAAATGTTTATTCTAGCCTACAGAAGTGTTTATTGGAGCTGTTCATGGACTAATATCTCCTATTTCAGCATATAGGAACGTTTATTAAAGCCATTTATGAACCAATATCTCCTATTCCAGCATATATTAGCGATTATTGAAGTCATTTATGGACTAATATATCCTATTCCAGCATATAGGAACGTTTATTGAAGTCATTTATGGACTAATATCTCCTATTCCAGCATATAAGAGTGCTTATTAATGCAGTATATGGACTAATATCTCCTATTCCAGCATATAAGAGTGCTTATCAATGCAGTATATGGACTAATATCTCCTATTCCA
This sequence comes from Semaprochilodus insignis, assembly GCA_034552555.1. Taxonomy (NCBI): domain Eukaryota; kingdom Metazoa; phylum Chordata; class Actinopteri; order Characiformes; family Prochilodontidae; genus Semaprochilodus; species Semaprochilodus insignis. The sequence continues at coordinate 28,403,941 of CM067482.1, read as the reverse complement.
GCATATAAGAGTGCTTATTAATGCAGTATATGGACTAATATCTCCTATTCCAGCATATAGAAACGTTCACTGATGCCGTTTATGGACTAATATCTCCTATTCCAGCATATAGGAGCGTTTACTGATGCTGTTTATGGACTAATACGTCCCATTCCAGAATATAGAAAGATTTATTGATGCCATTTATGGACTAATATCTCCTGTTTTAGCATGTAGCAGTGTTTATTTGTGGACTAATATAAGTATAGAGGAGTGTTTAAAGAGGCCATTTATGGAATATCTACTATTCTAGCGTGTAGGAGCCTATTCTAGCATATATTAGTGTTTAAGGTTGTTTATGAACTAATATCACCTATTCCAGCACAGAGGAGGGTTTATTGATGCAGTTTAATAACTAATATATCCTATTCTAGCATATAGCTGTATTTAGGAACTAATATCTCCTATTTTAGTATATAGCATTTATTAAAGAGCATTTTATTTTAGCATTTATTTTTCCATTAAATTTCATGGCCTTAATTTATTTTTCTTGTCTTTCTTTTTTATGTTAAACACTTTGTGAACTTGTTTGTTTAAAAGGTGCTACATAATTACAAATTATTATTATTATTACTCTGCAGTGCTGGACTGAGAGTCCAGCTCCAGCTTCCATACAGTCACGGAGCGGTCACTGCAGCCCACAGCCAGCTGTTTATCTGGCATACCGGTTAGTGCTCGAATACAGCTGTCATTAACCTAGAAAACACACACACACACACACACACAGAATAGTAATTTAAATATTGCAATATTTTTAATACATGGGTTTATGAATTGTTGGAATGAGATAACGATGGAAATGATCCAGGAGGAACAAAACATTGTCAATTCTGAGTTACCTTATTGGAGTAAATCAGCGAGTTGTGATGCCACAACTCCACTCTGCCTGAGCTGAAACCACATGCCAGCAGCTCTCCTTTCTCCAGGAAGCAGGCTGCACTCAAGGAATCCTTCTCTCTAGTAGGCCCTTCTACAGACACATTCAGAAATGTAACCAAAAGGTGAGATAAAGAGACTCCGAAAATGATTTATGTTGTTCAATCATTGTTGCCCATGAACTTGTGACATGTCGATCAGGTCGCATTGTACAGTATAATTCTTTTCCTTCTCCTATGTTCTTGTACGTGCTTGTTTCTACCTCTCAATTGAAGCCGTAACCCTCTTTTCGCTTGCATACAGTCAAAACACACCCTCAGACTCACCCAGCTAAATGGATGTTGTTGGTGATCTTAAAGACTCTACCGGCTTACACGTAACAGCTCCAACTGATGAGAGTCTGAAACAGTATATATCCTGATATACCACATATACTCTTGATGTACCACAGTATTACATTCCTGCCATATCTCCACCTCTAATATATATTTATATATATTTAGCACAGTTTAAAAGCTCTATATATTTATATCTAGAGTGAACATTCATGATGGACAGACCAATAGAACTGGTCCAAAACTGCTTAGAAATAAACCTTGTTATATCAGCCTCTACTGCAGGTTATGAAAGCTGTTTCATCCTCCTATTGTAAGGGCAGGCTCTGGGACTCGTCCTGCACCGGCCACCAGAGGGCAACACAGGAGCACTCCCATCAAGGCAGACTCAATACACCTGTGGCACGCCATACTTAAGGGCAGTGCTCCACTCTAGTGTTGCTCAGTCTTTGTTTGAGTGTCCAAGCAAACGGCTCGGCCAGTAACGTGGAGTCTCGTGGAGTGGGGAGGGGAGGGGAGGGGGTAGCTTATCATAGCAGAAATCCAGTTGTCTGCGCTTCTTATGTTCTGCACTTGGGTTTCTTCGGTCCGTGACGGTGGGTCACTCAGTTTACATTAGTCTTACATGTGGGAGGCCTGGGTTTGAACCCGCCTAGAGTGAGTCACCCGTTACACCTATAAAGTTCAATTTTTTTAAGGTGGACTGCATAATTTGATGGGTGCTATTTTATAGTTTGACGTCTTCACATTTATTCTACAGTAAAGCACTAAGATAAACATAAGGAGAACCTTTTATGAGCAGCCGTGTCTTTAGTTTTGACTGGTACTGTATGTATGTGCTTGTTAAGTTTAATGTAATGTATTGTGTAAATGGCTTATTTTCATGCCAAATCCCTCTTTGTCTTTTCTCTGCAAGCGATTTTCCACTTCGTACCATTAAGCCATTTAGTACCTGTGGTGATGCTCCAAGCTCTGAGAGAGCGGTCATCAGATACAGAGTACAAACGTCCATCACGTCCTCTGGCTAAGGCACGGATACCGCCACTGTAGCAATAAAAAAGGCCACGACGCCGCACCTACAGAGAGGGAGAGAAGTTTTTATTTGAACATCAACAGTATAAAATCTAATCTAATGTAATCTAATGTAATCTAATGCCTAATCTCCTAGTATATAGGAGTATTCATTGAAGCTCCTATTTAATTGAAAATAATATAATGTGTTGTAATATGCTCATTTTGAATTGTGTTGCTGCCATCAAATTCAATCAAAACTGGCAAATATTTAAGAAAAAAAAAAAAAAACAATGTCTCAATGTCAGTTTCAACAGGAGAACATGGTGTGGTCTAAATATAGGGTTTAAATGCACAGCACCCCAACCTTATTGTGTATACGTACTTAGACCTACTTCACATTGCTGTAAGAGTTCTATTTACATAATGGCACCTTTTAGTACAATGTCCAGGAAGGTCAGCTTCTGCATATGTGTTCCAGACAGGCTATGTATTAAAACCATTTTGCAAAAGTTTCATTCTGAACGATCTTTGATGTGTATTTAGCATTTTCAAGGATGCATTTTGAAATGTCTGCAAGTTTGGGATCTTTTTGAATGGTGTAATCAAACAGCCTAATTAAAAGACATGCCTTATCTCCATCTGTCAGGGGACAGCAATAAACTGGATGACTTCACCAGGCAGTGAATTTTGTTTGATGATCAGTGACAAAACCCCCCCACAGAAAACTATGAATCCTAAATCATAGCTAACAGTGAGTTTTCAATGGCTGGGCAGAAGATTCCTCTGGGAATGGGTTACAGATTATAATGACCCCAATCTGCTTATATACAATCTGTATCAGAATCTATTCTAATTAAACGTTGTGTAAAACTGTTTGTGCACTATTGGGGGCTTTGTTTGCTCACCGTTCCATCTCGTCCGGCACTCAGCAGTGTCTTCCCATCAGACAGAAAACTGACCGCTGTAACAGAGCCGCAGTGAGCCTGACAGTGCCATATACAGGACACTGCAGGAACTGACCACAACCTGACTTCCCCATCCAAACTACCTGAACACAGCAGAGAGGAGGAGGAGGAGGGAGAAAACGACAGACAGAGCACGGAGGACTGATGACCTGAGAGGGTCTGAGAAAGAGAGAGAGAGAGACAGAAAAGGAAGAGTACAGATAAAGAAAAGAGGAGAGAATGCAAGTGAAAACACTGTATTTGTATGTGGCTAACGAGGAGGAGTGATTATTTCGCCAACTGCTGTGTTCACTCGTCGTCTTTCTCACCGCGTGGTTCTCTCGTCTCTCCCAGTCCCACACTCTCACTGCTCCGTCCCAGCAGCCTACCCCCACCAGTCTACCCGCAGGGTCGAAGGACACACAGTTAGGAGGGGAGGGTTGGAGGAGAGACATCACCTCGCGGAGTGCTGGGGTCCGCCACACCTGCATTTAACCACGGCAAAAACTGTCATGACGGCACAACACAAGAATATCAGCACAAACAAGACCTCGACCCAGCAGGTCTGACCTTCAGGGTGAAATCCAGAGAGACGGTCGCAAAGTGGCCCCCGTCTGAGCTGACATCGCATCCTGTGATTCTGCTGGAGTGGGCCTTCAGACGGGACATACTGTGAGAACAGTAGTAGTAGTGATTAAAGTAGTAGTAGTACAAAAATAAACAGCAGTAGCAGCAACAGCAGTAGTAATAGTAGCAGTAGTAGTAGTAGAAGAAGAAGAACAATACCATCAGTAGCAGTGCTAGTAGTAGTAGTAGAAAAAGTAGCAGTAGTGGTAATTGTTGTAGTAGTTGTAGTACTCGTGACAGTTATAGAAATAGAAGTTGCAGGTGTAGTAGAAGTAGTAGTGGCAGTAGTAACAGTAATAGTAGTTTTAGTAGGAACAGAAGATGTAGCTGTAGCAGTAGTATTAGTAGTAGTAGTTTTAGTAGCAGAAGCAGATGTAATAGCTATAGTAAAAGTAGTGGAGGTGATAGTAGTAAAAGTAGTAGAACTTGTAGTAGCAGCAGCACTACTAGTAGCTGCTAGTAGTAGTAGTAGTAGCAGAAGCAGATGTAGTAGCTACAGTAGCAGTAATGGAGGTGATAGTAGTAGAACTACTGATAGTAATAGCAGTAAAAGTGGGTGAGGCAGTAGTAGTGGTAGTAGTAGTTTTAGTAGCAGAAGCAGATATAGTAGCTGCAGTAGTAGTAATGGAGGTGATAGTAGTAGAACTACTGATACTGATAGTAGTAAAAGTGGATGTGGCAGTAGTGGTAGTTTTAGTAGCAGAAGCAGATGTAGTAGCTGCAGTAGTAGTAATGGAGGTGATAGTAGTAGAACTACTGATACTAATAGTAGTAAAAGTGGATGTGGCAGTAGTGGTAGTGTCACGCTGGTGGTTGGGACTTGGGCCCAAACGCAGGGCGGGAACCCGTTTGCGGTAATGAAAAGGTGTTAACTGTACGCCAACGGGTTTCCTGGATGTGGAATGCACGTGAAACAAGGAGTGCAGTGAGTGTTTGTGACCTGGTCTAGGCGGGGATCGAACCCCCGACCTCCGGAGTGATAACCCAACGTGTTACCGCTGCGCTACGCGGCAGGCAGTAAACGTGAGGCAGGTCAGAAGGGTTTTTGTGAGGGAGAGGGGAAAAAAGGCGGGAAATACGAACAAAAGAGACGCCAGCGATGGCGTGCTCGAACTAAGGGAAATGTTTATAACCGAACAAAAACAACAAGAGAGGGTTTAACAGAAAGGGAATTTTTGCTTTGCTGGGCCTTTGCTCAGTCTGGCTCACGCCGTGCTTTCTTTCTTTCTCTCTTTTATTTATCCACTTGTTTATTTATTTACATATTCACAGAGCACAGATCTGACTTCTTTTCTTCTTCTCTTTCTTTTCTTTTCTTTTCTTTTCTTTTCTCGGCTAAACCACAACGTCTACCCCTCTACAAAGGTGTAGCACGAGTGGTTGTTTGGTGGGGGCTTATATGGCCGCGCCTCAGGTGCAGCTTGTTGGCTTGATCACCCCGGGGCATTCTGGGGGTTGGAGTTCCGGGCTGTAGTCCCCCCAGAACGGCGCCGCCGCTGCTGCCCTCTGCTGGCTGCAGGCGGCACTGCCCGGATCCTCACAGGTAGTTTTAGTAGCAGAAGCAGATGTCGTAGCTGCAGTAGTAGTAATGGAGGTGAACTAGCAATAGTAACAGTAGTAAAAGTAGTACTGCCAGTAGTGAAAATAATAGTAGTACCAGAAGCACTACTAGTAGTGGCAGTAGTAGTAGTTTTAGTAGCAGTAGTAGTTTCAGTAGCTACAGTAGCAGTAATGGAGGTAATAGTAGTAGAAATACTAACAGTAATAGTAGTAAAAGTGGGTGTGGGAGTAGTACTGGTAGTAGCAGTAGTTTTAGTAGTAGAAGTAGAGGTCATAGCTGCAGTAGTATTGTTAGTAGTAGAAATAATGGTAGAAGTAGTGGTGGTGATAGTAGTAGTACTAGCAGTACTAGCTCTGCAGTAGTAGTAGCAGAAGTACTCTAGTTGTAGTAGTGATATCAGTACCTGTAGAAGTAACAGGTGTAGTAGTAGCAATAGTAGTAGAAATAGTAATAGAAGTTGTGGGTGTAGTAGAAATAGTAGTGGCAGTAGTAGTAGTAGCTTCAGTAGTAGAAGCAGAAGTAGTAGCTGCAGTGGTAGGTGAAGCAGAAGTGGTAGAATCAGCATGATCAGTGTATCAGTGGTAGTAGAAGTAGTAGTGGTAGCAGTAGTAGCAGCAGCAGCAGGAGAAGTAATAGTAGAAGTAGAAGTAGTGTCTCTGAAAATATATCATCTCAGATTAGTACCCCCAACTCAAAGTTAAGTTTTCACCTGCTGCCAGTGTGAATGTTCCACAGCTCCACCGGGCCACTGTATGGAATGATACAGACCACAGACTCCACCAGGAAGGCGCAGCCAGAAATGCCATCACAGCTGCTGACCAGTGACTTCACTTCCTGTTTCAGCGAGAACAACAGACACAAACAAAATCAGAACCATAACTCCCTAAAAAGTCACTTCAAAAAAACAGGACTTCTACACGCAGGAAGGTACAATCTCAGACCACCAAGACACCTCTATTGTAGCTCCACCTTGCTGGTGTACACTTGAAGACTGACCTCACCTACTGATGCACAGTCTGTGTTATCTGTAACCCAGAATCATTTTATTGGACCACAGAGGCCCCGTAGTCAGAAACTGACCAATGATGAACAGGGTAGGGAGAGGCTAATAAGCTCTACAGCAATAGAAAAGCCACAATCTGTAGCTGTACACTCACACAGTGGCAGCACAAGGTGGGTGTTTCTAATAAAGTGGCCAGTGTATGGAAGCACATAGTACGTGTTTATTAAAAATTGGCCAGTGAGTGGAAGCACAAGGTAAGTGTCTCTATTAAAGTGCACAGGCAAGGTAGGTGTTTCTAATAATGTGGCCAGTGAGTGGAGGTAAACGGTAGGTGTTCCTAATAAAGTGATCAGATAGCCTTTTGCATTTGCTGACCGGCACTTTATTCAACAGAAGTTCAACCTGAACGTTGCCCTGAACGTTCTGTGATTGGGCTTTTTGCGTGTCTGTCAAATAGACCTTTCCTATGGTGGTCTTCGGAATACTACAGGCTTCCGAGCCAGTATTTCAGTGCAGTCTAATGGCCAACTGGAGAAGAATTAGTTTAATCTGGTGTTAGAATCTGGTTAAAGATTATCAATGGATTATTTGTTTGTAGTCCAGAACAAAAAAGTTTTTATATGTCTGCTAAGTAATACTTCCAGAGAATCACATTCCATATTTGGAGGAACGCCGAGCTCCCTTGGTAATAGTAGTCCTGTTCAAATGTCACAGTAATGTAACAACAATAACTGGTTAATTGGACATGGAAAATGACACCTCCATTCGTTTTCTGTGCTTGAAGATGAGGCTACCTGCTAAAACTGATCTCAATTTGACCCAATTCCTTAATCCTCAAGTCCATGACAAAAGCTATCACTACACCCTGAAATGAGATATAAAGTCCCCTCCCTCGTGCAGTCTGCATTCTGGATTTGTTTTTTTTGTGTGGCTTATTTGCCTTTCAAGTCAGACAGGCAAATCACGCACAGATTACATTACCAGACCTCCTCTGGTAAAACTAATCCAGCTCCAATACGGCTTTAAGCAGCAGAATCGGTTTGAATTTTGTGTCGTATTTTCACACTAATAAAAAACTAAGGGCTCGTTTTCTGGCAGAAAAACCCGACTTCTATTCTTTCCTCCTGCCTCTTTACTGTGATTCTGCAAACATTTTCTTCTACTAGTAGCCCACAGTGCCCACAAGGGGACTTATTGTTCAACTACTAGATGTAACACCTATTTTGTGGTCAGTCATTTTGCAGTCAAATGGGTCCTTCCTGCTAAAGTAGGTCATTTTTGGCCACAATGAGTCACGTGACTCTTTGAAGACTAGCACCAACATGAACCAAACCATCAGCCTGGACCAACCTGGACCAAACTATCATTCTGCACCATTCTGGATCAAACTATCATCCTGCACCATTCTGGATCAAACTATCATCCTGGACCAACCTGAATTGAACTATCATCCTGAACCAATCTGGACTGAACAACTACCTTGGACCAACCAGGACCAACCTAGACCAATCTATCATCCTGGAAAAACCCAGACCAAACTATCAGCCTGGACCAACCTGGACTGAACAACTACCCTGGACCAATCAGGACCAATCTAGACCAATCTATCATCCTGGAAAAACCCAAACCAAACTATCAGCCTGGACCAACCTGGACTTAACTATTACCCTGGACCAACCAAAACCAAACTATAACGCTGGGTCAAACTATCAGCCTGGATCAACCTGGACTGAACTATAAGCCTGGACCAACTTGGAACAAACTATCAGTCTGAACCACCCTGGACCCAATTATTAGCCTGGACCAAACTATCAGGCTGGGCCAGCCTGGACCAAACTATCACATTGGGCCACCCTGGTGTTCAAAGTAACTGTTTAGTCTTGGAGATGCTGTATGTGCTTTAGTAGCTGTTATTACCTTTGAGGTCTCAGAGAGGAAAACGTGCACAGTGCCCTTCTCGGTCCCCACCACCACAAATCTTCCCCCTGGACTCACCGCTACACAGGACGGAGTCCAGAGTAAATTGGACACCAGAAAACTGTCAATAATAAACCAATTAAACCGGTCAGTTACATTCACACTCGCACATATGTACACAGATAATACAAAGAAGCCGAAACTGCCATTTCAGTGACTGTACATATATGTATATACATACACATACAAATACATATATATATATATATATACACACATACATACACACACGCACTTCAGTATATTATTTATAATAGTATAATATGTAATATTTAGAATATTCTAATGCCCCACAAGGACAATAACAATGAAGTCATGCCAGTCATACCCAGTTTGTTCCTGGCGGTGTGCAGAGAATTCACTTCAATACTTAATAATAACTTAATAATATTTATTCATTTATTCATATTACATTATGTGATTATACCACTATAGTACAGTATTAACAGTGAGGTAGTTTCAACTGTACCCAGTTTGTTTGTGTGGGTGTCTGCCGTAGCTACCTTGCTTAAATAATTGTTTGTTTATTAAGTATTCAGTGTTCTTTCCTACTTTTTACCCTTTGAAGATTTTCTAAATGTATTTTTATTTCATATTTGTATTTATATTTATTTATGAAATCAACATATTTTATATTTATTATTTTATATGGGATTTTATATACTGTTTTAAATAACAGGCAGCCAATCTAAAAGAAGTCAACATTTAGAACATATAAAGATAACAATAACAAAATAAGAAGAAAGGAAAGTAAATAAATAAAAATAAATAGGTGAACTAGAAAAGCCAATGTTATGTACTCAAACCCATATATTTGAATTGATAATATATGACTATATGACAGTACTGGGGTGTTTTTACTCATACCCAGTCTCTTTGGGTGCATGTTCGGTGCTGTTGAGCCTCTTCAGCGCTCTCACTCCTCCCTGCTGGACCATCCTCTGAGCCCAGACACGAGCTGGAGAACCTTCTGCTTCATTCAGAGCCTGCTGCACAAACAGGGCTGGCCAATCAGAGAGGAGGGGGGCATGTCTCTTCAGGAAATCAGCACACTGCTGAAGATCACCTGTAGAGTCACCTGTGGAGCAGAGAAATAATAATAATCATAATTTTAATGTCTTTTTTCTTCAATCTGATATTTCCAAAGCTGTGAGAGCACAAAACTAATCTTTTCAAACCAAACATGAACCATCTTCATATGTGGCTGTAGATGGGATACATATCAGATTCATAGCTATGCAGTCCTTTTCCCAGTATTATTGTGCTGCAGTAAGTTTACTGGTGATATCCATACGGCTGTGCATGAAAATTCTTGAGTTTTGAGGAACAGTTAACCAAAAGCATGCAGGTCAAACCCACCAGAACAAGTTGTTACCTTTCTGTCTAAGTCAGTGCTTCAGGGACCCCCAGACGCTCCACATTTTTCCTCCCTCCCTGTGCTCCATGATGGGTTGGAGCACAAATTGACTGTTGACTGTTTGAGAACCACTGTCTAAACCATTTACTCAAGAGATGATATGTATAACGTTATGTTTTGTTAAATAAGATGTCGTACTTCAACACCATCACTGGAGTTTAGCACTAGAGTTAAAAGATGAAAACATGTCTTATAATATTTTGCTCACTGCACTTGTGTAACAGAGCCTGCCACTATAGATGAGCTAAAGAGCTAACGTTAACATTAGAGCTAACCAGGTGTAGCGGTTGCCGACTTCTCTCTTTTTGTTTTCTTCTGGACTGGCCAGCAGGACATCACAGTTATTTATAGTTAGAGTATATAGTTTATTGTATAGAGTATTTGACCATTGAAAGCTTTTGGTTTTCGTATTGGTGATGAATTAGTTTTGACTGACAGCGCCATCTAGTGTCCGCTTCAGTACCTATTTACTGACTTTCGAAGGTAGGAAAGCAGGAATCAATGTACCCAGAAGCTTGCCTGTTGACCTGTGATGTTTAAATGCTGTATTAATTTATATTATATCAAATGAACCCAACAGTTTTTCCTGCATTTTGGTGGGTTTTATATTTTGGGTTTTTTGTTTCACTAGAAGCTTAAAAGTTTAAGACTTTACCAGCTGAACAGAGGCCATATTTGATAATCTTTAAAAGCAATACTAGCATGGCTACCAATGAGCAAAATAAGTACTAGCAGGATCCAGTCTGCACTGTGTGACTTAAATATTGAATTTAATTATTGGCACCATTAATTTCATCGAGTCGAGGACTAAAAAGGACTCAAGCTGTGTATTTCATGGAAAGACTGACCTGTAATGTTGAGACTTACCAAACAAAGCAAAGTTCTCCAGCAGGGGGTGTAGGAGTCCGTGCCTCACATTAGCATACAGGAAGTAGTAACTGGATAGCAGGAAACGCACAGGCTCCCACTGACCACACTTCATCTGAGCAGCGAGAAGGACAATAAGAGAGCTTTCAGCGAGGGTTGCTTGCAGGTTTTTTTTGGTCCACATACGAATAATAAAACATTTTATATAAATGTTGCTAGCATACATGCTAATAACATTAGCATTACCCAGTAGCGTCTTGAGCGGGTGTCAGAAACAAATTTACATTTACATTTACATAAGTATTCAGACTCTTCGGGATGACTCTTGAAATTTAGCTCTGGGGGTCTTCCATCGCTCTTCAATCAAGGTGTAGAACTCTCACAGATTGTGAAGTCCACCTGTGGCAAATTCACACACCTGTCTATATAAGGTCTCACAGGTAACAGTGCATATCAGAGCAAAAACCAAGCCATGAGGAGAACAGTAGAGCTGTAGAGCTCGGAGATAGGATTGTGTGGAGGCGCAGATCTGGAGAAGGTCACAAAAAAAAAAACCTGCTGCACTGAAAGTTCCCAAGAGCACAGTGACCTCTACAATTCTTACATGGAAGGAGTTTGGAACAACCAGGACTCTGGCCGTCCCACCAAACTAAGTCAGGGGAGAAGGGCATCGGTAAGAGAGGTGATCATGAACCCAATGGTCACTCTGGCTGAGCTCCATCCTGTGTGCAGATAGGAGAAACTTCCAGAAGGTCATCCAACACTGCAGCACCAATCTGGGCTTTGTGGCAGAGTGGCCAGACAGAAGTGATAGACACACGAAAGCCCAACTTGAGTTTGAAAAACACCTTAAGGATTCTCTGGTCCAATGAAACCAAGACTGAACTTTTTGGCCTCAATTCCAAGCGTCATGTCAGGAGGACACAAGGCAATGCTAATCACCTGCTTAATCCCTATGGTGAAGCATGGTGGTGACAGCATCAAGCTGTGCACTTGTTTTTCAGTGGCTACGACAGGGAGACTGGTCAGGTTGAGGGAAAGCTGAATGGAGCAAAGTACAGAGATATTCTTAATGAAAACCTGATCCAGAGCGCTCAGGACCTCACCGACGGTCCCCATCCAACCTGACAGAGCTTGAGAGGATCTGCAGAGAAGAATGACGAAAAATCCCCAAATCCAGGTGTGCAAACCTTGTGGTATTATACTCCAACAAGACTGGCGGTTGTAATCACTGCCAAAGGTGCTTGAACTAAGTACTAAGTAACTAAGTAAGATTTTATTATTATTATTATTATTATTATTATTATTATTATTATTATTATATTGACGTCTTAGTCGAAGCAGTGGGGAGGTTATTTTCTTCTTGTTGTTAGTTTTTAAAGGCTCTGCTATTGTATTACTGGAAGATGGATTGCTGGTGTACAAATAGTTGCTCCTTGGTAATACATTTAGCTTAGGCACACACTAGCATGGCATTGAGCTTAAGCAGTGCACAGTGTTCGGCTGAATGCCTTTCTCAGTTGTCGAGTCACCTTAATTTATGTAGGCAAGTTAGTGTGATAGATTTCCAGCATTAGGCCCAATCTCGTTTCACCCCTTGCTCCTAACACTTAGCCCTACCCCTCAGATTTACGCGTTCACGTCTAGGGGTAGGGTGGTCCCGATTTTTGTTGAGATGGAGGGGTAGGGCGAAGCGTGAGGGCTACATGGCCCTTTAAACAGAGATTTTTCAGAGGCGCACTCCAAACGGAGTGTTATGAGAAAATTCCCAGAATGCCCTGTGAATCATCGGCAAGATGACTGCACAAGCGACCAAAGAGACCCATAAATGTCAGTATTTTCTCTGTTAAAAACAGAGATCATTGTAATCGCAGTTTTCAGTCTCCTTCGGATAAATGTCAAATGTCAGTGTGATATACCATTATTGCTATAGTATGGAGACAAAGCAGGAAAACACTGATTATTTTTTTCCAGGCTATTTTAAATATGATTCACCTGTCCTGTCATGCCAAACAAAATTAGCATGCCTGTTATTCGAACATTTTCACCTTAGCGACTGCAAGAAATAGATGACGTCTCCCGTCCTTGAAGGGTTGTCCTATTTCATAGGGGGAAGATTTCAACCACTACCCCTTGTAACTCAGTTTCAAGGGGGAGGGTTTCACTCGAAAACAAGGGGTAGGGGTAAAAATAAGAAACGGGATTGGGCCTTAGTTTACGTGGACAGTAGTGCTGTGTTGTATCTACAGACAGTTGCGGTTCTGCAAGGAGATAAGTGAGATGTTAAACCCAAAGTACACCCCCTCTCCAGAGATATTTTGACTCTAACTAACCAGCCAATCCCTGCTTGGCCCGAGGGTAGAACAGTCATATACAATCAAATATTGTTTAAGTCTAGACATTTGCCATTTTGGAATCAAACCCTACTAACATGACACTTTTATACTACTCAAAACAGCACATGCCATCTGCCATGACATGTTTACGGCATGATTATGTCCATGTTGTGTCGCAGTGTTACCATGAACTCTTTATAAAGTGGCAAACTAATGTTCACACAACATCCAATACGTTCACATTCCAGGACAATTAGTGTTCACTGTGAAGTGCATGTGAAACCGAAGCGACTTTAGAATAGGAAGCACTGACCAGATGGTTTAGTAGGTGAGTAAGAGCGTCCTCGTCACAGTGAATAAAGGTGTCGTTCCCATGAGGATCCGATCGTATCCAGAGGTGAGCTGTGAACATACAGCATTCAGACTGTGATCTCAGCGCAGAGCTATGAACATCCTATGCTCTCCCAAGTGTGGGAGAATTTCAGAATTGGTGAGGCCAATCATTCTCTGAGCAGAGAGTTTTAAGGCCATTTTTGTGTGTGCGCACAGAGGAAATTGTCTTCCAGGTTTAACCCATCTGTGAAGTGAAACACCCACATACACACACTCTAGTGAACACACACTTGGGGGCAGTGAGCAAACTTACCCGGAGCATTTGGGGGTTAGGTGCCTTGCTCAAGGCCACTTCAGTCGTTACTGTCGGTTCAGGCTGGTTCCCTAACCTCCAGGACTGCACAGAATCTTTTTTTTTTCTTTTTTTTTGCTTTCTCGTCAGAGAGCTGCCACACTCTGCACTCTCTGTGCACTCTCCCTGACTCTTTCCCAATTATGCAGCAGGATTAGTGTAGCTGGGCTAAAGTCCTTTTCACACAGCTCTCTGTATGGAGCAATGGGGGCTCGCTCTGGCATCATCAGCTCGGCTCTGCCCCAGGAGGAGATCCTCATTAAAAAGAGCAGCACGGTAAATTGGGATGTCCTATACAGATCCAGAAGGGTTAGAGTTTTGTGTTTAGAAGAAACCCAGTTATAATTAGATATTAGACGCTTTAATAAATAAGATCAATCAAAAAAACTGAACATAAACTGAACATGTGTGGATTGGTTTAATCAGGTTCTTGAAGACCGAGTATGTGATTATGGTATGAAATACAGTAAAACCAGTATGACCGGTATGTGGTCCAGGCCTATGGCCTATCCATGTGATTCTTCTTAAATATTAGTCATCACAGGAACCGAAAAGTAGCGAGACCTATATATCTAGCATTGTTCATTAATTGTGCGAGCAGTAATTAAGTATTAAGTATTAAGCTTTTTAAAAGTACAGAATACCAGGTTTGATAATAAGGGGAAGAAATGATTGGTGAGTTGGTGGGAAAATATGGGGAGTTACTCTGGCTAGGAGATGTGGATGGCTGGAAAACCTGGAAAAAAACGGGAATGATCTCATAGTAGTAGGTACTTCATATTGGTTGGCAATTCAATTTAAAATTCATGTGTTTATGAAATGATGAGTTTTGATGGGATGAGAAAAGGTAAACTGGGAGGGGCGAGTGAGGAGACAGATGGAGACCCCACCTAGGCCAAACTAGGCTAAAAACTGATGTATTTTCTTTGTTTCTTTTCTTTTGTTTGTCAGTTGTTGCTTAAATCATTTGAGAAATTTGCCACGACACTTGCCTGCCAGGATCATATGAGCTCTGATTCGCGCCTCCTCTGTGGAGATGTAAAGCTGCTGGAAAGCTGTCCGTATGTCCTCATTTATCAAAGTCAGGGGCTCGTCCGGTGTGTGAGGAACTGACGGTCGGAGCAAACTGCGTTCAAAGACGTTACAACTTAAAAGTCACATTGTAATTATATATGGATTATTTGTGGCTCAATGAAACGAACATGGGGACAGTACAGATTGTAAAGTTTCCATCCATACCAGATTACTTCCTAATGAATTCATTTTGACAACAACTTATTGTTGTGCCTGCAGCACTGTTTTGTGGAATGAATAATAATTCATTTTGCAGGTGATTGTCATTTTTTGACATCAAAACAACACAATAACAGTCCTAGTAGTTAAGTATACATAATCATGTGATGCAAACTGACAGTTTACTCTAAACTTCTAAGGGCAGTTTAAAAGCAGTTTTACCTTCGTAAGTTCTGAGCCAGCTGGTAGAACACTGCCATTGGCACTCGGCTCTTCGGCTTCCTGGCCAGCTGAAGCGTTTCCTGCCAGGATGGCAGGTGCTGAGTGGAGCTCAGGTCACGGCTTAGATTCAGCAGAGGGTACAGATCTCGTTCCCTCAGACCTGGGGAGACACCAGATAACATATCATCACTGTCCAAAGCAAAACAAGTATCTCCAAAATGGAGACTTTATAGGAGAGGCCAAAAACCTGATTCCATTTTAATGGAAGTCAATGGAACCGGACTTTTTTCAAAGCAGTTTTGGGCCATTTCTGTCGCTCCATTCATCGTCAAATTTACACACAGTGTTAACAGCAGCTGTTGTGTTTAAATGATTCTTTAAACAAAAATCATCAAAAATGAAGATACAAGTTTTTCTATGGATAGCGACGATATGTTCACTGAAAGTACATCTCTGATGCAGCTTAGGGTTGTTTCTAATTTTGGTGGATTTATAGAAGAGGCCAATCTCGCAGAGGTGCTAGTACTCAGATACCAGGTTACAGTAATTTGAAGCAGTAGTTTCTCCCTTACCCTACAAAGTAATCAATCAGTTCAGATGTTTGATTTCTTAAGTTTGCTTCTCTGGTTTTACATTGGAGCCACACGACTAACATAGACTAAGGAGCGGCAAATGTGTACATTTGATTCATGACTGTTTGAGTGTTTTACTGATGGTGACTAAGGTCTTCTCATACCAGTAGAGCTGACGGTCAGAGCAGCCAGTGTCCAGTCCAGCCCTGCTGCCTCAAACTGAGACTGCAGCCTGAGCAGACTGAGCTGCACCAACTCAGACAAAGACTGAGGAAGAGCCTGAAGACTGTCCTTCATCTGAAAAAACATTGTCATCGTCATCATCACCCAGCCAAATCTGAAATACATAATTAACATTACCATCCGCAGCATCACCACCATCATTGCCATCATCGTCATCATTACCATTCCTATCATTTTCATCATATTTCACCTTTATGTCAACATCAACATTATCACCATTAACATCAACACCATGCCCATAATCATCACCATTACTGTTAGCAACATCATTACCATTACTATAATTTTCATCATATATCACCTCCATTATGTCAACATCAACATTATCACCACCACCATCATTACTATCATCATTTCCATTAACATCAACACCATCCCCATCATCACCATTACTGTTAGCAACGTTATCATCATTACCATTACTATCATTTTCATCATATATCACCTCCATTATGTCAACATCAACATTATCACCACCACCATCACCATCATCACCATTAACATCAACACCATGTCCATCATCATCATTACTGTTATTAACATCAACATTATCATTTACCATCAACATGATCATCATTACATATATCACCACCATGATCTGTAGCTCTCTGACCTCCTGAAATGAAGAGAGGTTTCTTAGCTCCTCACAGGCCAATTGGAGGTAAAGTGGACTGATGACTCCCTTCTTCTTCATCAGCAACATCTGCAGCTACAGGTACAAACATCAACATACTGAACTCTACAGAACTGTATATGATAGTGTTCATAATCATCTTCATCTCACTCCTTCTGACTGACAGCAGCCTGATATGAGACGGACCTGTTTACTAAATGCTGGATCCCTCGGTTCCTTTCCATGCACACCAAGCTCCTTCAGCACCATCTCCCTGCAGTCAGTCCAGGCTAACTCTCCCAGCGGAAACAACAGGCAACGCTTCTTCTTACTGAGAGCAACACGGAGGACTGAATCTGTGGTGACACTCAGGACCAGACAGACACCCTAAAGAGAATCAACACACAACAATATCATCCTTTACATACTTACAGAAACACAAAAATTATCCACCGCAATAAAATTATCATCATCATTATTATTATTATTATTATTATTATTATTATTATTATTATTATTATTATAGTATGTAGGCTACAGTATGTGCCTATGAAATCCCATGTCCTCCAGAACAGAGAACAGTAGGTCAATCAAGGCAATGAATCCCAAAATGAAAAACCAAAATATGAAGGGTGTTTTTTTCTCTTTTGGCTGGAAACCAAAGCGTTTTTCACCAAAAGATTTCGGTAGATCCCTGCCAAAGACAGACGTGAACACCCTTGAGAACCATTGGTTCCGATCTTGATCAGGTACTAAAAACCATAAAGCTTGAAAGCATGGCCAATGGAAAAAACCCAGTTCTACTTTTCTAAAAGCAAAAGCTCCTGTACTTTGTGCAGTGTGAAAACGCCAAGGTGGAGCTATGAGGGAGGGGTTTCTAATAAAATGGCCAGCAGCTCTACTACTTCAGATATCGGCATTATGTGTCTATGCTCATATCCCTGACCTTGGGAAGGCGCTCTGGTATCCATTCAGAAACCACTTGACCTTCAGCATCATGCACAAGGTCCACCCCATCAACAAGCAGAGCTAGCGGAGGACCTTCTCTGAGTTCAGACATGTGTAGGTGGAATTCTGATAGCAGGGCTCTGGAAAGGGAGGAAAAACACAAAGTATAAAAAGCTGTAACATCTATGAAAATATCTGTGGATATTTGAGACCATTGAAATATCTAGTACGTTTGTAGATAGCAGTATGTCATACAGTGTCAGGAAGCACACAACACTATTACCTCTTTTCCACCAACAAAGTGCCAGTACGCGTGCCCGTGCTGGCTCCCAGGTTTTACAGAACCCGCTAAGATCAGGCCCCCTTTTCCACTGCTATGAGAGTCGAGCGATTACATATGTGGATGTGGGCGGTCCTTAGTCCGTAAGCAGAAGTCGCCGGACAATATGTAAAAACAACATGGCGGAACATGTTCTTCAACTGCAAACTGTACTTCCTGCTTTGAGGGCATAGATCTCACCATCCAGAATCAACCTTTTCAGCATCTGTTCGCAGCCCACCGGGATTGTCATGGACAGCGATTACGCTCAAGTCGACATGTTTTCTTTCTTTTATCTGTTATGAAGGTGTACTGTTGTAAAGCAGCACGTTAAGTTTCTTAGCTATCTGTAAGTTCTCACATTACAGATCTCCTGCACGTATTAATCAGCAAACGTTTAGAGTGCTTCACATTTTAGATTAGATGACGGACGCCTGCTGTTCCCGGGACACGACTGTTCCTGAGTTCAGCTCAGAGCAGTTCAGCCAGAATTTTAGAGTCTCACGGGATTCTTTTGATTACATATGTGATCGCCTGAAGCCTTAACTGGAGAAGAAATAAATAGTGGAGTCAACAACCTTACATGATGGCAGTGCCACACCCCTTTGGGGTTCCACGGTTGCAGACCAGAGATTTACGGCACCGATTTTCCCTGCCGGAAACCAGTTTTATTGCAGTGGAAAAGCGCAGAATGGTTTGAGATTTTGGCACCGGCACCATGTTGGTGGAAAAGGGCTTCATGTGAACTCTGCTAATGTAACACTAACATAACCACACCATAAACATGCCATGGCATATTATGTAGAGTAACATAACAGTGACGTGTTACCATTACTGATGCTATAGTGATGTCATGATAGCCTTGTGATCTGGTACCAAGAATACATGTCTGGAGACAACAATGAGAATTTTTGTGCTTAATGTTGGAGGAACACAGACTCATTGGGGGTCTCAAATCGAGAGTCTAAGTTAGACTAAGTTAACAGTTAGAGATTATTTAACAACTCAGCACTGTAACAATCTATGTATGTAAGCGTCAATGGGTGGGGTATAAGCTTCAGTTATCTGTTAGCTACATTAGCCTAGGAAGCTGAAGTTATGGATTGACTCTACATCCATGTTCACACCTGTAAGACATGCTGGAAGTCACCACTTCCTCCTTGTCCTTCAGTTTCCTCAGACTTTGAACCAGGTACCATAGGAGTTGGCTGACATTGCCAGCTGATTGGCTAGCAGCTGTAGAATAGGAAATGACATCACACACAGGAGCCTTGTTCTGGTCTGGACTTATAAGTGCACCAGCCACAGCAGCCTGAAGATGATGACAACCAAACAAAGCATAAACAAACCAAAACAAAGGGTAAATGAACAAAAAGTCTTTATGGATTGATAATCAATATTCTTCACTGTCAGTAAAAGCAGGTACCAAGAAGGCAGTCTTGCCCTCTCCAGGACGCCCTTCCACCAACAGCATTCCTCCTTTCTGTTGACACTCTTTAACCTTCTCTATCGCCATGGAAAGGAGTTTCCCCCTGCCGTGGAAGTGCCGCCGCTGGGCTTCCTGATGACTTTCCTGTTTGTTAATCTCCGATGTCATATCGGCCTCATTTAATTCCTGAAAAAAAAAAATTATTAATTAATGAAATTTCAACCTTAACATGGACTTCCACAGGGTTTCCAACATTACCTCACAATCCACCAATGGAGATATAAACGAAGTCATTCAGAGTGGTGGGAAATGGTTCATTCAATTTGCCATTTGTTTAAATTACGAATATTCTCAGGTATAAGAAATCAACAAGTCGTTTGGGCTAATTATTATGTTTGAACTTGATGCCTGACCTCCAGAAAGAGCTCCTGTAAAGCTGCCCAGAGATCTTCCATCACAGCATTCGCAAACTCCTCCAGTCCTTTCACACTGGGCTGTCGGTCCACCACGCCTCCCCACTCACACAGGTAACTACAGAGAGGCCGCACATCACAGAGGAATCAGTCCAGTTCACTGAAAACTTCGCGGTACACCTACTGCTAAAATTCATAAATCTAATACCCTAACTGGCCACTTTATTAGAAACACCTACATTGTGCTTCCACTAACTGGCCACTTTAGTAGAAACACCTACCTTGTGCTTTCACTAACCGGCCACTTTATTAGAAACACCCACCTTGTGCTTCCACTAGCCACTAACTGGCCACTTTATTGGAAACACCTACCTTGTGCTTCCACCAACTGGCCACTTAACTTCAAACACCTACCTTGTGCTTCCACTGACCACCAACTGGTCACTTTATTAGAAACACCTACCTTGTGCTTCCACTAACTGGCCACTTTATTGGAAACACCTACCTTGTGCTTCCACTAACTGACCCTGTACTTCCATTATGTAGGTGTACAGATTACTCATGTGTTGCTGTACAGTACATGCCCTACCCCATTCCTCATTGGTCAGTTACTGGTTGTGGTCCATTCTCAGCTCAGCAGACACTGGCATGGTAGTGTGGGCGTGGCACTGGTACAAGTTTATCAGGCACAGCACTGTTGCTGATTCATCACCAGTGTTTCTGTTGGGTTGAGAGTGGACCACCACCCAAAGGTATCCAGCCAAGAGCAGCTCTGTGATCAGAAACTGACCCCTGATGAAGAACTAGAGAAAGGCTACCACAAACTGTGCTTCAGCAGTCTCTTACTCTACAACAGCACATACAAAGGCCTGCTGGAGACTAAATAAACCACCTCTTGAAGCCATGACCTACTTTTCTCTTGCTCTGAACTGTTTTTTCCGGATCCAGTTTTTCAGGTCGTCCATCTTAGCCGCTGACTCTCTCGACTCGGCGGTGAAGTCCGCTTTCCACGCCACAGGAATTGAGCTGAACCCAGTAAATTCACATTTACAGTAGAGCAAAGGCAGTACAGGACACATTTTACTCTGATCAGAACAAGTAACACGACATCATCCACCTCTAAACTTCAGCTGCGTTGCTGTATCTCAGTAATCAGGCTCATGGGAATAGTTTGGTGATAAATCAAATATAGATACACTGTCATTCCAGAGTTTGGAATGCCTTACACTGGACATTAAGGCATTGCAGATGATAATTTTATTCAAACGTCATTCCTGATGTTCTACAGCTTTTATATTTCGGCAGGCAGTCAAACTCAGCTGCAGAACCAACCAAATCAGTTCAAATCCAGATGGCGGGCAGGACATTTTCCAAACAGTAAAACCTTTGTGCTTAGCTGTATCTTAAGCTTACTAATCAGATAAACATATGCACTATATATGACCAATAGTATGCGGACCGTGGACACACCTACTAACCATTGCGTTCGGGTGTATAAAATCAAGCACATAGTTGTGCATCTCCTTAGATAAGAATTATCACTCACTATAAATGTTACAGGCTGCCCCTGGAAGCACCTGTGCATCAGGACCTTCATGAAATGGGTTTCTATGATCAAGCAGCCGCACACAGGCCTGGGATGTGCAGTGCCAAGTATTGGCTTGAGTCACTTCACCACTGGACTCACTGGAGCTGTAGACACTTGGTCTCTGGTGTGATGAATCACACTCTCTGGCAGTCGGATGGATCAATCCGGGTTCAGCTGATGCTAGCAGCATGTTACCTAGTGGAATGCATAGTGCCAGCAGTAAAGTTTGACTGAGGAGGGATAATGGTCTGGGGCTGTCATTTCGTAACCTTTGTCACAACAGTTTGGGGAAGACCATTTCCTGTTGCATGACTGTGCCCCTGTGCACAGGTGAGCTCCACAATGACATGGAACTCCAGCAGTCTGCACTGAACACTTTTAGGATGAACTGCAACCAGGATTAATTGTGAACCAGGCCTTCTCCACAGACACACTCTTCTCACAAGTTCATATACAGTAGGTGTGATCAGGTGTCCACATACTTTTGGCCACATCACACATTTCACTGTGTGCATATTAATTGGTTGAAGGGTATTCATACCTAACCATGTGTGGAGATCTGAAGTAGAAGAACATGCGTTTCTGAGCAGAATCGGGATACAGCGACTGAAACTGTCGGATCTCTATCTCTGTGACTGACATACCGGAGGGGGCGGAGTTCAGCTGGTACAGGACAGACAGGAACAAGACGAGAACAATATCAAGACCACAATGTGACCGTATAGAAAGATCATAATGTTGTGTTTGCACACCAGTACTAGCATTAAAGACATGAATTCTGAGCAGCTGGTACTACAGTACAGTACATCACATTACATCTAGACAAAGAGGGAGAAGACATCTAGCTGTTCATTCATGACAGTACAACCAGCTAGGGTTGCCACCCGTCCCGTAAAATACGGAATCGTCCTTTATTTGGCAATTAAATGTTGTGTCTCATATTAAACCAATACGGGACAGGATTTTTTCCGTATTTTCGTAAATGTCCTATATACACGTCTGTCACACACACATGAATGATCACAATCACCCCTCCCCCCAACCCCCCCACACTCAGCTCAAATACGGGACGTGATTTGTTCCGTATTACCGTACATGTCCGATAAACACGTGTGTCTCACATGATTGATCACACCCTCCTCCAAACACCATATTGTCATATTAATGTAAAACTATAAAAAGCTATATAAAAATATAAAACTATATACTATATATGGATAATTTGGTATATTACTATTCAGTTCTATGTATAGTTAAATATGATATAGTATATTAAAAAGAGACCTATCTTGCTCAGTTTCAGTGTTCATAATGTTATTTAGAGGGTCTACCAGAATAGATTTACATGCTTCAATCTCTTTGTCTTAAAGTCTTTAAGCTCCGTCTCCCAAATGAACCCAGTGTGCTCTGATTGGTCAACCACCAGAGCAGTTAAAATCGGTAGCGTTGTGTGAGGGCAGGCCAAGCTTGCTGGTAGGTGGGCAATAAGAACTGTGTCATGAGATTTCATTGTCTTGTCATATTAAGGAAAACATCATAAGGAAAAAGGCGTTTCAGGCAGCTGAGACACATGGCTTGTGTGGAAATAGATTCTTCCTCTGGTGTGTACCGTCAGCTTCATAACTTTGCAGATCATTTATATGCAGAAAAGGACTATACAACACACTAAGGGTGTGTGTGTGGGGGGGGGGGGGCGCAGAAAGGCATATCCCCTTTCCTAAGAGAATAACAGATGATAATATGAATATAAAACCACCAGAATCACCACAATACTCACACACCACAGGACACATTTGAAATGCTCATAGTCTGTTCTTACCCAGCTGTTCTGGGGCAGGCTGGTCAGCGCAGACCACGGTACCACCGGCCCGTATTTCTCTCCCAGCATTCCGAACAACAGCTGACCGCGGCCCACCTCCGTCAGACAGAGCTCCACAGCCCGGACCGACTCCTCCTCCGATAAACCACTGCGCATTTCCACCTCCTGCAGGTAGAGGCAGTGTGGAGCCACACGACGTCGCAGCTCTGGAAATACAGAGCGCACCAAAACGTCTCTCTCAGCGCACATGTCTCTCAACGATGATGAAATGACCACACGCACCTCACGCCACCTGAGGACAGGAAACAGACGGCAGGATTACCTCAGTATATTCATACTCTGTAAGATAATGTGTAATGGATTTCACTGTGAATTTGGTACAAGACGCTTCCAATGCATAACCACGCCCACTCACCCAGCCTTCATACTTTAACTGAATAACCACACCCACTCACCCAGCCTTCATACTTTAACTGAATAACCACACCCACTCACCCAGCCTTCATACTTTCACTGTATAACCACACCCACTCACCCAGCCTTCATACTTTCACTGTACGCCACGCCCACTCACCCACCCAGCCTTCATAGTTTCACAGTATAGCCACACCCACTCACCCAGCCTTCATACTTTCACTGTATAACCACACCCACTCACCCAGCCTTCATGCTTTCACTGTATGCCACGCCCACTCACCCAACCTTCATACTTTCACAGTATAGCCACACCCACTCACCCAGCCTTCATACTTTCACAGTATAGCCACACCCACTCACCCAGCCTTTAAACACGCCCACTCACCCAGCCTTCATACTGTCACTGAATAACCATGCCCACTCACGCAGCCTTCTTGTCTTCACTGAATAACCACACCCACTCACCCAGCCTTCATACTTTCACTGTACAACCACACCCACTCACCCAGCCTTCATACTTTCACAATATAACCACACCCACTCACCCAGCCTTTAAACACGCCCACTCACCCAGCCTTCATACCTTCACTGAATAACCACACCCACTCACCCAGCCATCATACTGTCACTGTATAACCACACCCACTCATCCAGCCTTCATACCTTCACTGAATAACCACACCTACTCATCCAGCCTTCATGCCTTCACTGAATAACCACACCCACTCACCCAGCCTTTATACTGTCACTGTATAACCACACCCACTCACCCAGCCATCATACTGTCACTGTATAACCACACCCACTCACCCAGGCTTTATACTGTCACTGTATAACCACACCCACTCACCCAGCCTTCATAGTGTCACTGAATAACCACGCCTACTCACTTGCCTCACAGAACACAGGGAACTACATTTTTGCTGATCTCTGGCTCAGTTACCTGAGCTTTGGCGTGGCGGGCAAAGCAACAACGCCTCCGGGTCTCTCAGGTTTATTTCCGACTACTGGCGAAGGAGGGATATTATACAGCTTGTCAATGTTCTCCACGTGGTCCAAGAGCCTGGTGGAGCCTCTCTCCGAAACAAACCTGCAGGCACGGATCAGCTCAGTAAAGCACGAGTGGAGGAGCAGAAGCCCAACAACCTAATTCAGAGAGGAACAAACTCGGAGCTTACTTCAGGGACTGCTTACTGAAGCCATAGAGATGCACGGTGTGAGGATCTTTATCACTGTGGTCACGACTGAAAATACTAGAGAAGAAAGTCCATTAGAAGCAGTGCTTAAACCCATCACACCTACAGTCAACAAAAAACATGTCTTGATTTTATATATACATGATTTCTAAATCACTGCTCATCGAAACAAATGTGTGGAGAAATGTGTATGGAAAGGGTAGACTCTAAACATTCAATTCATACCATGTGATTGAAATAGGATTTGAATTGAGTGAATAGTTACTGTTGCGTGAACGGCCAGGTTTTGCAGAAAGGAAAAACATGTTTCATATTTTTGCTGTGTTTTTGTCAATTACTGACATCAAAATGAGCACAAAAGCAGAAGTGCAGACTTGAACCAGGAATACAGAATGTTAATTTGGCATCAATGCAATGAATTATGTAACTAACGTAAAAATATGTGGTGACAGTTTACAATAGGGGTACATCTATTAAGCATTAGGTCAATAGTATTGCAATTAATCATTAATTAATGATAAGCATATGAACTAACATTATTTTTATGGCCCTTAAGTGATGTCTCAATAAATCATTAAACAATGTAAGTATAATTCCATTGTCTAATCTGCGTTGTTTCTTACCCTCATTATTACTAACTAATCATGTATGACCCAGTTTACCAAAAACATCTTAGAGTTAATATTATAACAGTTTGCATAATACTTAAAAATATATTACAATTAATAATAATAATAATAATAATAATAATAATAATAATAATAATATCTGTACTATATTTAATTCTAATGTTATATATTATTCTTTCAGAACATATTACGTAAGCATTAGTAATATTTATCTCATGTTCTTTGTGACCCTTATTATAAAGTTGTCTGCATATGTCTCTTTAGAACTGCTTTATACGTGCACAACAGTGTTTAATAAACATTACATAACCAATATATACTTTACATCAATGTGATATGCATTTGATAAACCCTGTGACCTTACACATTTATGAAGTGTATTAAGGTGCATATTAAATACTTTAATTAGGATTTAATTCAAAATTATCATAGACTTCAATAAATTGTTCATCAGCCCTGAGTCACTTATCATTACTAACGGTTATTTAATAATTAACTGAGATATTAGTTACGCAGTCAGGAAGGATTATAAACTACTTACTAAAATGTTAAATAATGTTAGTCCTTATTTCTGTCATTAGTCAATGATTAATTGCTACATTACTATTTACTATTTAGCAATGCTTATTACCGTCTTAAGTAACGTTAACAAATGTACCCTTATTGTAAAGCGTTACCAAATATGTAATATTGTAACGCAACCTCGTTTCTCCTGAATACTAACAGTACAGGAGAAAGATATTCAAACATGACTAAAAGCTACAGAGAAAATGTTACTCTGGCCATCATTCCACTGTGAGAAGACACCTCGATGCTCGATGAGTCCAGACCTCAACATTACTGAAAGCCCTTTTCCATCAACATGGTGCCGGTGCCTAAAACCGTTCTCAAAAAAAAAAAGGTTCGCAGCCGGAAAAATCGGTGCTGTTCCATCACCATTAACTCTCTGGTCTGGAACCGTGGAACCCGTGACGCAAGCGACAAAGCGGCATGGCGCTGCATGATGAACTGCACTAAGCTGAACTTGGGAACAATCGTATCGCACCAGTGATGTGCTCGTGGATGAGCCCATTCAACAGGAGGTGTCCGTCTTCTAATGAGCTGAAATGTGAAGCATTCAAAACACTGGCTGTTTAATACGTGCAGGAGATCTGTAATGTGAGAAACACTACAGATAGCTAAGAACCTTAATGTGCTGCTTTATAACAGTACACCTTCATAACGGAAAGAGGAAACAAAACACGTACAAGTCGTCTTGCGCGCAATCACTGTCTATGATAATCCCTCTGGTGTCACGGTATGGTGAGGACCCAAGTGCAGAGACACAGAGCTGGCCCAAACCAAACCTGTACTGAATTGTATTTATGGGTTGCGGTTTTCTTTTAGGGTTATTGTTATGAGTGAGGTTCTCTCTTCTTGAATTGAGGAGAGAGGATGGTGGGGAATAAGCTTGGGCACAGTGGGGATCAAACCCCTCACCTGTCGGGTGAGAGACCTGTGCTCTACCACTGCACCACTTGAGAGAACAGGCAACAAATGGAACTGCACCCTTAAACAAGGATGCAAAATAAAGGCGGGAAAATGGCAAACAAAGGAGACACCACGTGGGTATGACTCAAACAGGATGGCGTTTGTAAAACAGAAAATAAACAATTAGTATAAACTGCTCTTTACTCCTTCACTGTTTGGAGTTTTATTTTATTTCTTCAAGGCTGGATCTACGTTGTCCCAGCCCTGAAATGAATTCTCATTTTCTCTCTCCTTGAAACTTAACTCAGCTTGGGAGTGCTAGCTTGCTAGCCTCTTCTTGCTTGCTTTGCTTTGCTCACTTGGCTTGGCTAGCATGGCCTGCTTGCTTCACGCAGCTTGGGAGTGCTAGCTTGCTTGCTAGCTAGCTTGCTGGCTAGCTGGCTGGCTGGCCAGCTTGCCTTTTCTTCTGGCTTGCTTGGCTTTACCATACCGGTCACCCCTCTAAAATGGTGCGACAAAGAGTGTTGCTTGACACTGTCTTAAATAGGGCACCTGGCAGGTGCCTCCAATCACTCCCGATTGCCCTGGGAGCTCTTGGGCCTGCGTCGCCCCCTGCTGGTGTCAGATGGCACTGCATGCCCCCTTACATCTGGCCTGCGCACATGAAAAAGCTGATTCTGGATGGTAAGATATATGCCCTCAAAGCAGGAAGTAAAGTTTACACACAGAAAATGTTCCGCCATGTTGTTTTCATGTGTTGTCCACCAACTTCCGCTTATGGACTAAGGACCGCCCACATCCAGATACGTAATCGCTCAGCTCTCAAACCAGTGGAAAAGGGGCCCATTCTCAACGGGTGCACCAAGCTCACTACAGCCTGGGAACTAGCACCAGCACAGGCATGAGCACTGGCACTTTGTTGGTGGAAAAGAGGTATGAATGTTTTAGTGCTTATCTGAATGCTAAGGAAGCAGAAAGTGCTAAACCAACTGAACTTTGGAGGTGTGTCTGCAGGTTTCTTTGAGAAACTGAAAGTGTGGCTCCTTAAAAGAATGGAAGCTGTAATAAAAGGTAAAGAGTGGACATGTTAAATACTAAAACAAATTATATTCAGTTGTTGAGACTGCTGTGTAATCTTCTGGGTTCTTGTACTTAATTTGTTGCATCTGGGAAGAGATTCCTCCCTTATTTATAATTACCTACTGACAAACAGATCCTACAGCATTGCTCCTACTCAGAGAACTGACTCCATCTACACAGAGAAGAAAGAGAGAACTTACTCTGGTTCGAGCAGCACGTTAACCATGAGAGTGTCGTTGCGGGAGTTCTTGCGATACTTGTCCACTTGGGTCTCTAAAGAGCTTTCCAGATAGTTCTCGCTCAACATGATTATATTATCCACCTGCACAGATCGACCCTGATTATATAGATAATGGTGAAGATCCACTGATGCTCAAAGCAAACAAACATGCAAAACCACATGGGAAAGGGACCATACCTGCACCTTTTCCTCAGTCAGCTTGGAGAAGTAGTTACAGAAGGATGTCCGCTTATAGCTATCATCATCATCATTCCACAATGCCTAAAAGGAAGGAGATCAGCACAACAAAAGACCACAATATAATAAAAAAAAGAATAATCAAGTTTTCATAATGTCCTTTAAACCATCAAACAACCATGACTTAAATAAGTGAGTTTAATCTTAAATAGTTTTAAGAATGGCTGCTTTTTAAATTAACCGGTATAAATGAGTAACACTATGCTGAAGAGTTGCTCTGTGGTTGGTTGAACTAACCAGTATAAAGGAGTAACACTATGCAGACGAGTGGCTGTGTGGTTGGTTTAATTAACCGGGATATATGAACAGCTTTATGTCAAAGAGTTGCTGTGTGGTTGGTTGAACTAACCGGTATAAATGAACAACGTTGTGCCGGAGAGTTGCCAATGGTTGGTTGAACTAACTGGTATAATGGAGTAACACTATGCTGAAGAGCTGTTTTGTGGTTGGTTGAACTAACTGGTAGAAATGAATAACACTATACCGAACGTGCCACGTGGTTGGTTGAGCTAACCGGTATAAAGGAGTAACACTATGCAGTTGCCATGTGGTTGGTTTAATTTACCGGTATATATGAACAACTTTCTGTCAAAGAGTTGGCGTGTGGTTGGTTGAACTAACTGGTAAAAATGTTGTCTCTGTACTTTTGTCCAAAATACATTTCTAGCTATTCTATTTTAGTTTATGGCAACAACAACAACAAAAAACAAAACAAACAACCCTGCAAATGAGGAGCCTGACCTTTAGCTGCTTAATTCCATGCCTCACGTTCTCAATAAGGCTGTCAGACTTGACCTCTACCTCCGCAAATCCGCAATAGTTCACAGCCATGACCTGTGAGTGCTCACAACCGTACCTCAACATCATGGCTAGAAGGAAAGCTGCTTCCTTTGTCTAAAGCAGAAAGAAATAAATGGTTAACATACAGTAGACTGAGGTCACCATCACTTCTTACTTACTGAGGATTATTTGGAAAGTTCACCCAAACAATATAGTAATAGTAGGCTTATAGTAAATGAAAAGCCAATCTCAACAGTCAAACAGCACCAGTCAAAGGTTTGGAGGATTGAATGTACGGTTTTGGTCTTAAATGGCAAATTGTGGTGTCTGTATGTCAAGTTAACATATACAAATTTGAGGTGTATGTAGATCTTCTCATATATATATATATATATATATACACACACACACACACACACACACACACACACTGAATATACTTAAATAGTTGCACTATACAGATATATAAGAAAAGTGGTGTCCAAACTTTTGATGCAGTTTGCTGTATGTACAGTACTATGCAAACGTCAGAGGCTACCATTCACTCGTTTAATTCCCGGTCAAAACATTGCCCGGTCATTAAGTACAAGATGTTGTTTTATTAGGAGATATTTCTGTGGTTATTAGCTACAAAATAATCCACTTGTATAAGGAAGGAGAACATCAGAGTGAAAATGAAAACAGGAGCTTCCAGAACTAATTAAAAGTTACAGAGAAAATGGGACTCACTGAGAAAAGGAGACAGACACATCCAACAAAGAAGCTGCTAATGCTCCCAGAACAAGGGACTGACCACCCCAGAGTCCAGACCTCAATGTGTTTGTGATTACTTAGATGGTGAGTAGTGAATGCTAAAACAAGTGAAAGCTAAAAGCAGTGAATGCTAAAACAAGTCTGTCTGCAGATTCTTTCAGAAACTGAAACTGAGTCTCCTAAAAAGAATGGAAGCTGTGATAAAAGTCAAGAGTGGACTAAATGCTAATGCTACCAATGTAAAACCTGTACTTAATGACTGGAAATTATACAAATGAAGGCGGGGGTAGTCTGACTTTTGCAAAGTCCTATATACAAACATTGATTTACTGTGTTAGAAAGTTTCTCTCACTGGACGTGTTAAATCATTGCCCTCTGAAGGAGCCGGAAGAGACTCCTCCGTGTTCTCTGAAGGATCTAGGAGGTCCTTGTCCGCATTCTCTATAGGGTCTGGGAGAGTCCTCTCCGTGTTTTCTGAAGGATCTGAGAGGTTCTTCTCTGCACTCTCTATAGGGTTTGGAAGGGTCTTCTCTGCACTCTCTATAGGGTCTGGTTGGGTCTTCTCCACATTCTCTGAGGGGTCTGGAGGCAGAAAGCCTCCAGCCTGCTCCAAGCCCATGCCATAAAAGCTTTCGGAAATACAGATAAGGGTGCGTCCGGGTAGTAGAGGGATGTTGTACCTGCAGGAAATCTCTATGGCCTTCAGCACAGCCTGCAGGTAATGCTCCAGCAGCTCCTCGCTGAACTTCCTCTGTCTGAGGAACCAAAAGAACTCATCAATACAAACCGTGGATGTTCCTGATGTTAATGCTCTCTCTCCAATCCTTGGCATACTTTCTTTTACCTTATATTTGATACTCAATTTTTCAGTGTTAGTTTGCTGTTCATATTAGTTTGGTTTCCTAAAACTACTGATGCTATAACTACAACAAAATGATAAAATGAGTGGCCTTCACTAACGTTGGATGAAGGACCTTGTGTTAAGGATGATGATCCTTTTCAGCATCTAACATCTGACTAGCTTCAGTGTTAGCTGAAGCACTAATTCATATGAAGGGGCAGCTCCCTTCACTAAAACCTGCTGGTAGACTGTTATTTCTCCGGTTTGATCAATGTAAACATGGTTTCCAGAATCACTTTGCATCCGCTTTACATGGGTCAACATTCATTTTTACAGAAGTGCTAGGGATGAACTCACACCTTAGCAACTAAGAGAGGTGAAAAGCCGGCATCAGTTCATCTTAAAGTATGTCAAAAGTGTGCTGGACAGACCTGGCTTGCTGCTGGAGTCTTCGCTTGACATTGTAGAGACGGTAGATGAACGGCACACGAAATTGCGCTCGCAGCTTTCGGCGACCGGCCGACGCCCAGTCCACATTCTGGAAACGCTTACTCTTCCGAAACCTTGCCATAATCCCCTGCAGGACAGCCTTTGAGCTGTCTGGCTTCACTGCAGGGTCGACTGGAAACACAAGAATATTGGCCTCAACTGATGAACCACAAGAACGTCTATCATTGCCAGTTCATTTGTGTGTATATAAGCTCACTGGACAAAAAAATGAGTCACCTGTGACTGAAACGTAGCTAATAGTGTCTAATGCCTCTATGAGCACCAATAACAGCTGTGATTGGATTTGGCATGAACTGGACAAGTTTCTAGACGTAGGCCACCTCAATGTTCAGACGCTCTTGCATCAAAGAATTGCACAGTTGGGCCAGATTTGGTGGATGCCTTCCCTGGCACAATTCCAAGGAGAATTTCCTGTAGACTGGGATTTTAACCACTGCTGGTAGACCTGTATGACCGTACGACTGTGCAAATTCAACTAGTTCCTTCATACTATATGCATTGGCACACCCAAATACAATCACTCCTTTAAGCCAATCATTAACATCTGCTTTGGACCCATTTTCCACACATGGAACGAGACATTCACTGTACTATAGCACCTCTTCTCAACCTATGAATCCCGTCATTCACACCCCGCAGGTATTTATAGCTCCATCATCCCTGTGCAGCGCCATCTGCAGGAGCCTGAAGTTACTACCACCTTAAACACGCAAGGTGGCTGATTTTTTGTCCGGGTGAGCTTATTGTGTACATAGAGTGGGAATGAATGGCAGAATGCTTAACATCCTCAAATCACAGAAACCAGCTAGGAATATAATAGTGCTAGCAATCCCCTGGCAACCACCTGGAACACAACAGTAATCTCTTCAGTGCTGCAATCACTTTGCATTGTAAAGTACTGGCAAAAGTACTTCGTTTCTAGTTAACACTGTTGTAGAATTTTCATCTTGGATCAGTGTGTCTCTAATGCAGTCTAAAGTAGTCCTATGTAAATGGTTAAACATCAGGTGCATTAACTTACCAAACCTGTTGAGCTGCATGATGGCTTTATATGCACTGAGGAAACTGAAAGGGAGCAGCTTACTCTGGATCACAGCAGACTGAAACAACAATAGACAGATGAATGGAAGCAGTCATGAGACTAACAGAGATGAATAGAGGTAAATGGAGGTGAAAGGTGAGATGAATGGAGCTGAATTATGAGATGAATAGAGGTGAAGAGAAATGATGGAGGGGAATTACCTCTGATGTGAGACGTTTCAGGACTTTGTAGTGGTGTTTGGTGCTGATGCCCTGCGTGATCATGTTCCTAAGGTTCTTCAGCATGACCCCAAAGGGCAGAGAGTTCCTGTCTACGAACACAGAACACACAAGGACAAAACCACATCAGTCACAGAAGCACAGCTTTCGTATGCCAAACGTCAGCTCCAAAATAACCTAAGTTAGATCAGCAAGAGCCTGAGATTGTGTGGGAGAGAAAGAGATACTGATAGAAAGAGGGGTCAAAGAGAAAAAACTAAGACCATCGCAATATCCACAATTGACCTTTCATACTCTCCATAACACTGAAAACACCTAACACAAGCTAACTCTGCTAACTGTATGGATGGTTTGTGTTTCACATATGAAAGTACATATATGAAGCCGTTCTGCAATTCACGGAATAACAGATTTACTATAGGGACAAAAGTAAGGATCTTTTCCTAGCTTGTCAGATATCGGCCCTGCAGGAGCAGCCACGGCCAGCGGTAATTGCTGTTGTTGTGAACTGGAGACATCTAGGAGAAACGTGTGTAGTGTAAAGTTTGGTGGAGGAGGTAAGGGAATAATTTGGCAATCATGTAAGGAAAATATAATCGTTAACGCCTTAGACATAAGGGTACAATTATATCCTTAGGCTAGGATATAAGATGGACAATTCTACCATAACCAGACCCCAAAGGTCGAGGGAAGTGTTTACAATGCACAAGGCTGGGAGCGGTATGTAATTTACAACTTGGGACTAAAAGAAAAAAAATTGACAACTCAATTTACAATCTCAAGAGAAGGCAGGAGTCATATTTCTTTAGGAAACACAGGCATTCTGGTTGAAGACATGGGGTACATACTTTTCAGCATACACCTGCACATAAAGTTTGGAGCCTTTCCTCTTGAATCCAGAACCCAGCGTCTGATGGTTTTGTTTAAGAGTCAGTTTATTTTCTAGAAACAGAGGTGTTTTGTCTGGCTTGGTCAATTGGAGCCACTAAGTCACAACAGAGGAATAAGCAGTTTGGGAGTGTTTTTCATGGTTTGGGACCCTAAGTTACAGTGAAGGGAAATCATGTTGCCACAGCATACACCCAAATTCTGTTGTGTTCATCTCAGCGGAAAAGTTTAGGAAAGGCTCTTTGCTGATTCTGCAGGACAAACCACCATGAACAAAGTGGGCTTGATAGTGGAGGAATTTCACCCTAGTCCTGAGTCTTTAACTCAACTTCTCCTTGAAATGAATAAGCTGTTTATTATCTGGACTGCGTGTGTTGCGTTTGTGCTCAGTGTTGTTTAGACCTATCATCTTTTCCCAAGTTGCTGCCGTGTTTCCCTCTCGGCTTAGTGTGGTCTTCCACGTGTCCGGGTGTTTGAGCTTCATTCTCTGACCGGCACGGTCACTCTGCCAATCTCCACTCAGACCACTGCGCTCAAATGCCTTCACATCAGTAGGGTACCTGCACACACAAATAGGAGTGTCATGATTTGGGATTATACTCACTTTTTATTTTTAGTTATAGGTTTCAAGTGTTCTGGGGTTAAATGATTAGATTATGTAAATTTATGGAATTGTGGGATTATGGGGTTACAGGTGAAATAAAAGATTAGGGAATTGTGAGACTGCAGGATCATATGTTAATGGGTTACAGCATTATGGAGTTATTGTGAGGTTACGGAATAGCAGGACTAAGGAGTTCAGAGATAATGGGATTATTGGATTACATGTTTTTAGGTTATGTGTAAACAATTAAGAAGTGACAGGTGTTTGCACTATGGAGACTATGATGAATTAAAGGTTTATGGGGTTCTGAGATTATGGGGTTATAATACTGTGGAGTTACAGGATTAGTGTTGGTGTTACAGAATTAGGGGACTATGTAGTTACAGGATTAAGAAAAAGAGACTTTGGTGTTATGGGACTTCAGGATTTTGAAGTAATGATATGTGTTTATGCAAATAATGTGGTTTTGAGGTTACAGGATTATAGGTTTATGATGTTATGGAGTTATGGGTTTTAGGGGTTACGGGATTATGGGTTTATGGGGTTATGCGGTCATGGTGTTATTAGGTTACATGATTATGTAGTGACAGGTTACTGGATTACTGGATAGGGCTACAGGAATTAGGGGTTATGGAAATAGGATTATTGAGATCTGGCCTTATGGGATTGTGGGATTATGGCATTATGGGTTTACAGGGTTATAGAAATATAGATTAATAGAGGTCAAAGAATTATAAAGTTACGTATTTACAGAATAATGGGGTAATAGGTTCCTGGATTATGATGTTTGGGGGTTTCTTACAGTTTCATGAGATTTGAAAAACTGATCAGTTATGAGGTTACATACTTTTTCCCCAGGAGGCTCATGACAAACTCGGCAGGCTTTTTGATGTGGAGGCATTTAATCAGTTTCTGCATAGTGAACTCGGTCTGATCCTTCTGTAAACACACAGAGAAACCAACTGAAGCACACAGAGACACTGCACAATATTGTTTTTCATCCAGCTCTTGGAAATGAGAAGTGGTCTAAGGAAGAGGTTTGCTCATTGATTGCTCAGTTTCAAGGACACCCAACACTTCAGTAAAACTACACAAATGAACACATATTGTATCTGTTTAACCTGGAAGATTCCAGTTGACTCAAGCTGTTGAAAGGTACACTGCAAAAATGATATCTTAGTGAAAACATATTTTATCTAACATTTCTCATTAAAATGGTTGTATGTTTATCATTAAGTTGTTATTTATCAACTTATTTCTAGATATTTCTAGTAGTTTTGATCTTATGAAATTGTTATAATCTATTGACAGATACGTTCAGTAGTTTTAAGCATTATTTCTTACTATTTCTTAATACTTAATTGCTGAATATTAGATATATGAACTACATTTAAGATGTTTTCACATGCCAATACATCATTTCTGTGCAGGTATCCAGGGAGTGAGGAGCAGCAGCTGTTTAGATGAACCCTATCAGACCATTCACAGGAAATTCCACACCACCTTTTAGAGCATGGCTTCTTCTCAGTTCTTTCAGAGAGATTGAGAGAGAGAGAGAGAAAAAGAGAGAGAGAGATTGAGAGAGAGAGAGACAGCTCGTACCTTAGCTCCGCGCTTCCTCCCTCTGCGTGTGCAGTATCTGGCCAGCTGACCTTCGCTAAACTGTTTAAATTTGTCCACCAGGCTTTTTTTCAGGCATGTGGGCAGAGATGACCTGAAACACTGGGACAAAAGTACATAAGCAATAAAAAAATTGTTATATGCAACTTATTAGTGATTAGTCATTTAGGACAACTATGTCTGCATTATATTAATGTACTGCAAATCAAGTGACTGATCTTTAAAAGGAAATCCCACTTCTTGTTCACTTCCGCATAATGAAATGGTTAAGAAGTCATTCAAAGTGGTTTGGTTTGAAATGCTCAGTTTTCACAGTGGTAGTGATAGGAACCAGACGTCCACTTCTAAAAGCTCCCTCACAGAAAGTTATTAGATTCTTATTGTTATGAATAGACTGCCTGGTGTCTGAGACACTATTTTTAGATTCGATTTTGGCCTTAAAATGGCGTCATCTTGCGGGGACTTTGTGAGGCAAAATATTCAATATGGAAAACTTTATTTTTCAGTGTTTTATCATCAACATCATCAAAATATTATAGATTATAAAATCTCAGAAGACATGTGTTCACTAGTAGTTTTTGATAGTAAAGAAAATGGCTATATTTGTGTTGTAGACCCCTGGATCGTAACTCATTTCACACTACTGAATTATGCAGAAATAATAAAAAATCTACTGCATACATGGCTATTTTGTGTCTGTTGTGATTATAAGTAATCAAAATGAGCAAAACAGGAGGTTACAAATTCACATTTATCTCTAAAGGGTGGTACCAATACTAAAGCTACTTCTAGCTATGTTAGCTAATGCAACTTTATGGTGTTAGATACAGTTACATTAACACTGTATTACACGGTTTGGTTATTAAAGTTCACCTTTTGAAAGACAAAATAAAAGTGTAACAAATATTTGCTATGCTGCTGAACAGGAAATAGGGGGTCAAGCAATTGTCTGGCAAGTCAGAACTAATGTCCCTGTGGGCTTACCGTGCTGTAGATCTTCACCACTTGCAGCCAATCAGATGGCAGCTGCACAGCTGCACAAAAGTACCTCCTCAGGTGTGGCTTGGTGTCGGGCAGGTGAGCGGCCAGGGCAAGCAGGAAGCTGGCCATGAGGCGGTTCTTCAGTTCCTGCCGAGTGTAGACAGCCACCTGAGAGAGGACAAAAACAGGTACATAATCACAACACAGTCCGTGAACCATTCTCACAATTACATTCACTGGCCACTTTATCAGAAACACTTCCCTTGTACCTGCACTAACTGGCTATATTACAAACACTTGCCTCATAGCTTTGCTATGCAGTTGTATACTTCCATCTGTTGAGGTACAATTTTAGCTCAGTAATCAGATTTCGGTGCATGTGTACTCTTACTCAGATTTCTTTCGTTTTTCTCAGACCAGGAAAGAAGTAATTGGAGTAGCCAACTAAATACTAAAAAAACTTGATCAAAGGATTTAAACATTCATCTTCTAGATAATTTATGTTCATATTTTTTTGACTAAAAAGTAAAAAAAAAACGCCAAAGCAGAAAATGTTTCATTTTATTTACGCCATGTCATCTTCTGTGAGTTTGTTGGCTGGTTGCCAAATCCGATTGCTTTATAAATTCATTGAAATGCAATATAGATCTTTCGATAATTTCTGCTGTTATCAGATTAGTAAGCACATCCATGGGTTCTCAGCACATCAGTGAAACTGGCATTGGCTACAGTTTGCTTTACAGATTACAGATTCTCTATTATATAATGTTGAATTCAACACATGAAGGTATTTATGGTAATTATCTGACGAGCTAAATCAGGTGTGTGTAATGAGGAAGAACTCTGCAGAGCTGTGACCCGGAAGGACCCCAGTGAGATACCCCTGGATGATAGAACGACTAACACAAACTATATATAAACAGACGATCTATAGTCTCAAACTGTACACCAGAAATGTGGAGCTACAATGTGGAGTGGTTACCGATAAAGTAGACACCAAGTGTAAATGCTGGTAAATTTTTAGAAATTTAAAACTAATGAGGGACCAAAATGGTAACATTTTTAATGTTTTAACTTTTTTTTAACCGAACTGCAGCCAACGTAACATCAGTTTTAACTTGCAGACCACAGCATTGTGTTCTAAAACACCTGAATGAAGCCATCAGCTGATTACGAGCTGAACCAGTTGTGCTGGTGGTGAAAACTGAAGGAGTGTGGCCATGAAGATGTAAATGTAAAGCAAAACGAATTGTAGACATCAGACATGAGACAACAAACAGAAAGCATACCAACCTTGAGGAGAAACTCTGGATCACGGCAACTGATCTCCTCTGACAGACTCCTGATCTTTCTCCACACACTTTTTTTCTCATCCCAGCCCTCCTGGCCAGGAGAGCAGCTTTTATTCACCAGAGAGCAGCACACCTTGTTCAGCAGCTTATACTGACAGAGAAGAGAAACAGAAACAGAGAAACAGTTAAACACAGTGGGAGACTGCGATGTTCAGTGTTCTGCGTGCACACTCTCTGTGCAGCCAAAACAGCTTCCGGCCTGCCAAGGCATGGATAACAAGACCTCTGGAAGCATCCTGTGGTATCTGGATTTATTCAGCACATCCCGCAGATAATCAATCAGATTGAGATTTGGGGAATTTGGAGGCCAGGTCAACACTTTGAACAATTCGTGTTTCTCCAACCATTCCAGAACAATGTGTGCAGTGTGGCATGCCATCGGGAAATACCATTGCCACAAAGGGTTGCACTGGTCCCAACAATGTTTAGGTCAGTGACACATGTCAAACTGGCGTCCACATGAATTCCCAGACCAGAGCAACACCCAGAGCATCACACTGCCTCCACCATCTTTTCTTTTTCCCCCCTAAGCATCCTGGTGCCGTCACTTCCTCAGGAAAACAGTGCACATGTAGCCGGCCATCTACATGATGTAAAAGAAAACGGGACCTTCATCCATCTCTATAAGGTGAAGCTCCTATACTCCTATGCCCATTGCAGGCGCTTTCAACAGTGACCAGAGGTTAGTATGGGCACAGCAAGGTACTATTTGTTGTGATTAGGGATGCTTCGATACTGATACCGGTATTGGGATACTGTGCTCATTTAATTGTACTACAACTAAAAATGTCTTGTCTTGTCAGACCCAGTTGAGATAGTCTTAAACTCTTAGCTAGAAAACTCTCAGAAAGAGCTCCTTGTATGCTGGTTCAGAAAGGCAAAGCAAAACCTCCACATGACAGCAAAAACTTGCATGAAGGTTTAGCTGATATAGGAGAGGTGGTGCACCTTTCTACTCTTCATTTGCATGAAAGAGCCATCAAATGGAAACACATCTGCAACCTCATTGCAAAGTCAATGTCTGAAGGATGCAAAACACTGTACAGATAAGCTGTTTTGTAAAAAAAAAAAAATAAATAAATAAATAATATATA
>CM067482.1:28293569-28334987 GCA_034552555.1 Semaprochilodus insignis | reverse complement strand
AGACGTAGGAGTGCTGCCAGCATTGCTGCAGAGGTTAAAGGGGTGGGGGGTCAGCCTGTCAGTGCTCAGACCATACGCTGCACACTGTATCAAATTGGTCTGCATGGTTGATATCCCAGAAGGAAGCCTCTTCTAAAGACGATGCACAAGAAAGCCCGCAGACTAAGGACATGGATTACTGGAACCATGTCCTGTGGTATGATGAGACCAAGGTGAACTTATTTGGTTCAGATGGTGTCAAGCGTGTGTGGCGGCAACCAGGTGAGGAGTTCAAGGACAAGTGTGTCTTGCCTACAGTCAAGCATGGTGGTGGTAGTATCATGGTTTGGGGTTGTCAGCTGTGGGGAGCTACAGTTCATTGAGGGAACCACGAATGCCAATATATACTGTGACATACTGAAGCAGAGCATGATCCCCTCCCTTTGGAAACTGGGCCGCAGGGCAATATTCCAACTGGACTCGCCAAGCATGTCTCCAGACCTAAACCCTATTGAGCATCTGTGGGGCATCCTCAAATGGAAGGTGGAGGAGCGTAAGGTCTCTAACATCCACCAGCTCCATGATGTCGTCATGGAGGAGTGGAAGAAGATTCCAGTGGCAACCTGTGAAGCTCTAGTGAACTCCATACCCAAGAGAGTTAAGGCAGTTCTTGAAAATAATGGTGGCCACACA
Organism: Semaprochilodus insignis; assembly: GCA_034552555.1. Classification (NCBI taxonomy): domain Eukaryota; kingdom Metazoa; phylum Chordata; class Actinopteri; order Characiformes; family Prochilodontidae; genus Semaprochilodus; species Semaprochilodus insignis. Next base: position 28,334,315 of record CM067482.1, on the reverse strand, counting down.
AAATATTGACACTTTGGCCATTTTCACTTAGGGGTGTACTCACTTTCGTTGCCAGCGGTTTAGACATTAATGGCCGTGTGTTGAGTTATTTTGAGGGCACAGCCAATTTACACTGTTATACAAGCTGTACACTGACTACTCTACATTGTATCATAGTGTCATATCCTCAGTGTTGTCCCATGAAAATATATAATAAAATATTTACAAAAATGTGAGGGGTGTACTCACTTTTGTGAGACACTGTACATGTATACAGTTGTGGATGAAGCTTCCTCCATGGACTCGGGGTAACACATTCATCAACAATCTTTCATCAATAACAGTATAATAGTAGAACAGTTTGTGTGTAACCTTAATGGACATCCCTAGAGTGTAAAGAGGCTCCATAAAGTGCTCATACGCTATGAACATATGAAATAATAAAATGACACACAATTTTGAAATGCCTTGGTACCACAATAATCAGATAATCCATTCTTATTAAGTATTTATTAATTTATTTATTTGTGTTTAAATGTGCACCTAAACATGTACAAAAATGTGTACACAGTAGTTATTGTGTAAACTTCAAGGTTTGCTGTCTGTAAACGTCAAATATTTACCTCTGCTTGTGTGCAAAATAGTGTATAGTCTGCAGATGGCATAGATTGCACCTGTATATTGTCGCTGTCATAAGAAAAACATGTATCTCCATTTTTGTTGATTTTTACTTCTATGCCTCATTTGATCACATAAGCTGCTGTTTACACGATGTGGAAATTTCATGAAGAATGGACCAACAGAACTGGCCCAAAACCGCTTGGAAAGACGTCTGGTTCCATTGACTTCCATTTGGCCTCTCCTGTAAAGTTGTCATTTTGGAGATACCTGTTTTTCTTTGGACAGCGACCATATGTAAAAAATGTCTATATGCGTCAACACTACCAATTTGTTTTGCATTTGAACATGTGATATTATTATGCATGCAGGTGATTTGGTTCTTTTGGCCTTCAGTATGGTGTTGCAGATCAGGGAGCTTCTATGACATCAGACAGTGATGATACAGGTCCGGAAGCTCTTTATGACATCAGGGACTGATACTGCAGTCCAGGATATTCAATACTGTTTGCAGAGCAGCCGTTATATATTACAATGTTCCCATTCATAACTCCGGAGTCACTTATAATCTCACAGTCAGACCCAATCAAATAGGGTAAAGCTCCCTAACAGAAAGTTATTACATGTAGTGATTATAAATATGCTACCTGAGAGTATGTGTCAGGATGCTCCCTAAGACGTCAAACATTGATGATGCAGGTCAGAAAGCTCTCTATGACATCAGACCGTGATGCTGAGATCTTGTTGGTGATCTTAAAAATTCTACATTCTTACAGTTAACACTTCCAGCTGATGAGATGTCTGAAACAATACATATCCTGATATACCACATTGATGGCAAACATTGATGATGCAGGTCAGAAAGCTCTCTATGACATCAGGCAGTAATTCTGCATGTCACAAAGTTCTCTGTGATATCAGACAGTCATGGTACGTGTCAGGATGCTCTCTATGACGTCAAACAGTCACGATTCAGGTCAGGCTGTTTTAATGACATGGAACAGTGACGCTACAGGTCAGGATGTTCTTAATGCCGTCAGACAGTGATGCTACGGGTCAGGATGTTCTTAATGCCGTCAGACAGTGATGCTACAGGTCAGGATGTTCTTAATGCCGTCAGACAGTGATGCTACAGGTCAGGATGTTCTTAATTCTGTCAGACAGTGATGCTACGGGTCAGGATGTTCTTAATGCCGTCAGACAGTGATGCTACAGGTCAGGATGTTCTTAATGCCGTCAGACAGTGATGCTACAGGTCAGGATGTTCTTAATGCCGTCAGACAGTGATGCTACAGGTCAGGATGTTCTTAATGCCGTCAGACAGTGATGCTACAGGTCAGGATGTTCTTAATGCCGTCAGACAGTGATGCTACAGGTCAGGATGTTCTTAATGCCGTCAGACAGTGATGCTACAGGTCAGGATGTTCTTAATGCCGTCAGACAGTGATGCTACAGGTCAGGATGTTCTTAATGCCGTCAGACAGTGATGCTACAGGTCAGGATGTTCTTAATGCCGTCAGACAGTGATGCTACAGGTCAGGATGTTCTTAATGCCGTCAGACAGTGATGCTACAGGTCAGGATGTTCTTAATGCCGTCAGACAGTGATGCTACAGGTCAGGATGTTCTTAATGCCGTCAGACAGTGATGCTACAGGTCAGGATGTTCTTAATGCCGTCAGACAGTGATGCTACAGGTCAGGATGTTCTTAATGCCGTCAGACAGTGATGCTACAGGTCAGGATGTTCTTAATGCCGTCAGACAGTGATGCTACAGGTCAGGATGTTCTTAATGCCGTCAGACAGTGATGCTACAGGTCAGGATGTTCTTAATGCTGTCAGACAGTGACGCTACAAGTCAGGATGTTCTTAATGCCGTCAGACAGTGGCGCTACAGGTCAGGATGTTCTTAATGCCGTCAGACAGTGATGCTACAGGTCAGGATGTTCTTAATGCCGTCAGACAGTGACGCTACAGGTCAGGATGTTCTTAATGCCGTCAGACAGTGACGCTACAGGTCAGGATGTTCTTAATTCTGTCAGACAGTGATCCCTGGTTTCCATCAACACCACAGTAAAGAAATCTGGTTGGTAAGTTTATGTACAAGTCTAGTTGTCTAGTCGTCCTCATTGCAAAGATCATCAAAGAAGCTCTCGGTTGTTCTGAGCATCTGAACTACTGCATTCAGGAGCAGGATGTCGGTTTTAGGATCCAGTTCCAGGTCTTGGCTGTAGTTCATCACAGGAATCACGGCGGAGAGGGAGACTCCCAGATTGTTGCTTACTTCCTGCGCCTGCAACAACAGAATGTTAATCTGTGTTCTACCAGCACATGTGTACGTACTCATACAGGAAGCAGCTAAATCTCACCAATTTGTAGATGTAATGACTTCGATAGACGTTCATCAGGTTCTCCGCCACAGAAGCACAAGCTTCATCCACCTTGGTTAGTAGTACCAGCTGTGGGATCCCTGGAGCACAGACAGAACAGAACATTACATCCACATTTGTATCAGTGTGAGCTGCACAGTATTACCTGAACCTGGTATCAGGTCTCTTATTCGGGCAACAAGGAGCATGTCTCCAAAAAAGCTCAACCCAAAAGCAGAAACTCCCTGAGAGCATGTGGAGAACCACAGATAGCCCTTTTCCACCAATGTGGAACGGATTCCATTCTGGTTTGGTGCATTTCCACCAAAAATAAACAGGTTCGTAACCCGAAAAGTTTGTTCCCAGCTGGAACCAAAGAACAGTAGGTTCATTAGCGCAAACCAGGATGATATCCTTGGGTGTATATAGTATATAGGGTAAGGAGAAGGTAACAATGGCGACACCCAGTGGCCTGCTCAAGAACCTCATATATTTACGTTTATGGAATTTAGCAGATATATTTACATTTATGGCATTTAGCAGATGCACTCTTATCCATAGTGACTTACAACCCTGCCCTGTGTTCAGTCAGAGAATGTATCCTAGCTTGTACAAGCAGGTTGTCACACTTCCGGGTTTCCCCTCTGTTTCCGAGTTCCTGAACTCCATCTCCCAGAGTTCCCTTCCCGATGATGTCACTGCCACGTGTCCCAAACTCTCCAATCACACCTCATTCTCTCGTTCCTCATTGCCTAAGTACTGATTACACACACCTGCTCTTCCTTGTCTCTCTGTTCATGCCTCAGCCTCGTCCTTTTGTAAAGTTTGTCTGATTCTTGCTGTTGACCTTGATTACCAATTTGTCTAATAAAAGCCATTAGACTTTTAGCTCTGCAAGCGTCGAACTATGTTTGTCTAGTCTCAGGCGCTGCCCGAACAAGGGCCAGTGCTAAGAAGAGTACAGAGTTGAATACAACATAAGTGCACTACCTAGCAGTCCCAATCCAGCGCTCATTCCTAAAGAGAAGAAACGCTTAGCTCAGCATAAGTGCGATACAAAGCATTTTAGTATAAATATCTATTAGTACTCATTTAAGTTCTTTATGTAGAGATGGGTCTTCAGTCTGTGTTTGAAGACCCCAAGAGAACCTGCTTTTTGGACAGCCAGTGGAAGTTCATTCCATCGTATGGGAGCCAGGACAGAAAAGAGTCTGGACGCTTGTCTTCCATGCATCGCCCATACAACTCTTCTACGTCTTCTTATCACCAGTGGTTGATCCGTGCTTCTTGTTTGGATCTGCCATCTTGTTACATCTGTTTACTATCGTTGTGTAATGCCTTTTGTTGATGTTGATGTCTCATCCTTTGACATTCAGTGGTAGCAATAAACAATGGTACAAACGCAGGCCGGTCCCCTAAATAGCACCAAGGTTCTTAGAAGCATGAACTGAACCAGTTTAAGAATGAGGGTTCTTTTGGTGGAAACTCAAAAACTCAACTCAAAAGGTGAAACTCCATAAGAGCATGAGGAGAACCACATTACATTCTGGTTTGCACACCTAATATAGAACGGTTTGGAGCATTTCCACCAAAACTAAATAGGTTCAGAACCTGAAAATTTTGTTCCCAGCTGGAACCAAAGGAGAGTAGGCCAGTTCCCTGAATAGCACCAAAGTCTTGACCCGACTCAGTTCAAGAACCAGGGTTCTTTTGGTCGAAAAGGGCCTCCTTTGTGCCACACCACCCAGCAGAAGTATGTGATGCTGTGAATTACCCATCTGGTTGGTTTTCCTACGGAAAGCGGCCAACTTGTCAATCATTTTGTCAGAGAGGAGTTTGGCTCTGCATGCGTCAATAACGTACACCACGGTGTGAATCTTGTCTTTCAGAGTGGGTTCTTTGCAGAATGAAGGAGATTCTGGTTGTAGAGGCATTGATGGGTTAAACTGAGGGAAAGCATATACAGGGAACATTGTTTATACAGACAAATACAGTCATCACAACCAACAGTTTTAGTAATCCATGAGGTCAAGCTTTCAAAAATGCTAAGAACCTGCTGTGCTTATCTCATTAATATGTTACATGGATTCTCATATATAATACTGTACTATTACTGCATAGACTACATGTAAATAAGGGGAGGGGGGCCCACCTGATACTTGTTTTGCATGTGGCCTTTTAAAATGCTTGTGAAGTCATCAATATCCAGTCCAGCGTTTAAACCGTCCTCCAGTCCCATAGTGTCACACAGAGAGATTGGGAGAAGCTTGCCGTCTTTTCCAGCCTTTATGGAGTAGGTGCGAAACTACAGAACCAACAGTCATTAGTGATTCCAACATTTTGTACGTATTGTTGTGTGCTTCTTTTATTTAGTTTGGATTTAATGTAGTGATTGCTAGTGCTATATTGATGTTGCTTTGTGAGACCTTGTGTGTAAAATACTTATTAGTTGTTTCAGGTGTAGTTTATGTTTAAGTTTGAATATAATAGGGGTAATCTTATTCACATGGGGCCAATGTGGCTGCACATTTCCAGTTCAGCCAAGTAGGAATGTGCCTTATATACACTATATTGACAAAAGTATTTGCTCGGCTGCCTTTACATGCATCCCATTCTTAATCATAGTATAATATGATGTCGGCCCACCCTTTGCAGCTATAACAGCTTCAACTCTTCTTGGAAGGCTTTCTGCAAGGTTTTGATGTTGGACTGGCTCGCAGTCTCCGTTCTAATTAAGGTGTTTTATCGGGTTGCGGTCAGGCTAGTCAAGTTCTTTCACACCAAACTCACTCATCCATGTCTTTATGGAACTTGCTTTGTGCACTGGGGCAAAGTCCTGTTGGAACAGTTAGGGGCAGTCCCCAAACTGTTCCCACAAAGTTGGGAGCATGAAATTGTCCAGAATCTCTTGGTCTGTTGAAGCATTAAGAGTTCCTTTCACTGGAACTAAGGGGCCGAGCCCAACTCCTGAAAAACAACCCCACAACATAATCCCCCCTCCACCAAACTTTACACTTGGCACAATGCAGTAAGACAAGACTTTAGTGAAAGAAAGGGTCATTCTTAGGAGCTCAGTGAATTCCAGCATGGTACCGTGATAGAATATCACCTGCGCAGCAAGTCCAGTTGTGAAATCTACTGACTACTAAATATTCCACAGTCAACTCAAACGCGAGCACATAAATTCATCAGCTCCTGTTGGTGTGGGTTCATTGCTGTCTCTTCTCTTTAAATGATGCACACAAAAGTGACTTGCATGCTAGTAGGCATGTTTGGGCTGTAGGAACAATGCATATCATTTAAAATTGATTCAGTCCTCTTCAGATCTCTGTCAGTTCATAGTGATTACTGCCTCTGAAGCATCGCTATTGGGTTACTGGTCAGTCATAGATGAAATCCGATTACTTTGCCCTATTGCCTAAGCCTAATGGCCATTTCTGTTATTTGAATGTTTGAATATTTTGAATGAAAAGTATTCAAACACCCAAATTAGAAACCAGCAGAGTTGTTTTATTATATTAGTTTCATAAACTCAAATAAAAAATTGGAAATACGTTTGTGTGCTTCAATCCTGTGCTAGCCTTTCTTATCTGATTGTTACCACTAGCATAATGCTAATTTTCTCTGTTGTTTTCTTTGTGTTAGAGTTGAAAACGGCCAAACCCAGACTATTCAATCGGATTGCCTGGTGGAGAAGTGTGATTCGTCACTGTCCATTTACATGGGCTTCCACTTCATGGCTGAGTTGCTGTCGTTCCCAATCGCTTCCACTTTGTTATAATACCACCAAAAGTTGACTGTGGAATATTTAGTAGGGAGGAAATTTCACGACTGGACTTGTTGCACAGGTAATGTTCTATCACGGTACCACACTGGAATTCACTGAACTCCTGAGAACGACCGATTCGTTCAATAATGTGTGTAGAAGCAGTCTGCATGCCTAGGTGCTTGGTTATTATACACCTGTGGCCATGGAAGTGATTGGAACACCTGTTGGCTTAACTAAGTTCTCTCAATTCTATGACCCGAATTCGTAAGACTCAACAAACAAGAAGGCCTACCAAGGCCTTCTTTAACACAGCCTCTTAATGATCAATTTAGAATAATTATCAATTTAGAAATCTTTATTTTAAAAGAATTCCATCAGAACATGGACTTATTAAGGTGGAATTAAATCGATCTAAAGCGATTTAACACCTCATAAAGGGGACACTCAAAATAAGGGGCACTGGTGCCCCTGTCAACACTGCCAAACAAGCCTGATGTTAGCATATGGATGGAACACAAGCTAGCATGACTGAAACGTGTCCTCACAACTGAAAATAAGTATGTACATAAACAATTCCATTGGGTTACAGTAGCATTGTACCATTTGTCATCGTTTTGCTTGTGTTATTGTACTCTAGACAATAACAGACCATGGACTGGAAGAAACTAGGGTGGGTTTTAGATGAAGGAGTAACAGCAAAGTATTTAAAGGATTCTAACAAGCCTTTGACCCAGTCAGCTATGATATCCTTCTGTCCATCTACACTCTCTCAATCACTCTCTCACTGTGGCAGTGCTCACTACATCTGCCCCATGCAGACTTTCTGCTGGTGTACCACAAGGCTAAGTGCTTGGTCCTCTTTTCTTTTACTGCAATACCAATTTTTTTTTCACATGGCTTCTCAATACAAAGCTGAAAATAGTTTTCCCACCATCAGATAATAAGGTTTCTACTTCTACTTTATATCCCAGGATGCTTGATGGGCATCTCATAATCATCATCACCTAAAGTTGAACCCCAAACTTTGTTCTGTCTTTTGCATGTTTTAAAAGAATATCAGATCCTTCATTTGGAACAACTGGTCTACAACTAGATAAGATAAGATAAGCTTTTATTATCCCACATGGGGAAATTTGCATTGTTACAGCAGAAGAATAGCAGCAGAACAGATACATAACAAGAGGTAGACTAAAGTGCAGGTCTAAAGTGCAGGTCAATCTCTATTGTTAGGTTAAAAATACAAAAAAAATTACAATATAAACATGCTTACATTTTAGACACACCCCCCATAAAGCAGCCAACATTTGCCAAACATTTGCTTAGCTGTAATGTAGCAGTAGTTCACCCATGTCACTTCACTGCTGTGTTCCCTCTATTGGCTTGGACTAGTTGCCCACAAAACTTTATCTTGAAGGAACCTGCCAGCACTTTGTGGGCATAATTATTTGCACTAGCATAAAGTTTGAGAACAAGTAGAAAAAATCCACACATGGCAAATAACCACAAAGAAAGCCAGAGGTCAATAGGTTAAGAAGGTACCTGTGTAGTCAGACTGGTGCCTGCACAGCCTGTGTTTGCCCGGCTGGAGACGTAGCCCTTGAAGATGGAGTTAATGGAGTTGAAGAAGCTGGATTTCCCAGCTCCAACAGGACCGAGCAGCAAAACACGAGATTTCTTCACAGAGCTTTCTCCATGCTTCCAGCCTGTGATCATGTCCATCAGAGATTTTCTCTTCCTACAGAAATATCAGTAAAGTACAAAAAAGGAAAAAAGTACAGTCTCCTTATTTCAGCAGCTACAGATACACATCTAAACAGGGTAGCGAAGGATACAAGCTTAAGGCCTCAGATTTTCCAGATAGGTACAGACAAATGTCCATATATCACCAAATTTGGGCAGTTTTTGTCAAAAGGATTATGGCAATTTCTCCTAAGAAAATCATCTTACTATCTGGGACAGGCACATGTTCAGATGTATATACATACATCATATGTATTATTTGTACATCATATTTAAAATATTGTTATTCGTGTACAAAAATATGAATGATATACTAAATAAAATGTAGCAACTGAAAAAAAGTATGAATAAACATTCCTTTCTCCATTTTGCATTTGGAACAAAGACCTTGCATGGTTATACAAGGGTGTGCCATATTCTATTGAAAAATATGTATTTAAGAATATCCACATCAACAGAAGGATGTGGATGAAATGATCTCTTCTGGAGAGAGCATGTTTAACACACTGACCTGCTACCACTAGCGTAATGCTAATTTCCTCTATTGTTTTCTTTGTGTTAGAGTTGAGCAAACAGTGGTGTACATTCTTTTTTGCACACTTAGATTAATATTACATATGTCAGTTTGTAAGCTTGTGAGATTTTTTACCTTTGGTTTTTCAGTCATTCGTTATATTTTATATATATATATAATAAGCTCACTGGACCAAAAACTAGTCCCCTGTGGCTGAAACGTACCTAACAGTGTGTAATACCTCCACAAGTACCACTAACAGCTGTGATTGGATTTGGCATGGGCTGGACAAGTTTCTGGATGTAGGCCACATCAATGTTCAGACACTCTTACATCAAACAACTGCACAGTTGGGCCAGATTTGGTGGATGCCTTGTGCTTTACTGGTTGTTTCAAGCAGTCCCACTGATTTTTTTTTAAAGATGATTCTGTTCTGGGGATTTTGCAGGCTAGTCCTCCCGAATGTTCATTGTGCCAGTCAGTCACTTTTGCAGCCCTGTGAATGCGAGTGTGAATCTTGGAATACAGGAATTGAAATGTCATGTTCTTCACAAAGACGACGAGCAAAAGGCAAAACCTGCTTGTCCAGTGAGAGGAGAGACCAGAGTATGACTTTTCTCCACAGAGAAGGCCTACCTGAATCTGAGACATGCTCCTGCGTGCCTCAAAGGAGGCCGCCCCAACCAAATGACCTCCTGCAGTCCCAGAGATGCCTACCGAACCTGAGCCAGCAGCCCCGCCAAAGACTTGGAGGACAGACTGCACGGTCCATCAGGCCCATTTACGAGCAACCCACACCCTGCGGCTGAATGGAAAGAACGTTCCGGCTTTCTTTGATACAGGAAGCACAATCACCCTCATCCCCCGCTCTGCTGGAGGCCTCCGTAGAATGAGAAAGCTCTCTACTCATCTCCTGCATCCATGGAGATGTGCAGCAGATGCCCACAGACTGGGTGAAGTTGTGAAGGGGAACCCAGGAGTGTCCATTACTTTCCAGGGTTTTTCATTCCCCTGAGCCCAGGCCCAGAGAGAGAAAGAAAAAGGTCTTGAAAAAGACAAAACCCTGTAAAGGACAACATAGTCCCGCTGGTTGAAGAGGCAGGTGAGCCCCGGAAGGTGAGCCACATTTTGGTGCTAACCCTCTAGCTAAGCCTCTATCTGATCTCACCATCCAGGTACTCAAAGAAAGTGCTTTTGTTAAAAAAAACAAAAACCTGTTGAGCGGCTAAGGAACACCTGGAGCCACGTGGCGGTGGTTGAAGGGGAGAATGTTACTGGAAGTGACTGCCTGGTCTTTCCTGGTGAGGACTGGGCTACGATACTATATGGGATTCCGGAGGGGTGAATGTACAGAACTGTTGGTCCTTCCCTGTCCCAAAATAGACACTGCCATGTATTCGGCGCACACGCATCCCCTAAGTGTGCATTAGGGGCATGAAAACACTTTGAAATAGTTGCAAGGCAGGTTTCACTGGCCTTCTGTGGAGGCTGAACTCAACACTGTCAACGCTGTGCTATCTGTCAGTCTACCACTCCCAGGGAAGTGGAGCAGAGATCATGTCTGAGAAAAGTAGTTCTAGAATTTTATTTTACTTACTCAAAATCCCACTGAATGTTTCTCCATGGTTTCTCCAGGAATGATCCTGAACCTGCAGGATGAGAAACACTAACAATGCTCTACAATGAATTACGCTTATACATTTTATACAAATAAAATGTATTGATAAAAAATGATTCAGGATAAGTAAATTGTCATATACACCCATCAGCCATAACATTAAAACCACCTCCATTAGCCATAAGATTAACATAGCATAACTCATTATTCATTTTATCAGCTCTACTGTCATATAGGTGCACTTTGTAGTTCTACAATTACAGACTGTAGTCCATCTGTTTCTCTGTATATTTTGTTAATCCCCTTTCACCCTGTTCTTTAATTGTTAGGACCCCCACAGGACCACCACAGAGCATGTAATAATGGGTGGTGGATCATTCCACTCACACCAGCACCACACACACTAACACACCACCACCACATCAGTGTCAATGCAGTACTGAGAATGATCCACCACCCACATAATACTTGCTCTGTGGTGGTCCTGTGGGGGTCCTGACCATTAAAGAACAGGGTAACAATGTATACAGAGAATCAGATGGACTACAGTCTGTAATTGTAGAACTACAAGGTGCATCTATATGGTTAGTGGAGCTGATAAAATAGACAGAGTACAGATACGTAGAGGTGGTTTTAACGTTATGGCTGATTGGTGTATAAGCATGTATTATTGTTATGCCTAGCATAGGAGTAACAAACTGTAAAAGCCCCTGTGATTCCCGGTTCCCAGACCCCATCATGTACTGACATGTTCTGTGTTTTCAAGAAATATGCTATGGAAACACATTTGACACAAATATCAACTTGTATAATCCCAATAAGCCATCCCAGAGAAGATTTAACAAGCAGGATTTAGGTACAGAAGGTGTTATGCACTCCTGCTGTGGGGTTGGTGGAGCTGAATGACCGTGCAAGTGTTTGGAATCTCACCCTCCACTCTGTACACCTCACACTCAGTCAGCTGTAAGTCATTGCCGTGCATCTCCACAGGATCAAAGGGATATGTTCCTGGGTTGCTGTAAACAGCGGCTCCGTCATTATAGAGAAACATCAAGGATATGAAATTTGGGCCCGCATTTCCATCACTGTGTGAACGTTGAGCCTCTATACTCATCACACGCAGGGGATCTTTCTTCTTCTCTCTCTCGTTGAAGCTGAACAGGAAGGCATTCTCGTCAGCAATGTTTTGGTATGTCTGGGCATAGTCCCTGCTGGTGTACGCTCCGAAAATATACCCAGAGTTATTGTAGGCTACTGTAACAGTGGGACCCTGCAGATCACACTTTCTATGGAAAGCATCTGCAGTGTAGCCATGAACGCTGGCTTTGAACAGCAGGCTGAGTCTGCCAGACCCAAGCATGGAGCAGAGCTTCTTCTCCTGCTCTCTGGACAGTTTGGATGTTACTGCACTCATGGTGATCCAGCTATGGATGACAAACCTGTAAAAGAAGGTACACATCTCCTCAGAACAGTGGCTAAACAGTACCTGAGCTATACAGTCTGAATTTAATGCTACAATAAAGGCCTGTATTAAAGCAAACACTGGCATCCAGAATAGCCCATTACTAAACATGCAGTATAAAGCTTATTTAGTAAGTGAGGCATATAATCCTGCCTGATTAAGAGAAGCTGATTCCTCTCGATGAACAGAACAGGATACAGACAGGGAGGCCAGACAGAACAGGATACAAACAGTCTATTTCACCAGAAACGAAACTAAACNCTTTCTGTGGGTCACTTGAGGTCATCTTACGGTGGTTAAGTGACATTGGAATGAGGTGGCGCTCATCATGGTCAGTAGAGAGTGGTTTTCACCCTCTGCCAGTCTGTAGCTGTGTTGTCCTGTGTGTTTGCTGCTTAACCTTGTTCTCTGTTGCTTTAACTGAAGACCAGCCAGTTGACAGGGTGAGATCAGGCTGTTTATTGCCTTGAGACACCAGGTTGACACGCCCTTAACATACCAGATGAGAGGTTCAGTTTATTGACCATACGTACAGTATTGTGCATATATGTTAACACTCTCTTGTTTATTCATGTCATAATTACCAATAGAGGTACCCATTAAAGGTTCCACTGAAATGGACTGACACCTTTTTGGGGAACTATTTTAACCTTCTGTAACGCTTAAATAAACATATTATGTTAAGGTTTATTATGTGGCATGGGTGTAGAATCAGACACAGATAAGAATAAAGGTGAACGCTCTTGTGTTGAACACAGTAGGAGGGGAAAACCACCGCCCAACACTAGCTGACATAGCTGGGAAGAAAGCAGGTCACCACACAATTCTTACCCCACCTAACTACCCCACAACCCAGCACAGAACAGCTCGACCAACATGTAAACACATGGTAAACCAGCAACAACAACAACAACAATAACTGTCTCTCCAGCTGGGAGTGTTTGCTAATGCAACATGCCAGACGTCTCAGCATAGAGTGGTAGAGGTTCCTAATGGAGTCCTGTGATAATCCATCCCATGCAGCTTGAATACTCTCACACAGCTCCTGCAGATTTTGTGGTAGGGGTGGAGGTGGAGTGACACCAGGCCTTCAGGACGTATGACTCGTGACAATGAACCATTCATCTTGGCGCTGACCACGGTGCCTCCACACACAGATTTGTTGGTCGTCTCCACCAAGACAAAAGTGGAACTCGTGACTGGAGATGACCCGCTGCCATTCTGAGACACTCCATGACAGTCTGGCACGACACCATTGCAGGCTTGGTGATGCTGACGTGGTGTTAACGGTCTGCGTGCATGTAGTCCTGAGTTGTGCAGTCGTCTGCCAATGGTGTTGGCACTAACAGGATGACTCATGGAGGGCATCACTGCTCGCTGAATGTCTGCAATAGTGGCTGTTGGGTCAGTCAGGTACAGCGATAAGACCCATCCTTGCTTACATCACATGCACGGTGGAGCGTGATCATCGTCATGTCTCACAATGTCAAATCCACCCAGCGTCGGTTGATTCCTTTTGGGTGCAGCCATTTGTGCAACTATACTTTAGATGACGAGTGTATAAATAAGGAACTCATTAGACTTTATCTGAAACGCTTCTGTAAAACTTTTTTTGAGATAGATAAATACTTTTGTCATGACAGCAACAATATTTTCATACCATAATATACACTCTTAATAATACATACTTTCCGTCTAGAATCGGGCTTTTAAAGTACATTACTAACAAAATATGTGTAATGTTATGAAATACAGTTTTAAAAACCTGTTTAAAACCTACATACCATTTTTATAAATACTTTGTTTTGTCTAACACAACCAACGTGCTCTGGCACCCCCTGGACATATTGTTTGGGCACCCTAGTCTGTAGACACAAAGACATGACCCCACAGACTCAATCTGCATTTCAATACTTAGAAAGCTTATTAAAATAATGATATTATGGTATTGGTATTTTGTCCATACTGCATATTGTAGTGCACATGTAAACTACCTGAACTTGCAGTTAACATCCACTAGATGGTGCTGGTGTTCTAATTCTGTGGTGGCTAATGCTGGTCTGAGATCTTTAAATGCCCCCAAGCTTCATTCTCTGAAGGAGCAGAGGCCTTTCACTGTAGAGAAAGCATAATGATTAATGGGAACTAAAAACACACATATACAAGTATATATAAGTTTTAGCTCATCTTATAATCATGTCTATACAGTATTTAAGCTCTACTGCAGCACTTGTATTTAGATATTTAAGTTTTGGTCAAGTTCTTGAAACAGAAAAATACCCAATCAGAATTGTTTTCCCTGTGGTATGTAGGTAGATACAGCCAAGCAGGAGCTGGACTGAAGGCCTTACATGTTAGAATAACTACCAACATAAAACCACAAATCAGAAAAAGTTGAGACAGTACGGAAACACCATTTTTTACATTGATAGATATTTCATGTTCTGTCTGGTCAACCTCATTTTAGTTGTTAATATACATATATCATTCCTGCATTTCAGACACATGGAATATTTTGGGTTCATACTGTCTGCAATGAAATAACAGTCAAAGTAGTTGTAAGAAACACTGCATTTTATATTTGCACTTTCCATATTGTCCCAACTTTATCTGATTTGGGGTTGTATTTAGAAAGTGACAGTGGAATCAACCACTCATGCCATGATTTACAAGAGTGAGAGAAAAAGGCTCACTCTAGACCTTCTGGAGGTTCTAGGTCTGTCACTGTAAATACAAGATGTAGCCTAAGCAGGTTTCTGTTAGTTGTTATGAGTGGTACACAGTGACGACAGCTCTATACCAAGACTCTACTGAAAGAGCCACAGTAAAACTGATACACACAAGTTCAGATATATTCATGTCTATTATAAGCTTCATTTAAAACACATGGAGTGTCTCATACAAAATTCAAATACCTTTGTCTAATGTAGAATAGCCAATGAATTCTACTGTAAAGAAAGCAAATAATATCTAAAACGAACCTAAAATCAAATTAATATCCTGAATGAAATTCTTTTTTTATATAATATTTAATTTATTAGAACTTAATTCTGGAAAGTATTTCTATTACAATAGAAGAGGTTAATTTTATTAGCATGTCATTGTGGAGGTTAATTTCTATTAGAACTTCATTCTGGAGGTTAATTTTATTAGCATGTCATTTAACTTCTTTCTGTATATATATTTTCTTTAAACTTCATTCTACACATTCTCATTTTTATTATAATTTCATTTTGGATACAAATTTTATTAGAACTTTATATTGTGAAGGTCAGGGCTAATATTAGGTTAATTGTATGCATTTGTCTGTCATCCATTTGGATACATAACTATTAAAATGTTGAGTAGATGTAGAAGATTGCAGTAGTGTGGCGATTTATAGAACTTCCTTATGCCCCCATGATTATCTCACTCTCACAGAGTGTGATGAATTGTCTGCCGGCTGTTTCTCCCCTGAGGAGTCAAGAGACTGCATGTTTGTGTGTGTGTGTGTACTTTGTGTGTGTGTGTATGGATTCTGCATTCATTAATTTTCACCTTCTAAAGACACCACATCAGTTCCAGACATGTGGTCATCAAGTGCTTGTCTACAACATTGCCAGCTCAAGTCATGTTATTATATTTAACCCTTTAAAGGGCACTTTCAGCCGCTTACAATCATCTTACAAGCCATACTCACCACAGTGTCATTAGTGTTTGATATGAAAGTCTTGGGGAACACAAAAAATGAATATTAAGAATATTAAGATTAAACACTAGACTTGTGTGCGCATGGCATTCTAAACAGTATGCTTGATTGACAGACCTTTTACTTGGTGGTTAGCTTTCGCTTGGTGGGTAGTTGTCACTTGGTTGTTAGCTTTTGTAATGTGGTCAGCTTTTGCTTTGTGGCCAGCTTTCACTTGGTGGTCAGCCTTCACTTGGTGGCCAGCTTTCGCTAGGCTGTTTGCTTTTGCTTGGTGATTAGCTTTTGTTTAATGGTTAGCTTTCACTTGGTCAGTTTTCGCTTGGTGGNTGATGCTTAGCTTTAGCATTTTGCTTGGTGATTAGCTTTATCTTGGTTAGTTTTCACTTGGTGGTTAGCTTTAGCCTCGTTAGTTTTCGCTTGGTGGTTAGCTTTAGCTTGTTTAGTGTTCACTTGTTGGTTAGTTTTTGCTTGGTGTCTAGTTATTGCTTGCACAATTAGCATATTGTAAACACAAAAAGCTGCAAATTATGAAAACAACTGGATCAGCTGCTTCCATTTATATGACAAAAATGATTCACAAAAAAAAGAGTTCAGATGAAGCTCTGTTTAATTCATTATTGAAATAGGTGCAAATTGGCAAACCATAACAGATGTCAAATCAATAAAATGTAATAAATAAGATTCCCCCAATTCCAGTTATATTTCCCATTTGTACTGTGCTTTTCTGTGTTTCTTCTGCTCGGTCACGCCTCACATCATCAGTTATTCATTAAACCCTTCCTGAGCTGAACTGGGTGTGTCAGATGAGAATATTAAAACTGTGCAGAGTTTCAGAACTTGGAAAACGGCCTGAGGCCCTTCACACAGCAATATAGACTAGGACTGCAAGATACTGGAAAAACTGACATGGCAATTTTTTCTCCCTGCAGTATATATATTGCGATATGGAAAAACATTCAGGAATTTTTACCAGATGACTTGAACATCAATACTTAGAAAACATTATTTGTTGTAAAATGACTGGGGTGAAAATAAAAATAGAAAAACAGCTGACAAGTGGCTTTTAAACACTTGTGGGTGTGAAACATGTTTTCTGGAAATTGCTAGATGCTAATGCTCTATAAATGGTTTTTAATGCACCAAACACAAAAACAGGTGAGTGCTGTGACTACTCTTCTCTGAGTATGCGAGAAGCTTTAAATCAGAGCTCAGGAGCTGGGCAAGATTTTCTTTTGTATCAAGGAGCAAAAAAACTGTAGCATGACCTGTTTAATTTAATTTGTGTGACTAGACATTCCACGTCCTGCAGTGTGAGTACTGCACATGTGAGTATGATGATGATGCTGAAACAACATTTTGTGCAGCCCTAGTTTAGACATTGTTTTCATAATTGAATACATTTAGGGTTTGAATAAATATATATATATGAATATAAATAAACTTAGTATTACATCCATTATAGTTTTGGACACTTGCATTAACTGTGTGCAAATTAAAAAAGTTACAGGAGCTTAAAAGGGTTGAAACAGAAATGTTGGCAGTTATTCAAATATGAGAAAAAATAAACGGACTAGGTAAAGAGTTGCTACATAATACAAAAAGCTGAGAATGACTAAAACTAGCCTGAGCATCTAAACGGTTAAAATTAACTGAAGAGTTTAAACATCTGAAGAGTTCAATATCTCCACCTGAGGTGGGTAGAGTAGCCCAAACCCTTTCTCAAGTAAATGTAATGGTATTTATGCAAAATAATGACTGCAGCAGAAGTACAAAGGTTATCTGAAATTGTTGAACCGCACTGTGCTAAAATTTCATAATGATCAGAACATCAGAAATGGTCCAAAATTACTTTAAAATATATATATATTTACAGTAACTTTCATTAAAAGTTATGATTTTTTCCCCTTCTCTCAAAGTTTGATTTTGGAGATACAAGGTTTTGTTCTGACAACAACAACAGGAGCTTGTTATTCTCTTTCTAAGACTCTTTTGGTCTAAACAAAGATGCCAAACATGGCACCAGATAAAAAGCAGCACCACAGTATTCCACAAAGCATTGCTTTCTCAGCCGGATAACTTAAAGCCAGAGATGAGGACTGTGCAACTGGAATGTGCTTCAGCTTGTTTCCTATTGGATAGGTTTGACTTTGGGCATAAATTATCTGGCTAACTGAACAATCCTGCTTTGTGGAATACCACCCCCCCAGATACTGTCAACAACAAAAACAAAGAAATGAAACACAAAAATGGAAATTATAACCAAAAATTAACAGTTGAAATGCAACTGATTACATATTCCTTTACTCACTAATGTAGCTGAGTAGAAGTGTATGTTATGATTTAAGTCATGATTATTATGACTTAAACATACTCATGAGAGTACAAATCCATCAATATTTTACATAAATAGATGATCTTGCGTAAAAGTAACTAGTTTCTACTCACCTGTAACTAGTTTTGGCCTCCACCACAGAAAGTCATAATATGAAATGGTTATGAATACACTACGTGATGCCCAAAACACTATCTTATGATAGTTTCGAGAACTTTTGGGCTGGACTACAACAAAACCATTCGGGCTACATGCAGGGCATAGTGAGGCAAAATAGTAACCCAAGTGGTTTTGTATAGTAAATAAACATGACATGGCAACCCCTAAACACCACTATAAAGAAATCTCAATCTCTACATCAAACCTCCTCAAATGACTTTGTTTACATGTCAAACACTGAATCAGTCGTCAGGACTGAGTTTGGTTTTCTCTGGGTTGCCCTCAGTGCTCTGTGGAAGTGTGGTGAAGGTAGAAGTGGAGGCTCCAGCAGTAGTTCCTGAACACTGCAGCTCTTCTCTGATGGTGTTGAGTTCCACTAAGCCTTCGTGCAGCTGGTCGGCCACCTCTCGAATCTTGGCAGCGAATTCGGACTTCGCTCCTTTCCTGAGCTCCTGCGAGTCTTTGGTTACGAAGTAGATGTCCATCCCTACGAAGAGCCCCGTGAGCACGCCAGTGGCCATGCTGGCAACCTGGACAGCTCGTGCTGCTGTGCTGCCCGCAACATTGGCAATCTGGACCACCCGCATGATCTCGTTGGCGTTGCTGAGCACGGCCTTGCTGGCCATGGCGCCATCCTCGTAGATGCCATTGAGGCCAGGGAAGTCTCGGTTGTAGGCCTGCTTCTTCACCCTCAGCAGATTAAACTGTCGCAGGTTCTCGATGCCCTGCTTGATGAACTTCATGCACTTGTTGATGTCGGCCATCTTGCTCTGGTAGTCCTCCACGATCCGCTCCACCTTCTTGCGGTCCTGAGAGTTGTTGACCGCGTTGGAGATCCCGGCAGACGCAGAGGTCAGGCCGCCAGCAGCCGCCACCCCCAGGCCCACTGCCGTGACAATGAGGGATGTTCCCAATGTAACTGGTGCCAGGGCAAGGCCAGTGATGGTTGCCACTCCACCAACGGCGCTGGTGGATCCGCCTGTGATCTGGGCCACTTTGGTCCTCCAGTTGAAGCGGTCCAGGCCGTCAGCAATGGCCCTCAGGTCGATGACGTGCTGCCAAAGGCCTTCGGCTCGCTCTGAGAACAGCTGGTTGAAGACACGAATCCCTCTCTGCACCTTCTCTGCTGTCACCGCAAACGCCCTGAGAATAGAATAATCTTAGAACTCAACAACGTTAAACTAGTGTTACAATAACAATAACTTAAATACAGCTTAAAGTTATTTACAAAAGGTGAGCAAATAATAACAAGCACCAAACAACAGACCAAACAAGACCATGAAGAAGATACAGAAGGACAGTGCTAAGTAAATTAATGTCTGGTAAAAATCAAATTGCCACATTTCCCCCCTCTTTCCCCATCATTAATAAACCAAAACAGGTTTGGTGTCTGATGTTTTCTTCTTATATGTATTTAATTTTCCACTTGAGCTACATGGCTAATCTAGCTAACAAGTAATGAAAGCTTATAGCCTGTTAATTAACGGTATGCATAGTGTTGCACAGGAACTATGAGGTTCTTATGGAACTGTAAATTCAAACAGATTTATTTATGTGTCTATTTGGGCTGTAAAATAATAAACTGGGATTGAAGCTAGGATTTAGCCTGCACTACTATGGGTGGTCTGAAGGGTCAAACTAGCAGAATACATTTACAGGGTTTAGAAAATACTGGCCTTAATAATGTATCACGTTAGTGCATTATTAAACCATCAACGTTGCTAGTGCTAATATATAAAAACTGACAAAATTATGTTGCATAACTTGAAACACTTCAGGTATTAGAAATGTAGTTTTCTTGTGATTTTGAGAAATTGATGCTGTTATTTGGGGAAAACAACATCTGTGACTGTGATATGATATAAATAAAGTTATCATCACGAGAAATAAATAAGTAAGTAGGTTCTGTGACCTCAGTACTTTTTTAGTTTTTCCACTAATTTGACCCATTATTTGGTTCACTTTCATCCTCCAGTAGCTCCAATGCACACACTTCAGACACCTACATGACCTGGCTTATTAAATCGTTTATCTTTTCCGACAGCCAGCTTACTTGGCCTCCTCCTTTTCTGTCATGTCTTCATTTTTTGGCATCTGCTCCCATTCTGAGTAACACAAGAACAGAAAGTGCTGATTACACATTCTCTATATTTCTAATGTTGTTAATGCTGCTGTTCAGTTTTTGTGGCACATTAAAATACAGCAGTTGACTCACGTGTAACTGTGCTCCACCACTCCATCAGGCCTTCAGGATCCTGTGAGAGAAAGAACATAAAAACCATTACCTGCCAAATTAAATGGGCGTTCCAACTTGGAGTTTGCATTTTATATGTAATTTGTCAATTGAGTGTTTGGGAATCATGTTGTTATGTATGGTAACAGCTTGTTTTTAGACATAACAATGACATAATTCTGCTGAGCACACTAGCAACAGCTTTGCAGTTAAACGATAAAATGTTTCTTCTTTAGAAAATAACATTCGCTGCATAATCAACGTTCTGTCCTTTCCATCTTCTGTCTGTTAATACATGAGGAAACCTTTTCACACTCCTGAAAGATGACAACCACAACAAACTACAGCCAAAAGTATTTCTAAGCCATTATTTATTTTGCTGAATATAAATGCAGACTGCTGATAGGAAGTCACTAAAGGAGCGTCCAAACAGTGCAAAACATCTTTCCCTTGTGGGTTTTTGGTGCTGTTTTGTACAGATTTAAATTGGTAATATAATACAACTTTAAAATGTGTTTTGTTTTTTTTTTTGATGTAAAATGCATGCTCTGTATGCTCTGTACATATGTGTGCACATATGCATATACATGCATGCACATAAACACATGCATATGTACATAAGCATATATAATAACAAACATACTTCGTAAAAAAAAAAAGCAGTGAGTTGAATTTACTTCTAATGTTCTAATGTGTTCATCATTTCCACACTGATACAGTATAGCAGTCAGCACAGTTACTGTATTTCAGTTCTGTACTGTCAGCAACTGTGTTAATGTAATCTATTTCATTGGGAACGCTTTATTTGAAGGTGATCTACATATTACATTTACAAGCTTTATGTACTGTTTTTATGAAGATATAGACAGATATAGACACATATAAACAGGTCAGGTCAAATTAATAGAACTTTTAGAATAAAGTACAGTAAATTACTTTTACAGTTATGTAGAATTGCAAGCCATTACTTTATTTAGAATGCAGATTATTCTTGTAAGTTCAATGCAGAATAACAGCTACATCACACTAATCTTGTGACTTTAGAGAGCTGTTATTTTACAGTTATTTACTCTTAATATGGACCAGTGAATTACTGTGAATGTAAACCTGTAGCAGTAATTTTACAGTGAAATATAAAAACTACATTTAAGCTAATACAGAAATGCTGTATCTTTAAAAGGGTGCTGGACATTCCTCTAGGGGCGTATGGTGATGCAAAGTTTAGATGAACTTGTCAAAACCAGTAATAAATCTGGCAGCCAGTAAACCCACTGATCTAGAGGCTAATAAACACAGCATCCTAGCAGTGATGTTATCTCTCTGGCTTCATTGTGAACTAACTTCCTGTCGTGTATCCACTCTAAAGCGCTTGTAATCTCTCAAAAAGCTCCTTCCACCTTCAAGATGCATCTTCAGAAGGGGTTTTTCCTAATCCTCAAACCAGATAATCTCACTCTACTACCGCAGCACCGCTGTACAAGGTGAGCAGGCATGTTCACAGCAGCTGTAGGGCTGTAGGCTACACTTTTCATTTGGCTCAGAGTGTCTCTTTAACAAACATACTGCAACAACTAACCTCCTCCTCCTCCCTGTATGCTCTCTCCAAGCGAAGATCATTCAGCTGCTCCATAAGGGACTTCTTCTGGATATCGTTGCGGAAAAAAGAGAGACACAGGTAGACCTCAGTCTCTTCAGTAAATGCAGCACCATCATGAAGAAATGTGACAATGGAGTGTAATTAGACGCACATATGAACTTGATGGACGATAACACGTTTCAGTGAATTCTAAATACTCTAGCATAGCTTCTGTTGTGGATGAACAAGAATGATTCAGTGTTGATTGAAAGAGCCAAAATACTGCAGTGGCTGTTGTTTTGTAAATAATGAAGTCGAGGTCATTTGTCTGAGCCGCTGCAGACTTCCGGAAAATGAAGAGAAAGAGAAACAAAAGAGGAGTAAAAAGAGGAAATGGGGGAATATTTCCTAAATATTGACAGAAGTAGTCACGGGCGATGACTTAATCCGCACAAGAGGAACTCCTGAGCACGCAGTAGAAGCAGGTGTACTGCAGTGGTTTAGTGTGATTTTTAGGTCCAAAGGTGAATTCCTTTACTGATCCAACGTAAAGGGGAATTTCTGTGGATCATTCAGTCATCAAGATGCAAATGGAGTCATTCAGAGTGGTTTGGTGTGAAATGGTGGACTGTAGAGACTCAGATTTCTTTGTAGAGGTGGTGAATCACCCTGTCTATTATATACTATCCAAACCCACCCCTGAAACTACATGTGTCCTCTGAGTTTTATATGGAACACTGATGACAGTTTTCTTTGGGGACTATTAACAGTTAACAGGTAACAGTCATTCTCTTCAATATCACATACTATAGTAAATTCATATCCTGTTTATATTGCCTTTGTGCTTGTCTTGCTATCTGATATCGACCAGAGAAGGACGGGTTCCTCTTTTGAGTCTTGGTTCCTCTCGAAGTTTCTTCCTCTTGCTCTGAGGGAGTTCTTCCTTGCCACTGTTGCCATTTGCTTGCTAACTGGGGGCCTGGACGTGGATTCTTTGCAAAGCTGCTTTGTGACAACATCTGTTGTAAAAGGCGCTATATACATAAACCTTGACTTGACTAATTTGCCTCACAGTGCCCTGCATGTTTCCCTCCACCACGAATGGGTTTAAGTCAAAACAATCGTAAAAACCACGCCTTAGAAGTTAGGCAGCGTATCCATAACCATTTCATGCAATAACTTTCTGCGAGGGAGCTTTTAGAGGTCTGGACGTCTGTGTCCTATCACACACACCATGAACAAGCATAAAGGTATAGGGTTTAGATTTAGGATTTGGGTTAAGATTAAGGCTGGTGTTAGGGGCAGCTTTAGGATGACACAACATTGGTAGAGGAATTTAACAGGCGTTCAGTTAAATCTGAGTTAATGTCAAATAGATTGTAACCCCTGTTATTAATTCAACACAGGTTTTAGATGTTTAACACCAGTATGAATAACTCAGGTGCTGTGAAAAAGTATGTGTTCTATTTATGTTTCCATCTTCTAACTAAATAGAATATGAGACAAAAACAACCTGAATAAACATAAGAGGTTTACAGGATCATGGCTGTCAACATACATAATTTGCACGTGTTTGTTCTACCCATGTCAACTGTGTAACTTTGGACCGTTAAAAGTGCTGTTTACCCCCAAGGCTAAAATTGTGGATATGTTAAAGTGTTGTTGTTACTTCAGTGCAGTCATTACAGGCAAGACACGGACTATAAAATATGCTTCATGTTTGCCATGGAAATATGCGTGTTCCTGCGATGATCTGTTTTAGGTTTAGAAGTTTGCATCCCGTTTCTCCTCATCTTTGATGTAATGACGTAGCGGGACATGTTTAGAAATGTATTTGAAATGAATTTGCGGTGCGCTGCTCTGCACCTTGTGACTCCCGGTCTGAAAACAAGTCCCACTCTGACCCGCTCATGTATAATATGAAACTGATAGGTAAAGATCTGAAGAAGCGCTGCAGAAGAGAAGCTCACCTAAAGGCCTTTTACAAACAGTTCTGTAACACTTCAAGAAAATTAAGTACCGACTTACTAACATGAAGTAATGCATTCGTTAACATGGTGTAATACATTTGCAAAGCCATTGTGAAGTAAACACATAACAACTGTTACATGTTTACTTAACATGTCAACATGTAGTTTACTTAACATGTAAACATGTAGTTGTTATATCTTTACTTAATATTAGTTAATTGTTAATATATTACTTTATGTTAGTTGGTCAGTACTTAAAGAGTAAAGTGTTACCTTTTACACTTCACTCACAAAGATGTTAATTCCAGCCTGCTGTTTATGAACTGCTTCTTGTTTCTATGCGCTCAAACGGCTTTTATCGGCTTCATTTTAAGTAGACTAGCCAACAGACTGTGTGGTGTTTCAAGTCAGTGACACTGACCGAACTTGTGTTTACTGTGATTGGGTGTTTGTAAACCAAGTGCTGAGAGGACTGTAGGGCTGTTGTACGGTTGGTGTTTTTGGTTGTGGTAGAGAAGAGAATTTTTGTGACTGGTCACTTTTTGTGATAAACTCATGTGTTACTGTGTCAAAATAGTGATATTAATACACACATACTTTGAGAGTGGAGTGATCACAGATTTAGACTGAGCTGTTGTGCTGTTTCGGTTCATAGTTTATGACAGAGTGAGAACAGGAACTTTGGCTCCGTCTCGGCTGCCAGTGATCAGTAAAACTCCTGCTGGATGCTCAGAGTGCCTCTAAAGCAGTAAGTCAGGATTAGTTATACCTCCACAGGTTCAGCTCCAGCTCCAC
This sequence comes from Semaprochilodus insignis, assembly GCA_034552555.1. NCBI lineage: Eukaryota > Metazoa > Chordata > Actinopteri > Characiformes > Prochilodontidae > Semaprochilodus > Semaprochilodus insignis. Next base: position 28,309,495 of record CM067482.1, on the reverse strand, counting down.
TCTTCTTCTGAAGCGTTTTACCCTGAAATACATCACAACACACACTGAGCTCAAACACACAGACATAAATACAGCAATAAAATTCACACTGTTGCCAAGTATAGATATTCTAAACATGCAGAATAATCCTGTTTAGGATCTAAATTTAATGTTGGTTGATGTAATATGTGAGTGTAATGCAACTTATGATTGTAGTCAAGAATTATTGTTAATTCTATTTATATGACAATCTTCAGTGTGAATACACAATGGCATCATTAATTATTCAATTATATAATTAACTACATTTACACTGGATTTAGATTTTGCATTAATAGGCTTGTGACTATTGACAGAATGACAGAATGTAAAAAAAAAATTTATTTATTTATTTTTTTTTTCAGAATGTGCAATTTTCCCTTTTCACAGTGCCAATAATTCGAATGTTTTGTCCTTCTCCCGAAACTAAACCCTTTCAGAGAAACAAGAATTTGTTCAGACAGCGGTGATGTAGAAAGCCTGCACCAAACAAACCACTTGGTGGAGTTTTGTCTGCTACCTTTGGTGCCACATGAGGCATGAATGGATTCTTCTTCTTCACTTTCTTCTTCTTGGGCTTTGAGAAGAAACGGACATAAACAGGACATAAACAGTAAGATTAATGCCATTTCATCATCATTCCATTCAATCCAGAATGATAATAAAAACCGGTGCAGATATACCAGCGTGCTTTTATCAGTGCCCTCCTCTTTGGCGTCTCTCTCCTGTTGGTTTGCAGTGTGAGCATCTCCAGCTGTTTCCATACACTCGTCACTGTCATCCTGAAAGAAACAGGTTTGCACACTGTAAGTATGAGTTAGTATAACAATAATGTGTTTTATGTTCTGTTAACTTATTATTCAATGAAGTTTGATAAATAAAAGATTTACTTTTTGTATCCATACTTTTGTCAAGTATTTTTTCTTTTGCAGAATAACAACTGCATGGTTATGAATGAAAAACACTCACAAATTATTTCTAATAATCATATTCTAAGCTCTGTTTGTTCCACAGAATTAAACAGGCTGTTTTTGTTACCGCGTCTCTAAGACTGCTATATGTATATTAGCTCTGTTCTGATTGGCTGCCCTGTATTGTGCCTCAGTCCGGGCTGAACCACCTTAGTGTAAGTGGGTGAGTCTAAGCTGCTGTAGCCTGAATAGATGTATATATGTAAATTTGGTTTATGTGACATCACTTACAGCGAACTCGAAACAAAACAAAAATTCCAAACTGGTTTAACAGCTTGGCTTCCATATATGGACTGTGTGGACTACAGGAGAGTGGACAGTGTGTTCTGAAACTTAATCAGTGTTCACATATTACATCAACCACCTTTAATCTGAATTTATTTTTCTCTGATATGGGCACATTTTATAGTGCTCTCTTTAAGACACCACAGGTCTTGTAGCCTGTTCAGTAATCCTGCTTGTATCAGGGACATTGCGTGAAAGGTGGTTGTGTACTATCCAGTTTTTAGCACATTTATGTCTATAAATTGCCTCTTTGGACAGATTGTGACAATTTGCAGTGAATTTCCAGTATGGGATCTTGATCGGAAGTGTCTGACAGTCTGGTAGTTTGAGAGAAAAGAGTACATTTTTAGCCCTCTGATCAAACTTTGTTGTGATTCACCTGATTTTTATAGTAACAATAATTTTATTTATAGATCACTTTTTATTTTTACAGACAGGTGATAAAGTTTAACAGTAAAGTTTAATTTTCTTCCATTACAGCTAATGTTTGGTAACAGCAATATAAAAGAAAACTAATCTAAAACAAAGTTAAGATAATTAGTTTAAAATAATATAAAGCCACAACAGATAAAAAAAAAAGATGCATACAAAAAGAGGGATAAATTAAAGATATACTTTTACGAATGTTTCTTAAAGGTGTGCACCAAGCTTTAGTGCCTAATAAATACAGAAATACAGAAACTTTAAAACAGTTCGAGATTAATGTGTAACTATTTTATAGGCTCTATGAGGAGCACCAGACATCTCTGTTCCTATGGAGAACAGGCTACTGACAGACACTGTGAAACAGTGTTTAGAGCCCAAACACACACTCTGTACCTCAGTGCGGTCACTGCAGGCTGCAACATCCTGGTGTTCGGACTTTCAGTGCACCAATTGCAAAACACACACACACACACACACACACACACACACACACACACACACAGGATCAACTCTACATTTACATATGGCTAAGGACATCAAACTGTTTCAGACAGTTTCAGAAACACCAAGAAAAATGCAGTTTAAGTGCAATACACTGTGTGTAAGTGTTTAAAGCCACTTCCCCATACGGAGAGTTTAGACTATAAAGCCTAATTTTAGTCTATCAAGTCTAATCTAAATTAGTTTAGACTCAGCTAGATTGGACTAGATTACATAAAAGTAGACTAGAGTAGAACAGATGAGACCAGACTATATTAGAGTAGACTACACTAGATGACTGCCTAGTCTAGTCATCTAACCATATCTATTTGATTTAATCTAATCTAAATCAATCTATTCTAGCCAAATTAAATTCTATTGTAGTCTCTTATAGCCTAGTATAGTCTACTCTAGTACAGTCTAATTGGATCTAACCTAGCTATATTTTCCACAAAACTGCATATGTTAGTCTGCATACCTTTGCCGCAGTTTGAGTATTGCAAGACTGCTGCTTGGGTTTCTTTAACTTCCTGGGGGCTGCCTGTCAAAACAGCCAAAACAGGAGCGTTACAAACGGCGTAGGATTGCACACAGTGTCTGTTAACATGTTGCAGGTCCAAAGATTTACTTCAGATACGTTCTCATCTTTCTCTCTGTTCTTCATCTGCTCATCCTCTCGCTCCTCCGGCACTCCTTTACCACCACACTCCTGAAGCAAAGAGAGAAACACTGCCAATTAACTGAAAGCTTTCTGCAAATCATTAAATTGTCCCTTTTTGGCCCACATGACCTCAATCACTGTACAGTCAAGAACCGGGTGTCTGAACTTTGTTTCTGCAGTTTTAGCACTGGAACTATGAGGCTAATGAGGGTAAAAATTAATGGAATTCTATGTACAGTACTTAGCAGGGTGTTAACTGCATGCTTGCAACTGCATGTCTGCAACCTGATACCTGATTACAGTCTCTCTCTGTTGGACTGAGTAGACTTAGATTGTGTAGCTGGTGTGAGATGGTACTGCTGAGCTCCTGCATACATAACATAAAATATAGAAAACCTTAAATAAAACACATATAATACACAATGCTAATCTAGAAGTACTGCATGTTAGCACTAGGCATCAGTATCTGTTATTGAAATTTGGTACTGAACAACATGGAACTGTACTGTACTGTTCAATACCTCCTCGGTGGGTCTGGGAGGGACAGGGGGAGCCTCATCTGCTTTAATTTTACAGTCTGAGTCAACCTGACAAGAACACAGACACCACTGTTAGTTCCCCAGCATGACTCCCACATGACCGCGACTCTAATTCAGGACAAATTAAAAGAAGACCAAGAAGAATCGCTCTGAGAACAGTGTGAACCCTTTTAGAGATACTTTCAAGTCAGACAAACAACAGCTAACAGTGAAAAACAACTACCTATAATCATGTACAATCATCCTTCCCTTTATGTCCACTTATTCGTGTACAGATATTCTGCAAATCTTTGCAGAGGCTTTAAATTCCAGTCAAAATGCCCATTTAATTATTCAATATTCAGGGTTAAGAGAAAGTCTCAATGACTAAATAGAACATCAGGTGTGTCCACTCTTCCTTTATTACAGCCTCCATTCTTTTCAGGAGACTCACTTTCAGTTCCTCAAAGTAACCTGAAGTCAGACCTCCAAATTCAGTCTTCAAAATGTTCTGCTTCTCACCATCCAAATAATCCCAAGCGTATTTAGTGATGTTAGGGTCTGGACACCAGCAGCTAAGTTTGATGTGTCGGTCTCCTTTTCTCAGTGAGGAGCTTCTTGAACATCTACACATCCTTTCAGACCCATACAGTTGTGTCTCTTCACAGTGGAAGGATGAACAGAAACACCAGGGGATGTTTCCAGATCTGAAGCAAGCGTGGAGCTTGATTTTCTCCTCTGTGCCGATGGGGACAATTCTGGCAATCTACCAGGTCTTTGTGGTTGTTAGACGTCTGTAGCTTTGAATCAGCCTAGGTTCCTACTTTCACTTACGGTCCTATGACAAAATATTTCTTACCTCTCTTACTCTGACTTAATGGCCGTTTTGACTGGAAATACATGTGGTCTTGATTAAAGTTCAGATTCAATACTTGCAATTCTTTCCACATTTGTGTTTGTACATAGAAGAGGAGTGATTTAGACAACGACTTAGGTTTGATGAAAGAGTGCACCATCCTGTTTGACACCGTTTACATTTTTGACACCAATCCAAAGGATATCAGAAGATTAACATTCACTTAAATCTGACAACCCTCTCAATAAATGTACCTAATTACATAACTAACCATCAAATTAATTACAATATTCAATCCGAATAGTAACTGTGGAAATCTAAAATTCAAAAGGTTAAACATATTAAATTTGTACAGTCTGTTTACATACTGGGAGCTGTGCTGGAGCCGGCCTGTCGTCAGCTTCAGAGCTGCCCTCCTGGTTAAGAAAAAGAGATCTTACTTTGGGAGCTGAGTGGAAAGGGTTCCGCTTGGACACTGCTCTGTCCATAGCATCTGTGAAATGAGTTTTTAAGCAGATGTACATCCTGTAGGTCGAACTGCGTACTTGGAATCATTTCTATCACATTTGTTTCTTAGGCTATGCTACATCTGCTTCTATGGTTAAACTACATGCTACACCTGTTCACCTGTTTCCATTACTTTTCATGGTTGTGCTACCCGCACAAAGGTTATGGCTAGGGATGCATCAATACCAATGTTTTCAGACCAAGAACGAGTACATGCTTTTTAGTCCCGAGTCCGATAACATAATGAATTACTTAGAATGAGGTAGTTGTTGGTGTAAAGTACGTTATGAGTGCAAAATACCTTTACAGGTTAGCGAACTACAGTAGTTACAGTGGATTGAGTAGCACTGTAGTGGAGAAAAGAGGGTTTTTGTTCCACATCAGAACAGCTATAAGTAAAGTATGTTTTGTAGTTTTGATCCCTCGCTCTCATCCCTCTCTACAGCCGTCTCTGTAGCACACTGACTGCAGGAATCATATCCGAGGCTACTGAGACTAACACATCCGAGGAGCACTTGTGTTTAGCTGTTTAAATCTTTTTGGCTTGTAGTTGAAAGTAATCAAGGTGGCAAACAAACAGTGTGTGATTCTTAGGGGGCTCACACTGTATGAAAACTGTCTACAGGCAGCTCTGACTACAAACAGTTTCAACAATCACTGTATTAACATTTATACCTCCGTATTATATTCATATGGAATTTGGAAGAAGCTTTTTTTCACTTCCATTGCACATCCATGTCTCCACCTATATTGGGGAAGCGGTTGTGACAATCGCTGGTAAAATCACATGGTGCATTCCTGGTGGGAATATTTCAAGGCAGAATGTTTGAAGTGACCATTGTGTCGGACCTCCACAGCAACAGCGTAGACTTGGCTCACATCACATGTGCGTTGGTATGTTGGTACTGCTGTGTTTTCAGGAGTGCGAGTAAATGAGCCCCGATACCCAATAGCTGTATTGGTATTGACGCATCCCTAGTTACAACACTCCCATTTCCATAGTTACATCACACCCATTTCCATGGTTACACTACACCCACTTCCACTGTTAACAATGTAGCTACACTACACTACACCTATTTCCATGGTTGCACTACATAGGCTACATCTCCAGGGTTATGCTAAACCCATTTCGACCCCCACTTCCTGGGTTACACCTGTATGCTACACCTGTGCCCATGGTTAAACCTTATTCATACTGCCTTTCATTTTCATTGTTACACAGAAGGCCCCAGAATGTAACTGCCGCACCATTTATGGTGGAAAAATAAAATTCGAGCAAGAAGCTGGTGAATAGGAAGTGACTACCGCCTTGTCCGCCGTTTCCTTTTACCTGGTTTTATTATTATATTACTGAGATGTCAAACCGAGTTCGGTGACTTATAGAAGGAAATGCACTCCAGAATTTTTACTTGGCAAACTTGTAAAAATGACGGACATGGCAGATTCATACTGGACTAAAATCACTCCAGGCCCCCAGGCAAAACGAATCCCACTGAAATAGGGCTTTTCACGTTAACCACTTGTTTTAATGGTTAAGGAAACCACTATCATGGTTGTGTTATGCCCATTTCCATAGTTACATTATATTCTTGGCCATGATTATTGTACACTAAGTTCCATAGGTACACTACACACATTTCCACAGCTATGCAACACTAATTTCCATAGTTATGCAACACCCATTTCTGAAGTTATACCAGGAGAAAGAAACAGAAAGAAAGAAGAGATGTAAATTCTGTCAATATTAACTCAATCCAACAACGTTCCACTTTCCTAATTAATTCCCGGTAAAAGCCAGCGTACACAGACCTGTGTGGATTCGGAGTGTGTCCCTCCAGGCGGCTCTGATTTTTCCCTCTCCTGCAGAGCACACACACATGCCCTTTCAGTTACCACACACTTCCAGCACCGTATTGCACTGGAAAAATCACTGGTGTGAAACAAATGGACCCCTTCATTCAGTCATCTGGCGGCAACTCTGTTATAAACAGTGGAGGTACAAGAGAAAGCAGAGAGAACAGAAAGAAGAGGAGGATACCTGAGTCGAGGAGCTGAACGGATTCCTGAAAATCCACCCAAACACTCCACTCTAAAGGACGAAAGGAAGGAGCAGGGTGACAGTTAAAAACCATTCCCACATCACTTTCAAAAATAAAGCTGTCAGTATGGTTCTTTGGGGATGTGCCAAAGAAGAACTACGTTTGGTTCCCTAAAGAACCTTCAGATGGATGTTTCTTTAACCCCTTAAACTGCCAGGTTAACTTTCGTCACTGCAGAAACTAAAGTACAACTCCTGGTAGTTACTGAATAATAAGCCTTATGGCGTAATAAGCCTATAACCTATAATCATTTCTATAAATTTAGAGGTTTAAGAACCATATTTGTAAGTGACAAAGGTACTAGACTTGTTCTAGAACATGCATTCAACCCTATATTTAAGAATGCGTGCCTCCGATACTTCTTACTTAAGATGAAACTAATAGAAGACATAAACACTCCGTTAGTACATATTAATAAAGCTAGTGAAGCAGTTAAACTTACAGTGGCTTTGTTGGATGGATTTCCATCTCCATCTCTCTCAGAGCAAACACGTGCATTTTCCTGCCACAAAAAAAAGGACACAGAAATAGCTTTTATAAGATCTGTACATCTGTTTTTCCTGTTTCTTACCACAGTGCACATTCTGCAACAACCCAACCCCTGGTTAAAACTGACCCTGTCAGCAGTTCATTAGCTGTCAGTTTGCAGGATGATTGTGCTTATTTTTATTTCTACTGTAAGAACGCTGTAGCAAAAAGTGGAAGAAGGCAGTTTACAGGGCTTCCAAAGGATTAAATATATATAAACTTTAAAGTACTTTAAGTTGACTTTAATGAAACCAGATAAACTACTTGTTACTACATGATGTTGGCACATTCGGCATCCATTTATATACACTTTCTGTCACAATGGCTGCACACTACTATACTGCACACTACAATAGTATGTACTGCACACTATATATGCCCCCTGTGTAGTATACAGTACAGTAACAAGTTCTGACCTACAGTGTAGTATACTAATACAGTCACATGACCAGTCACCTCACATGTACCTCAGAGCTGTTATTACTGTATCCACTGTTTAGAGCTAGCTGCTGCTAACACTGCTCAGTTCACCTGAAATACGTTTAGCCTAGCTGTTAGCTACCCTCGGCTATTTCACTCTAAAACTGAACCTCTAAAGCGAGTTCATCTTTTATTAATCTTCAGACCTGTGTATTTAACTTTCTGAGGCTCATTCTGATGAAAACATACCCCACTACAATCACTACACCCACATTTATACTCAGAGTTGGCTGCGTTTTGCTCCCCAGTGTTACCCACCGCCATTTTCTCTGGCTGAAGCAGGCTGAGAGCTGGTGAGGCCGCAGTGCATGATGGGATACAATACACCATGAAGATAGCTCCACCTGTATACTAGAAACTGGAGTAGAACGCCATCCGGGTATCTTCAGTGCACTACAGATTTTCAGTTTGGTCGCATACTGCAGACTATATACTACTTTTAGTCAGATTTAGTATGAAAGTAGTATGTAGTATCCCATTCTAAATACAGCCGATGTTTTTATTTTAAATTTCATTTTAAAGAAACACTATGTAAGCTTTGGGGATTTGGAGACCTCTCTGGTGGAAATATGTAACTGCATGCACTTGCAGATAAATGTTGTTTTTTTAAGATGATTTGAGACCTAAATCTTGATTCTGACATTTAAAACCAGTCATGGTTAAGGGATGCATGCAAAGCGCTGTGAGGCAAAACAGTCCCCCGACCACCACCCCAAAAAAAACAAAAAACAAATGGATTTTACAAAAAAAAAAAAAAAAAAAAATCTTGTGGAACACGTGTGGGTTCACAGGTGGTTTTGTATAGAAAATAATATGGCAATATTTGTAGGGATGCTCCGAACGTTCGGCAACCGAAATTATTCAGGCGAAAATGGAGGTAAAAACACTTTTGCTGCTCGGCCAAATAAGTGAAAAGACCAAATCATTTATACTGAACAATGATGTTTTTAATAACGCTGTTACCTTTTCTACTTCCCAAATGTAGCTTTTACTTAGCTCCAGGGCCCCCATTACACGTTATTTTTCCACTGAGAGTCACACCAGAGTACGCTGACGTTTCCCAGCTTCTATTCAGTTTCAAGCATTCGAGGCAAACGGAACTCCAGACAGAGTAAAGAACAGAAGAGAGTCACTAACTTCAACAAGCGTTAAACAGTCAGAGTGAGGTGCTCTCTGTGAACGGAGCATGTCGGCTGGGATGTATTTAAGTCATACTGTGCTTTGTTGGTGTGTCTGCTGGGATGTTGTTCAGTGGTTTTTATTTTGTAGTTTAATTGTCTTTTCAATGAAAACCAGGCCAAAAATACATCCCAGACAGCAAAACTGTTCTGGCCCAAATCTGGCCCACATTCCCCATTTTCATCTGGCACACTTTCCAGATGGATTGACAGAACTTGGGTGGACCGCTCGCAGTAGCAAGACGTAGGCCACATATGCACCACATTAGGGCCACGCCTCAGCCAAAAGTAGGCAACTCTGCTGTATCTGTGCTAGAAGTGGACCAGATCTGTTTTGGGACAGGTGGGCCATATTGTTAATATGTGTGCCACCTTCGGTTCACAGCAGATTGCCAGGGCCAGCAGTATCATATATTTGCCAGATGTGGCCCACATCTGCTTGCTATCAGGGATTTAGCCTATTTAATTCATGCAATGGTGAAAATGTGGCAAATGAATGAAACACGTGAAAAGTCGTGTTTGGTATCCGGCCCTAGGCCAAATGTTTCATTTTGTTCGGTTTCAGCTTTGGCCAAAAAAAGTAATTTTGGTGCATCCCTAAATATTTGTGTTGGAGACGTGATGACCCCTGGTTCCCATTACCACCGCTGCAAAGAAATCTCTCTAGAATGAAACCATTTCATACCAAACCACTCTGAAGGACGCTGGTTACATTTCACTCACTGAATCATGGGGAAATTAGTGGAATTCTAATTAAAGTCCATTTTTGTATAATCCTGAATACTTGATCACTGTTATATAATCAATAGGTACACATCTGAAGTTCACACAATGATGGTTGCTGCCTTTTGCATACATATTATGTGTATATTGATAACATGTATACTGATAACATTCAATTGCAATATTTTGCAAGGTCTTGTGACCGCGCCTGGGCAGGAACGGCCCACTGTGCCATTAATCCGGACATGTTTTAGCATGCTTTAACAACCTTAAGGCACATGGTCCTCATAAACATGCTCAGAGAGTGATCTCATCACCTCAAACAACCACAGACACGAACAGACACATCAGAATAACCTTGGCGCTCTTTAGAGGGAAGCATCTGGAACGTAATCAGAGTTCCTGTGGTTTCAGTTCCACATGTAAATGGACTGAGAATGAAAATACCAAGTACGGCATATTCTCAGCTCAGGTACCAACAGCACCTGACTACTTTCTGTACACCTACACAAACGGCATACAAAACGCCTCATCAGTTCTAACTAAAAATGACTTGTGTGAAATGATTTGTTGCATATACAGACTCTTTACAGTGGTGGTGATGGGAACCAGGTGTCGCCGTGTCTACAATACAAATATAGCCATTTTATTTACCATCCAAAACCACCAGTGAACCTACACGTGTCTTTTACATGGAATGTTAGTTAAGGTAAATTACTGATATATCTGGAAATATAAAGTTTCTTTTTAAATATGACAAATATTACTGCTGTGATAATTATTCGTAACAGTGATTGGTCTGGCAAAATGCATGACGTATATGTATACGCAGCTGACAAAGCTAGCTAGATATTTTCATATTTCAGGATTCAAGTTGTAGAACCTCAGACTGTTATAGTTTCTCAATAACCCCAATAATAATCGCTCAGCAATGTAATAGGATACTGACAATATAATGTTTTTAATAATACGTTGGTTGACTGCTGTTGTGTCATTTTGGTCTGTGAGTTGCAAAGGTCTGGGAACCCCTGGTTTAGTAGATACCGTGCTACTGCTGCTCAGGCACAGGGAAGACCTGCAGCCAGAAGCAGCAAATGAGAATAATACTACTACACCTACCACTAATAATAATAGAATATTTATTTATAGAGCACTTTTTGACATCAGTAAAACCAAATTATTACATATGTTTTTATGAGCTAAATACACAAAACCAACCTTGATGTCGTTTTAATGAAGCGCAGAGTTAGAGAGATACGGTTTTAAATGCTTCTTATATGTGTGTACTGAGATCCACTGTCTAATAGAAGCTGGAACTGAGTTCCACAGTTTAGAGGCAGGATAACTGAAAGGGGTCTCTCCACGTTTCCTGTATTTTACTGAAGGTGTCTGCAGAAGGCCAGCACATGTAGATCTAAGATCATGAGTTGGAACATAAACAGAAAGAGAGTCTAAGATATAAGCTGGCGCTAGATCATTTACAGCTTTATAGACCAGAACCATTCTAATAGATACAGGTAGGTAGTGCATGATCTTAGAGTGCAGCTCTTTCAGAACAGGAGTGATGCGAGCTCTCTGTTTAGTTTGTGTCAGGATCCGAGCTTCTGCATTCTGCACAAGTTGTAGAAACCTACATCTACAGTACAGAGCCTGCAAGGATGGTCTCCTTACCTGCCCGTGTGCAAACTTCGGGCTGGGTTTGGGTGATCTTCTGAACAGGCTGCTGAGAATGCCTGTGTTATCCTGAGACGAGGCACAGCACACACACACACAGTAATGAGAAGAAAACACAGAGAGGCGTAACAAGCAGCACTTCAAGAACAGGACAGACTTACACTGCTCACGGCGTGGTCACTGCCGCCGACCAAAGGCTCTCTGTCAACCGAGAGACTCTCCTGACAAGAACAAGCACAATCATAATAACATTTAAAGAGACTGTATCATTTTCCTTTTTTTTCTGATGTGGTACATAAACACAAAGTTTGAAAACATATAATTCCTCAGTCCATATTTAGAATCTAAGCTGTTGTTTTTGTGATGTCACAAGACGCAACACTTTTACATATAGCCAGTATATATATCCACATACATCCCTATTCGGCCTACAGGAGTTTGGCCCCGCCCACTTACGCTGAAGTTACAAGGACTGTCTACTGCTTAGGCAGTATGAGGGCAGCCAATCAGAACAGAGCTCATGTAGACAGACCAGTCTTAAAGGCACAGTAAGAAAAACAGCCTGTTTGATTCTAACGCCCGGTTCACATGTTTGCACTGAAAACTTGAACGTCATTCCACACCTCATATCGGTAGATGGACAACGGCGGCATTACCCTAACCCTAACCCATGAATGATTATCAGAGGAGAGCTTTATCAGTGTAGATTTAGGAGTTTATTTAAGATGGAGAAAGGCAGGAGGAGCTCTGGACTCAACGTCTGGAGTTCAACAACAAGACGGTTGGCGTCCATGGTTCCCAAAATAATCGCCACCTGACTGATCCCATTGCTGCAGTCAATGGCAAAAGCCAGGAAAAGCGGTGGCAAAATTTTCCATTACAGCGATGAAAACAATGGAATATCTGGTTTGCCACTGTCCATCTACCACAAACATGTGAACGCAGCATACGGCATAAACAGAGGCCGGACAACAGTCCCATAGAAATGAATTATGAGCATTTTAGGTACATAACACCCCATAAATGCGGAGGTGAGACTAATAAAAAGAAAGTTTAATGTACAAATCCATTTTTTGCATCATTTAATATATGGAAAATAGAAGTCATATGTCATGGTTCACATATAGCCTATGCTATTGAGAGTGGGATAATGCAAGCATGAACGAACAAATGCAATGTTTAAACATCACTTTACCCAGAATTCCAAGACAATTCCTATTCCTGGAACACTGACCTTCGCTTTGCTGTTTCCAAACACGCTCTCATTGTTGTTGGACCCATTTCTGTCTGCTGCCAAGGCTTCCTGTAATGGAAGAACAGAACTTAGTATGTAGGAAACCTACTGAACATCTCTCTTAAACTGCACACACACACACACACACACACACACACACACATATACAAATCACCTGTCCAGGTAACTTACTGGTTTATCGGTGTGCTTGGGTGACGGCTTCAAAGCTCCACTCAGCATTCCTCTCTTTTCCCTAAAGGTGAAAAAGGACGAGGCTGAAGCAGGACAACTCCCACGGAATATCAGATTTCATACAGCAGTGGTTCTTTAGGGTTCACAGCAGTACAGAGCCTTGACCAAGCCAGACCGTCAACACACTACAGAATGGCATTTCCATGCTGTCGGACTCCATAGCTGTCTTCGTATAGGAATTTCCCGTTCCACCTTAAATGGTACGGCAGTTATATTCTGGTGCCTGAGGCGCCAGAATGTAACTGCCGCACCATTTAAGGTGGAACGGGAAATTCGAACAAAAAGCTAACTAAAGAAGAACCAAGCACTTTTCTTGACTCATTTTATGAAACTTAACAAACAAATCGCCTCAAAACGAACAAATGACCACCTCAGGTCCAAACACAAACCGTTTAAATCCTGTTCAGTCCACTTTAAATCGAGTTGCAGCTAACTGTCTACCAACAGGCAACCAAAACTACGCTTTCCTGAAGCTGTAGAGAAGAAACATACACTCCGGTGTACTTACCTCAGCCCAAATTACAGCTCTACACTGTCCGGATTCGGAGTTTAATCCGTTTAAGACGAGGATAAATGACACGAAAGTGTCTGGAAGTTACTCGTACTGTTACGGCTCTGCTCTGCCGCAGCCCTGCTGCTGATAGGCGCGGTTTGGTGTATCAGCGCCCCCTGTAGGACGATGTTCACCACTGCGCCTCACGTCACGCTACGTCCACTGGGCTCATTTGCTGGAATAGGACTCTCCCACTGTTTATGGTCCAGCAGTGTTAGTGGTCACTGTGTTTACACACATTTCAGCTTATTTATTTGTTTGTTTGTTTGTTTGTTTATTATGTATTTCCATAATGGGGCATGCTGCATATTTAAATGTGTTTACGTCATATTCATTACCATAACTTAACACATACCGTGTTTAGTCTAATACTCAAAATCTATGTATGTGGATGTTGGTCAGTACACACTAATTAAGAACAAAACAGATCAGTTCTGACGAATAAAATATTGATAAGTACCAGTCAGTGAAGTTCCCTCATCAATAAAGCCCTGATCAATAAAGCAATGGTTTATGTTCTGGATAAATAAAGCAATATCCTAATCAACAAATACTGATCAACATGGTCCTGATGAATAAAATATTGTTAAGTAATGTCCTGATCAATAAAGATCTGATCAATAAAACACTGATTAGCAATGCCCTGATCGATAAGCAATGTTCTGATCAATAAAATATTGCTAAGTAATGTCCTGATCAATAAAATATTGTTAAGTGATGCCCTAATCAATAAAGACCTGATCAATATACTATTGTTAAGTAATGTCCTGGTCAATAAAGACTGGATCGATATAATATTGTTAAGCAATGTCCTCATCTTTGATCCTGATCTTTAATTAGTCTTTAATCCTCTTCACGCTAGATGATCAGCAGAGGGCGACAGAGAGCCTCAGCTGTAGTAGCTATGAGGATTCAGAGAAGAGCACCGTCACTACTGATCTAAAGTCAGTCAAGTCTTCACCAGCACCACTTTCTGTTGCATAGTAACACAGGGCAGCATGTGTCGCTATGATGCATTTTAATTTCAGAGTGAAGTGAAATGAACCCTTCTGTAGTTTTCTGCAGTACAGATGTGACCTCAAAGTCTGATTTATTGACCACACTCTGGAATAAACAAACCTTTTCAGACTATTCCTGGTAAACACTCCAGCCAGCCAGTTACACTAGTCCAAAGTCTCCTGGACTATTTAAACATACGGCCACTGTAAGCAGGCAGACAGCAGCTAACCTCCTCGGTTGTCTCCTGTGATTATTCTTCATCAGACATTAGAGGAGATGTTGAAGATGATTGGGCAGGAGATGTTTCTCCTGTTCTTCTTGTGGAGCGCACAGGCTCTGGACATACTGAGCCCGAGCGTGGACATTGTTGGTGAACTGGACAAGCTCAGAACTCTGGAGGGCAAAATGAAAGCCATGGAGGCTGAAATGGCCGAGCTGAAGACGGTGAACGCGGGTAATGTATCAAACTGGGCTTTCAGTGAAACAGCATCTCTGAAACACTCAACATAGATGCTGTTGTGTTTGGTTTTGGTTCTCTGCAGGTCTTTCCCGCAATCTGGAGTTCATTATGAGGGATATAAAGATCCACATTGCAAGTAAGAGAAAAATGACCGGTCATTTAAGTGGAATTCTAGCAGCAATTCCTCCACAATTCAACGTTTGAGAGTCATTCAGAGTGGGTTTGGTGTGAAATTGATTGTGGAGACTCTTGTAGAGGTTCTTTACAGCGGTGATGATGGGAACCGGAGGTCACCATGTCTACAACACAAATATAGCCATTTTATTTACTATCCAAAACCACCAGTGAACCTACATGTGTTTACTAGGGTGGCCACAAGTCCGGTTTTGTCATCCATTCCTGAATGTCATCCATTCCACCCAATTAGGGGAATAAAGCAATCATTTATGTGTTATATTGGTTAGGTCATGATTTTAATTCTGTGCTAGTACTGTGCCCGAACCCCCGACCCCTCCCCCCCACCAACCAATAACTTTCTGTTATGAGCTTTTAAAAGTGGACGCCTGGTTCCCTTCACCAACACTGTGAACAATTATAACTCTATAAGTCTCTCTAGAGCAGAGCATTTCACACCAAACCACTCTGAGTGAGCACATTTGCTTTATGGAATAATTTTAGAAAAAAAAATTCCCATATAACTATAAAAGAAGTGCTGTAGATTAGTGTGATCTTGAATGGCTAATTCTCATCTTCTACATCT
Source organism: Semaprochilodus insignis (assembly GCA_034552555.1). NCBI lineage: Eukaryota > Metazoa > Chordata > Actinopteri > Characiformes > Prochilodontidae > Semaprochilodus > Semaprochilodus insignis. Next base: position 28,293,830 of record CM067482.1, on the reverse strand, counting down.
TCATTTCTAGATCAGCCCAAAGTGGCATTCTCTGCCACACTGTCCAACCTGCAAAGCGGTTTTAAGTTCATTGGACCGTTCCAGCAAGCGGTCACTCTGGTGTACGAGAATGCCTTCACAAATGTTGGCAATGCATACGACCCACAAACAGGTGCCATAACGCCTCTGTTATACCGCAGTCTTTAATACTTGGCACCTCTGCTCAAAAGCCTGTTAAATTACACGAGTAAACAGAAACTGTGCAGAAAAAAATCAGAAAAA
>CM067482.1:28172931-28285908 GCA_034552555.1 Semaprochilodus insignis | reverse complement strand
GCAAAACTTTGGGCACCCTGCATGGTTAGTACCTAGTAGCACTCACTTTGGCAAGTGGAGATCTATCCACAGATTTTCAATGATGTTCCTGATCAGGGGACTGTGAGGGCCATGGTGAAACCTTCAGCTTGTGCCTTTTGAGGTATTGAGGATTTTGAGATGTATTTAGGATCATTATCCATTTGAAGAAGCCATCCTCTTTTTAACTCCAGCTTTTTTACAGATGGTGCTATGTTTGCTTCCAGAATTCCAGCTGGAATTTCATTGAATCCATTCTTCCCTCTACCTGTGAAATGTTCCCCGTGCCAATGTTCCCTGGTACCCTTTTTTCTCCAAGCATACCTTTGCTTATTGCTGCCAAAGAGTTCCATTTTAACCTCATTTTTCTTGGTCTTCCAGACCTTATCTTGACCTCCACTGTTCCTGTTAACTGCCATTTCTTAATTACATTTCGAACTGAGGAAATGGCAACCTAAAAACGTGTTGCTATCTTCTTATAGCCTTCTCCTGCTTTGTGGGCCTCAACCATTTTCATTTTCAGAGTTCTAGGCAGCTGCTTAGAGGAATCCATGATTGCTGTTTTTTGGGACAAGGTTAGAGGAGTCTGGGTATTGATAAAGCTTTGAAATGTGCATCACCTGGCCTTTCCTAACGATGACTGTGACCAAGCCATAACCCTAACAAGCTAATTAAGGTCAAAGTTATCTGAGTGCTCAAATCTCCTAGGGTTCCCATACTATCGCAAGGTGCTCCTTTTCTTTTTTCACTCTAAAAGTGTACATAACCAAAATTATACACTGATATTGCTTAAAATGTTCAAAAATGTGTGTTTCATCTTTATGTCTTTTGGAGATCATTTCAACTTGCTGAACTGTTCACAGTAACAGTAATTTTGACCAAGGTTGCCCAAACATTGCATTCCACTGTATTCTCATGCATTAACACTTTTCTAAAGTTGACCATACTTACCATAAATGTAACATTGCTTCTTTTCTTGAACTAATAACGTAATTAGTAATCAATCACTTTTAATGAGACATAAATAAAACTCTAGGCATGCCAAGAGTGCTAGATATGTCTGACTGTGAATACAAGCGGGTGCCTAAAGAGAGTATCATTAGAGCAGAAGAACACTGCCAAATTCTCATGCAAATCATCATTAGCTGAGTGCTAACTACTGAAATCCCATAGGGACGCTAGCAGAAGTTAGCATTATTGTGAATGTATTAAATGTATTAAAAAGTATTATTGTAAATCTGACCAGGTTTTGATATTTGTGGCCTGAATTAAAGACCTAGCTCTACCAGACATGACCCACCGCTGTTAATTACCAGCAGTCTGCAGATACGTTGTACTTGTGGGGATGGCTGATGAACTGAAAACAATTTTTTTCTTTTATTTACACACATATACAACTTTGTAATTAACATACAGATTTATTAATACAACAGCAGTGAATGTCCCTTATTCTATTCTTTTTTTTCTGTGTAGGTTCATATGATAATATTATAATTCATATTTCCCACAGTGGACAGAGGATGATGCTGTTCAGTCAGTTCCTCACTGCTCTGCTGCTGCTGCAGTTGGAGCTGCATCTGGTTGGTGGATCTCAGACTACAGATTCTCAAACTTTCAGCTGTCCTGCCCCTGCTGGAGTTCCAGGAACTCCTGGGCACAACGGCCTTCCTGGCAGAGATGGGAGAGACGGAGCTGCCGGACCCAAAGGAGAGAAAGGAGAGTCAGGTATGTGGGCACAGTTCAGAGTTAAAGAGAGAGTCGGCTTCAGAAAACAGAGAGCAGCAGGACAGTGACCACAGTGCTCTAATTTCAGGAATGAGTGTGCAGGGACCTCCAGGTAAAGCAGGACCACCAGGTCCAGCAGGTCCACCTGGCCCCCAAGGACTGAAGGGAGATCTAGGTCCACCAGGTAAACAAACTGACACTACATTAAAGGGATTGGGGAAAAAAACAGGTATCAAACTGCAAAATAAGCACGTAAATGGATATAGCTACAAGTGGTAATATCTGAGGTTCAAGCACCAATGATCCCTAATGCACCAGAATAAGGACTCTTTGCAGGCAGATTAGCGATAGAGACTCAGAGTTCATCTAAATGCCTCCAACTATCATGATTTACTGAATTCACTGAAGATGATTGCATTATAAGTAAGCATAAAGTTAGCAGATTTAACACTATGCTTAATTAAAAATACAGACTGAAATGTAGAAATTTGAGGATGAGGAAAAAAGGTTTCTTTCCATCGCTAACTTGCAAAGGTGTTTTCTATTGTTATGGCAGAGGTGCTCTGGAATTCAGCTATAGATGCCTTTGGGAATTCATGTAGTGCTTATTATATTATATTATTAAGTTAATAAGCCTATTTAGGACAAATTGGGTTGGTTTTTTTTTTGGTTACAAATTTTCAGTTTAAAAAAAGGTTTTAGTTTTTGTGCAACACTACTAAAGATGATTATTCAGAGTGATTGTGAGAGTGAGTATTTGCATAGTTCTTCAGAAATACCATTCAGTATTTAGGGTCTATTCAGGCTGTTCAGGCCAGCCCTAAGGATTTTAAATTAAATTCAAATTAAATAAATAGTTTTTTATTTTACATTTCCAGGAGCTTCCCATACTGGTCTGACCAGCTCTATTCAAGAGGAACTGAAGAGTCTTACAGCCAGGTTCTCCCTGATGGAAAAAGGTAGGACTGTGGTTGAAGCAGCTAAAAAAATATCCAAAGTTAAACTGTCACATCACCTAAACTGATGTATTGCTTGATTTTGATTTCAAGCTGCAGCTTTCGGCACCTTCATAAAGGTTGGACAGAAGTACTTTGTGTCTGACGGGCTAACAAAGAAGTTCAGTGAAGGAGTGGCATTCTGCCGGAACGCTGGAGGAAAAGTGGCCCTGCCGAGAAACCAAGAGGAAAACCAAAGGCTTTCTGCAGTGCTTCAAATCATCAGTTCCCAGTACATGTTCATCGGGGCAAACGATCAAGTGACCGAAGGTCTGTTTGTGGACTCGGAGGGGCGGGCTTTAGATTTTTTGAAATGGAACCGAGGGGAACCTAACAGTCATGGAGGAAATGAGGACTGTGTTGTGATCAACAAGGATGGATTCTGGCTTGACGTTGGTTGTGAGAACTCTTATTCCATAGTTTGTGAGATTGTTGAATAGTGTTTGCTCAATCTGCCCATTACAATGAATACAATGTCCACATCTACATACGGAGGAGCATATGGATGGTACACATGAACTTCACTTGGGAAGCAATGAATCAAATTTCCTGTTCACATTAACCATTACTGCTGTCTTACTGTGGACTTTTTAGCAATGCTATCTAATAAGTTATGCTAACATGGCGGACACTGATGTGGCCTGATTATGTAAACTAGTAGACTAGACAGTGAAGAACCTTCTAGACCTTCTAGACCTTCAGACGAGGCTGTAATGGTTCATTTTTATTTCCTGGAATTAAACTCTGTATTAAACATAGCTAAGACTACTGTAGTACTGCACTGTAATACTCTTATTTCACTGTTAAGTTTGGTAGGTTGAAAGTCGCGTAAGTTAGATGTTTTCCCAAAAAGAGACAAACACTCTAAATTGATCGCTGGCAAGATCAAATAAAGCTTGTAGCTTCACAGCAAAGTCTGGGGACTTGAATCACATGACTTGACTCGAGTCAGACTCGAGTTGTAAATTTAAGGACTTGAGACTTGCTTGACTAGCAACTGATAAAAGGCCCAACTTGTCTTGATATTTATGATCTGATACTTGAATTGGACTTGATACAGATGATTTGAAATGACTTGATTTTCATTATAAATTTGCATTAGGTTTTGAGAAATTAGGAATTTTTTGTTGAAACGTGATTGGGTGATTTCTGTTGCAATGCACACAGACCTGCCAACCTATCAGAATATGGGAGACCAGCACAGATGAATGCACAAAGAAATTCATATTATGGAAGCTTCTGTTCACCAAAATGGTGATTTTTATTTATTTTTTGATCAAATATATACATATATATTTAAAAAATAAACCTATATAATACTAACATTAGATATTACAAACAAAAAAAAACAAGTAGAACAATGGAGCTGAATGTTCCAGGAAGGAGTTTGTTCAACAGACCTGATTCTGGCCTGAAGTTTGCGAGCTATTCATGCTGTAAACATCGCTGGATCATAATTAACACGTTTTATCATTATTTTTGTAGGAGTAGTAGTAGTAGTAGTAGTAGTTTTTTATTGTCATTTCAACCATATACAGTGGTGTACAGTACACAGTGAAACGAAACAGCGTTCCTCCAGGACCAAGGTGCTACATAGAACAATAAATACAATAGATTTACAAGACAATTTACAATATACAAAACAGCAAACAATAAATACAGGGAGGGAGCAGATAGCCCACTGGTAGTGGGAGCAGTAAAGTGCAGTTATGTCCATTTTTTTAAGATGAACATTGAACATTGTTTTTAGCAGCAGTTATGTCAATATTTGGTATACATGTAAACATTGTACTCCTTAAGGAGATAACATAACGCATGTTTATCATGGAAATGCAGGAAGAATTCAGAAATAATCAGGCATTTTCCAGGAGAAATCTGGAATCTGCGTTCTTTTAACCAGCTCTTGGTACTGCATTTATGTTTATTGAATGCTATGTGTGCTGGCAACAGTCCTGTATCTCAGGTGGTTCCTGATGAAGCTTCTTGAGAGAACACCAAGAGTGTGTAAAGCTGCATCAAGGCAGACGGAGGCTACTTTCAAAAACTAAACTAATCTAAGGTATCTGGGTCTGCTTAACTCTCAGATGTGCTGCTTTTGGATCTTCACTGTTATTCTTAAATGTAGAAAATAACAAACATGAGGAAACCCTCTTCAACGAGAAGGTGTGTCCAAACTTCTGACTGGTAGTGTAACTGCACTATCATTGCGCTGGTTTATTGTGTTTACTCATTGGAGAATTGAAGAGGCTGGACAAGGAGAGGTTATTTATCTTTGTGAAAGAGGAAGATCTTCCCTCCATCTTTATAGCCTGTTTACAGTGGAGTTCCCTCAAACTGAAACTCTTCTTGTTGATGAAGCTGGTCTCCTGGGTAAGGCTCCATGTACTGTTTCCTTATAGTTTTGTTATGGTGACGGTGATTTTTAAAACCTTACATAGAACACCTTTAACTAGTGGAAGTGGAAATTAGATCAGATATCTTCTATACCATATGTATTATATTTTAGGGATATACAGTTTAACCAGGATGTAGATTGTTTTTGAGTGTGGTGGTAATGAAATTGGGTTCCATGGTAAGACGCAACTGATCCATGATACATCTCAATGTTGAAATTGCTGTTGTTTCCATCATTTAGCATGAGGAAGTACGACAGTGTCACATTATGAATCAACATATTCATCAATGATGTAATTAATGAGGAATGTATGTTAAATTGAAATTATATTCTCATGCATAAACATTATTCTGAAGTTTATGATAACTGTATTTGTTTACGTTTATAAATACAGATAAATAACTACCAAAAAAATCTATTCGTCCAGCTCAGGCATCAGAGATACACTTTTTATGAGTGTAATGTTGGGCAAACACACCAGACACTTGTGGATATCTAGAAAGGTTTGAGGTTTAATTACAAAAGGATAATCCGGAAGATTAGTCAAAAAACCAGGCCAAGTCAAAACTGTGAGGACAAAAACAAGATACAAGGAGAAGGCAAACGGCAACAGTGAGAAGACAGACATGGGTCAAAACCAGGAGAGCAAACAGTCCAAACAAAGTACAAATCAGCAATCAAAAGACGGGGTCGAAATAGAAACAGGTCAAACACAGCAAAACAGTAAACAAGGAAAAACCGCTAAGTATGCGAGCAGAAAGTCGGCAGTACCTTGCAAAGGAGGGTGTGAAACAGACAGATAAGCACCAAGCAAATGGACAAAGGTGAGAATTATTAGTATTCAGGGGAGAGTCATCTGTAGACTGAGCTCTGATTGGTGGCTGTGGGGCATGTGACAGTGATGTCATACACCAATGACTCCTGGGAGTTGTAGTCTGGAGGCACAACAAGAGCAGAGAGAGAACCAGGAGGTGTGACAATGAGGTGGTATATTTGTTGTGAGTTATGCTTGGCGCGATCCATTACCAATACTAATGAACCTGAAAAAAGCTGATTTTAAAATATTATATTAACATTAGGTAAAGAAAGTCACATTCAGACTAAATACTTAATTTTAAAAAAAGCATGACATATTAATTCATCTTGCATAACTTCATAAAAACTTCATAAATTTCATACTTTTCTTTTTGCTAATTTCAGTATTTATTTTTAAATATTTGCTTCACTAAATGTGAGATATGCTGCTCTACGCTTAATCACGTAATCAAATAGACAATTACGTTATTTTAAAATAGTAATCTCTGGATCAGACTACAGTTTCATTTTTTAACAAGTAGCGAGTAATCTGTAACGGAATTAACCCTCTTGACCAGCACATGTCATAAGCAATACCACAAACTGGATCTGATCAGTTATTCAAATGGACAAACATAAAAAAACTGTTTACAGAGCTCAACATTCATCTGACATAACCCTGCATTCTATGTCTTTCCTCCACTCCTCTTTCCTCTTTTTTCTCTCTATAGAAATCAATTCAAAATGTTAAACATGTCAATGAATCTAATGAAAATGATCTGCACATGATTTAAACACAGTTGAGATCATTTTCAATGAATAATTACAGTTAATAATTCCATCCAGGTTGTTGTTGCAACATTAACATGCTTACAATTTACCATCTGGTGGCAATAAAAGAAAAACATAGCAATTAATATTCTGGAAGATAACATAATATATTTCAAAGATGTACATTATACATCTATTATACTAAATTATACATGCAAATTTAATTGTATTATATATAATCGATTGTTCCTTCTGAGTGAACTGAAGGATTTGCGACCCTGTAGTGCAACACTCTGAATAAGGTAACAGGGTTGCAAATGAATGCTTATTTTAGCTTTATTTCAGGAGCAGATGCTAACTGCGGAATGTAATGTTACTGTCAAACTCAAGAACAAGCTAGTTCTATGAGAAAAGGAAGAAAACTTATAAATTATTTATTCTTATTTTGATCATTTGATCTTCAATTCCAGAATGTCCCTTATGGATTTGTGTAAACTGAATTTCCAAAAATTCTGAAATGACCCCAGCTCAGAGGTACCCTGTATTGGGGTCAACTTACAAGCTTTTGCCTGATTATTTAACAAGGTAAATCAACACCAAAATCAGTTTTTCTGGTTGTACAGTGATACTACACAAACATACATTTTCTTTTCTTTTTATTTTGCCCTGTGTATGAATATTGCTGAAGTCTGCAGTCTTTGAATAAGAGCACCCAAACCACATTATTGCCCATAACACCAACAAGACCATCTTTCACCTAGCATTCATACACAGAACATGTACTCAGCGAGCACTTCTCTCACGGCTGCTGTTTACTGTACATTTCAAGTCCAAGGAATGAACTGAAAATGAAAATCCAGAGGCTTCAATTTAAATCAGTTAATGACTAAAGAAAACATAATTTAATTCACTGTTATCAGCAGGACTAACACTGGTGAGCTAACTAAGCTAAGATGGCAGTAAATGTTTCCCTCCGTCAGACAGTGGGTGGTTCATGCAGGCAGCACACTTACAAGATACAGTGTATTTCTCTGAATTATGAAGGTCAAAATTTCCCAAACGCCTTCCCAGTAAACAATGGTCGCCCGTGGACGTCTAAAATGTGTTTAAATCTAGTCAAATACGTGATTTCAAAGTTGTTTCAATGGTTCAAACTGTTCAAATGTTTACTGGGTTCATAGTCTTTCCAGCTTTTCCTAACAGATTTGGGGAGTAACTAATGGTAACTTTTGCTAGCTAGCAAGCTGTTAAATTATGGAGCTAGTTCACTTCGCTCTGAGCATCTGACAGTAACTATTACTACACAACAGATTGCATTACTTCTGTCTTTTTACGCTCTTTCATCCTCTTTATTTTCTTTTTTTCCTCCAATGGGCTTCAGAGGGCTTCAGCCTTTTCCACATATTGGCTAGCAGATGCTGTGTTGTTGGCTAAACTTTGCGTTTACTGTTAATCACATTTTCACTCATTTACTCACTCCCTCAAAACCCCACCACCCCCACCACCACTATGAAGTTATGATGTTGTGGACTTTTTGTACTATTTAGAAATAAATGTATAAATAGTAGTAAAATCAGTAAAAGTTGGACCTTTTTATCCCTCAGTTGTGGCGCCCGGGCACCCCTCTGCATTCGCCTATACCATCTATGCCACAGAGCGTCTCTGCGTAAAACCATAGGCCTCTTTTCCACTGCAGGGCTGAACAGCTCTGAGCATAAAGGGTAACTATTCCTGTGGCATTTCCACATGACTTCTCATAGACAGCTTAAAAACTGGGTGTTTTTTACAACACGGTAAGCTAACTGTACTAAAGGCCACAGAACTAGTGTAGTAGCTATGAGGATTCAGATAAGAGCACCGTCACTACTGATCTAAAGTCAGTCAAGTCTTCACCAGCATCACTTTCTGTTACATAGTAACACAGGACAGCATGTGTCGCTTATGATGCATTTTCATTTCAGAGTGAAGTGAAATGAACCCTTCTGTAGTTTTCTGCAGTACGTGAGGACGGAGGAGTGGAAAGAGACTCCAGATGTGACCTCAAAGTCTGATTTATTGACCAACTTTTTCAGACTATTCCTGGTAAACCCTCCAGCCGGTCAGTTACGCTAGTCCAAAGTCTTCCGGACTATTTAAACAGCCGGCCACTGTAAGCAGGCAGACAGCAGCTGACCTCCTCGGTGGTCCCCTGTGATTAATCCTCATCAGACAATAGAGGAGATGTTGAAGATGATTGGGCTGGAGGTGTTTCTCCTGTTCTTCTTGTGGAGCGCACAGGCTCTGGACATACTGAGCCCGAGCGTGGACATTGTTGGTGAACTGGACAAGCTCAGAACTCTGGAGGGCAAAATGAAAGCCATGGAGGCTGAAATGGCCGAGCTGAAGACGGTGAACGCAGGTAATGTATCAAACTGGGCTTTCAGTGAAACAGCATCTCTGAAACACTCAACGTAGATGCTGTTATGTTTGGTTTGGTTGTGTCTCTGCAGGTCTTTCCCAGAGCCTGGAGTTCATTATGAGGGATATCAAGACCCACATTGCAGGTAAGAGACAGATGAACTTTCATTAAAGAGGAATTCTAGCAGCAATTCCTCCACAATTCAGCGTTTGAGAGTAAACAGAGTCATTCAGAGTGGGTTTGGTGTGAAATGGTTGATTGTAGAGACTCAGATGTTCTTTACAGTGGTGGTACCAGGGGGCACCATGTCTACAACACAAATAATATATTTTATTTACTATCCAAACCCACCAGTGAACCTACACGTGTCCACTGAGTTCTACACTATATTGCCAAAAGTATTCACTCAACCATCCAAATAATTGAATTCAGGTGTTCTAATCACCTCCATGGCCACAGGTGTATAAAACCAAGCACTTAGGCATGCAGACTGCTTCTACACACATTAGTGGAAGAATGGGGCGCTCTGGAATTCCAGCAAGTCCAGCCAAGAAATTTCTTCCGTACTAAATATTCCACAGTCAACTGTCAGTGGTATTATAACAAAGTGGAAGTGATTGGGAATGACAGCAACTCAGCCACGAAGTGGTGGGCGACATAAAATGCCAGGGTCAGCGGATGCTGAGGTGCATAGTGCACAGAGGTCGCCAACTTTCTGCAGAGTCAATCGCTACAGGCCTCCAAACTTCATGTGGCCTTCATATTAGGAACAGTGTGCTGAGAGCTTCATGGAATGGGTTTCCATGGAAAAGCAGCTTCATTCAAACCTTACATCACCAAGCACAATGCAAAGAGTTGAATGCAGTGGTGTAAAGCACGCTGCCACTCGACTCTGTTCTCTGTGTTCTCTGGAGTAACGAATCACGTTTCTTCATCTGGCAATCCGATGGACAAGTCTGGATTTGGCGGTTACCAGGAGAACGGTACTTGTCTGACTTCATTTTGCCAAGTGTAAAGTTTGGTGGAGGGCGGGATTATGGTGTGGGGTTGTTTTTCAGGAATAGGGCTCGGCCCCTTAGTACCAGTGAAAGGAACTCCTAATGCTTCAGCAGACGAAGAGATTTTGTACGATTTCATGCTCCCAACTTTGTGGGAACAGTTTGGGGATGGTCCCTTCCTGTTTCAACATGACTGTGCACCAGTGCACAAATCAAGGTCCATAAAGGCATGGATGAGCGAGTTTGGTGGGGAAGAACTTGACTGGCCTGCACAGAGTCCTGACCTCAACCCGATAGAACACCCTTTGGGATAAATTAGAGTGGAGACTGTGAGCCAGGCCTTCTCGTCCAACATCAGTGTCTGACCTCACCAATGCGCTTCTGGAAGCATGGTCAAAAATTCCCATAAACAGATTCCTAAACCTTGTGGAAAGCCTTCCCAGAACAGTTAAAGCTGTTATAGCTGCAAAGGGTGGGCTGACATCATATTAAACCCTATGTTTTAAGAATGGGATGTCACTCAAGTTCATATGTGTGTGAAGCCAGTCGAGCGAATACTTTTGGAAATATAGTGTATATGGAATGCTGATGATGGTAAAATAGTGGAAAATCTGAATTTGTTTTCATTGGGGACTATTTTGCCTCACAACGCCCTGCATGTATCCCTCCACCAGGTATAGATTTTAGGGTCAAAAACTTCTCAAAACTATCATAAAACAACTTCTCAGACATCAGGCAGTGTATTCATAACCAATAACTTTCTGTTATGGAGCATTTAAAGGTGGATGCGTAGTTCCCTTCACCACCACTGTGAACAATTATAACTCTGTAAGTTTCTCTGGAGCAGAGCATTTCAAACCAAACCACTCTGAGTGACTGTGTTTACATCTTAATCATTTGCTTTATGGAATCATTCAGAAAAAACGTTTCCCATATAGCAGTAAAAGCAGTGCTGTAGATTAGTTTGATCTTGAATGGCTAATTCTCATCTTCTACATCTTCATTTCTAGATCAGCCCAAAGTGGCATTCTCTGCCACACTGTCCAACCTGCACAGCGGTTTTAAGTTCATTGGACCGTTCCAGCAAGCGGTCACTCTGGTGTACGAGAATGCCTTCACAAATGTTGGCAATGCATACGACCCACAAACAGGTGCCATAACGCCTCTGTTATACCGCAGTCTTTAATACTTGGCACCTCTGCTCAAAAGCCTGTTAAATTACACGAGTAAACAGAAACTGTGCAGAAAAAAATCAGAAAAATGTAATATTTCAGTGTGTTCCCTGTTGGAGATGCGTCCACTTCTTTTATACCCAGGTAAAAATTAAGTATATTATAATGTACTAGAAATGTACTTTAATCTGTACTTATGTATATCTAAATGGATCTAATAGGTGTCTCAAAATAGTACAGTTAAGTACAGTTAGTTCTATTTAAGTGTATGTTTAATAGCACTAGTGATTATATGTAGCATACTAAGTGCATATTTAGTATATGCAAATAGCACACTTTCAGTACATTAATTATAAGTTCAAGGAAGTATCCTAAATATACTTAAATTAAGTATTCTTCGGTCTACTTCTTTTTCTCCTGGGTACATAAATCTGGAATCAGAGCAGGGTCACTCAAACTTTTGCATAATAATGTATGTATGCTTTTTTTCAATGTGGTATATATTTAATATGGTGTCTCCCGAATTTACAGCATCACATTGAGCTGATTAACTAAGTCAACCAGGGTGCCAATAATTCTGAAGCTTTAAATGGGATAATTCTGTTAAATTTAGATTAGCAACTGGAATAATAATCCTGTATCAGGGATTTCAGTCATTCCAGACAGTACGGCACATCCCTACTTTTAACTGAAAATAGTGCAAAGACAGCACATCAAATGTGAAATTGAGAAATTGTATTGTTTAATATATGTCCATTTTGAATTTGACGCTTCAGAAAAGTTGGTACAGGGGAAACAAAAGATGACAAAGTTGTATAATGCTAGAAAGCACCTGCTAGAACATCTATAAGGTTAGTTCTTGACTGGTCAGTAACATGACTCTGAGTCTTTCAGAAGTAAAGATGGGGACCAGTACTGCAACAATGCAAGAATAATGATTCTCAATTAAAAAAAAGGAAAGAACGTAGAGATTTCATCATCTGCAGTACACAATACCTTTAAAAGATTCTGAGAATCCGGAGAAATCTCTGTATTTAAGGGACAAAACCAAAAACCAATACTGGATGGTGATGACTTTCAAGCCCTCAGACAGCACTGCATTAAAAACAGACCCGATTCTGTAGTGGAAATCACTGGATGGGCTCAGGAACACTTCCCAAAACCATCTTCTATGAGCTCAGCTCATCACTGCTCCACAAATGCAAGGTAAAACTCTATCAGACAAAGAACAAATGCCACTGCTTTCTCTGGGCCTGAGCTCATTTAAGATGGACTGTGGTGAAGTGCATCAGAGCACAGGTCAAAAGCCAGCATCTGTGATACAATGGTGGGGCACTAGTGCAGATGGCATGGGTGACTGGCACATCGGTGAGGGCACCATTAATGCTGCTTAATATATACAGGCTTGGATTACCTACATAGTGTTGTTAAAAGACAAGGTGATGGACATAGTGGTAAACATAAACCTGTCCATGATGTTTGAAATTCAAAATGGGCTTATATTTTTCAAAAAACAAAATTTCTCAGCTTCAACATTTTATAAATTTTCTTTGCACTATTTTAAATTTAATTTAGGATTTAAATGAGTCAATTTCATATAGTGGCTTACGAATGAGGTTATTTATAACGCCTTATTGGCAATTCTGAGTAGAAATGATATGGTTCTAATGGGTGTGTTATAAGTTCTAGTGCTAAAACTAACAAATATGCAAACTAAAGATGCAAAATAGATCTTGACTGAACAGCTATATTTGAAGAAACGGGTATGAAAGCTGTGCAAATCTGATCTTTTGCCAGAGCATCACTTGTTCCATGTTGTACTCCGTTTTTATTTATGGTGTGGTTTTATTTGCAGGTATCTTCACTGCTCCTCTGAGAGGAGTGTATTACTTCACCTTTACCCTCTTCCACCCAGTTTCACCCGCTCCTCAGTTCCCGACCGCGGCATCCCTGGTGAAAAACGGGTCGCTGGTGGTGGCTGCCACGGATAACGCCCCAGGTACAGATTCTGAAGACACGTCTGGAAACTCTGCCTCCCTCCAGCTGGAGAAAGGAGATCAGGTGTACCTGCAGCTTTGGGAAAAGCGCAGAGTCTACACCGACGGAAACAAACGTAACACCTTTAGTGGTCATCTGCTCTTCCCAATGTGAATCCCACTTTAAGAAATGTTGGCAAATGAGGTTTATTGGTTTGCGGTGGGCCGAGGACCAAAAAGGCAAAATTAAATTGCTTATAAAGAGTGCAGGCTGGTTTCAAAATGTTTCATGTTGCACTGTTTTTGGTGTTACAATACTTAACATAAATACTTTTAAAGGACAATAAGACTGTAATAACGTACATATAGTATAAAATTATTATTGTGTTGTTGCTGTTGTTGCTGTTGTTTAACTTCTGGTGGGCAGAATCAAACGTCCAATGCTTTGGGCATCCTTCCAGTAAAGCATTAAATGGATAATTGTCAAAAATTCAACGATTTAAAATAAACAGAAAGTGGTCTTATAGCTGAACTGGTAACCTAATTTTGTACATGTTCATAGATGTTGTTTTGCATTTTCTGCTGCTAAACATTTACATTTGATGACTGAATTTGTTTATATAACATCAGATCAGTTTCATAATTTGAAAATTGATGTTGTACTTTTGAAAAACAGAGCCCAGAAGAATCATATAAATAAGAATAAAATAGGGCCTAAAACTGAACCTTGAGGAACCCCACTACTAACAGGCACTGGTGAGGATGTACAAATTGGCTAAATTTGATTTGTCAGATGTTTCCAAATGTAAGACATTGTAATGTAAGACTAGCAAACTGTGAAACTATCTGGTGCAAAAATAATAAATCCATATTTAAATCAAAGTCTGTCTTGTTTTTTTGATCACACTTCAAAGTCCTTCAGGCAAAGTGTCAGTTATCACTGCACCTACGCTTTTTGGAGTCCAAAGTCTTTTCACCTATTCAAACAGTTTCCCTCTGTAAACAAAGAGAAAGCGGCTTATCCTCCGTTGTCTTTTGNAAGAGTGCAGGCTGGTTTCAAATTCAAACGCCGAATGCTTTGGGCATCTTTCCAGTAAAGCATTAAATGGATAATTGTCAAAAATTCAACAATTCAAAATAAACAGAAAGCTGTCTTATAGCTGAACTGGTAGCCTCATTTTGTACATGTTCATGGATAACCTTGCTTTGCACTTTCTGCTGCTAAACATTTACATTTGATGACTAAATTAGTTTAGTCCCACCAGACTCATCAGACACTGTGACGTTGTTTCGAGGTGAATTGATGTTGTGCTTTTGAAAAACAGACCCTAGAAGAATCATATTAGTAAGAATAAAATAGGGCCTAAAACTAAGCCTTGAGGAACCCCACTACTAACAGGCACAAAGTCTGTCTTGTTTTATTGATCACACTTCAAAGTCCTTCAGGCAAAGTGTCAGTTATCACTGCACCTACGCTTTTTGGAGTCCAAAGTCTTTTCACCTATTCAGTTTCCCTCTGTAAACAAAGAGAAAGCGGCTTATCCTCCGTTGTCTTTTGGCAATCGTCTTTATTTCTTCCAACATGTTGGAACTGGAGGTGCTATTCTTGCTGTGCTTGTGGAGCACACAGGCTCAAGACATCCTCACGCCAAGCGTGGATATTATTGGAGAACTGAGCAAGCTCAAACATTTGGAGGACAAGGTGAAAGCCATGGAGGCTGAAATGACAGAGCTGAAAAGATTGATTACAGGTAAACATGGCTTTCTGAAAAAAAGCTATGGACAGATCATATTTCATTTGTTATATGTTTTCTTGTGGTCGCTTTGAATTTTAACCCCTAAATAGTGATTATTCAGCTTTTAATCCCAAACCTTATGAATCAGGAACTGGTATGAATTATTCAGTTATTATGTTTCATCTTCCTCTTTATTTTCAGAGCAGCCCAAAGTGGCTTTCTCAGCTTCACTATCAGATCTTAAAACTGATTCTAAAAATATTGGACCATACTTGGAGCAAGTTACTCTGGTGTACCAACATGCTTTCACAAACATCGGCAGTGCATACGACCCAAATACAGGTAATACAACAATGTCTGGTTATATTAGTAGAAACACGAAGCTTATTCAAAGTTCCCAACCCTTTCTAACCCACACAACTGACCACCAAAGCTTCTTAATCCATCCCATGAAGCTTGAATATTCTCACAGAGTTGCTGCAGATGTTGCGGTAGAGGTGGAGGTGGTGTGACACCAGGCGTTCCGGACGTGTGACACGTGACAACAAACCGTTCATCTTGGTGCTGAACACGGTTGCCTCCACACACAGATTCGTTGGACGTCTCCACCAAGACAAAAGCGGGACTCGCCACTGAAGATGACCCGCTGTCATTCTGAATCACTTCATGAGAGTCTGTCACGACACCATTGCAGTCTTTGGCGATATTAACGTGGAGTTAAGGGCAGTCATCGGGCATGTAGTCCTGTTTTGTGCAGCCATCTGCCCATGGTGCTGGCAGGAACAGGATGACTCATGGAGAGCATCACTACTCACTGAATGTCCACAGTCGTGGCTGCTGGGTCAGTTAGGATAAGGCAATAAGGCCCGTCCTTGATTACGTCACATGGGCGGCAGAGTGTGAAACTTCAATTATTCGCAAGTCTCATGATGTGAAACCTTCCCACCAAGATTTATTCCTGTTGGTTGATTCATTCTGGGTGCAAGTATTCTTTTGATGATGAGTGGATTTTTGCTTAGCCCCCAACTTGCAGCGTAATTTTTTGGGCTTCAAAACCTTTAATAAAGAGCTCTGAGTGGCAGTTACTCATTTCTTTAAGGCACATGCTGTATTTTCGGATTGCAGTAAATTTATTGGATCGCGTGTATAAAATGTGTTTTTTTCAAAATGCAACATTATTTTATTTGAGCTCTGGATTGGTTTGTCCTCTTCTTTATTGCGGACGCTGTTAGCATCTCCTAAAGCAGCTCAAACTGAGCTCAACCAAGTTACAATCATCTGAGGGGTATCCTAAAGCTGATGAAGAACGGGCAGCATGTGGTGTCTGTATCAGACAATGCGCCCGGAGTGGACACGGAGGACACGGCCAGTAATGCAGCCTCACTGCTGCTGGAGAAGGGAGACCAGGTGTATGTCCAGCTCATGAAGAACCGGAAGGTCTACACCGACTACTATAAACGGAACACTTTCAGTGGTCACCTCCTATATGCAATGTGAACTTCATTTGGAGATCCATCAAGTTTATATACGATGTGCATGCAACATACAATTTGTCTATTCTGTTCATATTAAACCATTTAATAAACATATGATATAAATCACATTATTTGGCAGTAACTTTATTATGAGAACACATTTTCAGGCCAACAAAACGAAATACATTTCAGACACAGGCCTCACAAAGTAAAAATGAATAATACGAGACTGCATTTACTATGATCATTGTTCAAGTTCTGTTTATCTACGTGTTGTTTCCGTTATTCCCATCTAACCCAGAAGTAAAAGTGGTTTGATCCTCTGGTGTGCCTCATGTAACTTCTCTACTGTTGACTATAGATGGCAAATAGTGACTGTTCACCTGCTTAACCCATAAGAGGCCATGGTGACATATGTATTACAAGCCCTTAAAAAGTCTGGAAAAGTTCCTCATACAGTTTTATCTTGGAGTCCCTACGTGACCTATGCTAAACATCCTGGATGCAGTCACATGACAGTTTGTGTATTTGCATACATGTGACCTCTTTTAGAAAAAGGCAATGTGATTGGTTACTGCATGAGACAAGACCCATTTAACAGTTCGTATGCTTTGATAACATGTTCTATATTACGTAGAACCCATAGAACTTTTACAGGTTCAGGTGAAACCAAAGTCAGGATTTCGCAAACGACAGGAGGGAATGCAAAACGAGGGCAGGCAAATTCTGAAAAACAGTGTTCTTGCGATCATAACCCAGTGGTTGTGTTTGAGGTGAGCTTGTTTAGCAGCTCTTCTGCGCTTTCCTATATCTCACAGATAATGAGGTGTTTGACGTTACACCTGTAATCATGCCACAGATCGCCAGGTCCCATGCTGATACACTCCTCATCAACGCTGTTTGGCTGACTACGGTGCCATTTGGCATAAGTGAGCCTCTGACCTTTCAGGTCCAGATACTGGCCCCCAGTCTTGCTGTACTGCGCCCCAAGAAAGGCGGACTCTGCGAAATGTTTGAGCACTTGGAAAACAGCCTGGTTTTCCTGCTCGTTCTTTGGCAGAGCGAGCGCTCCCTTGAGCCCCCTGCAGTGGCTCTGTCCACCCTCGAATGTGCTCACCAGGCCGCTGCTGCCAAAATACTTCTGACCAACCTTTCTGAAGGTGTGGAAGCTCAAAACTGTCATGAAAGAAGACAAAAAGGGAATTATTGCATGAAAAAAAAAATAAACAAATTGGCCAAAGTTTCCCTCTAACGACAAACATAGACAATCAAGGCACAGCATCTGAAGTTCGCTTGATTATTTTCAGCACCAGAGGCTAACGTAGCCGAACCTGAATTTGTGTGGTGTCGGAAACCGGAACATTTTCCCAATTTCAACAGCCAACAAAGTCATATTTACAACGGATAAACTCGTGAGTCTAGATGACAGTTAAATGTCACAAGATGTGGCATATAACTTGACCTTTAACCTTTTTCCGCAAGTGAAAAGTGCTAAGCTTGCATCAGTGTGGATAAATACACATCTTATCTGCTTTTATTAGATCGGAAACACTTTACATTAGGTGTTAAACTAACTAACATGTAATGCATTAACAATGGTTAACTAATGTTAAGTAAACATGGAACGACTACATGTTTAAATGTTAAGTAGTTAACATGAAGTAATACATTAACAGTGCTTAACTAAGGTTAAGTAAACATGGAACAGCTGTCAGTGAAAACCTACTGGTTATATGCAAAGCCTTTCATGCTGACCCATTAAATCTAGGCAAACTTGCTATTAACAGTGCTTGACTAATGTTAAATAAACATGTAACAACTATCACATGTTCACTTAACATTAGTTAAGCATTGTTAATGTGGTACTTCATGTTGACTAAGGCCTTACTTCAGGATAGCTCGTCCACACCTAATGTAAAGTGTTACCATCTAGATCTATGTGGTTTTTAACTAGTTTCATATTTACTAGTTAACCATCAGGTATGTAGTATACAGTAAACATTCCAATAACCACACAAGCCCAGGTAAACTTGTGTTCAGAGAGGAGCCATGAAGTGAGATATGCCGTTTAAACATATTCTTTGGTGTGCAGTTACATGGATTTGTTGAGAGGGACTCATTCCCCCTTTAGAAAGACAACAGCACAGAGCTGGTCAATATGACGATACGTATCATTATTGCAATATGTCACAATTTGCTACTCTGAGCAACTGTTGTGGATCTCGTCAGGGCTTAACAAACAACCACCGAATTTAAAGTAGCCCGGTTTAACTGGATTTAGTGTTACAAACTATGTGAACTACTGAATAGAAATGATTGTAATCAAATGTAAGGAAACATTTTGGGACATGGGACATATTGGTGAGCCCACCAATCAGGGTATGGTGGTTGCTTTGTTCTGAGCTTGTTTTGACCTGTTGGACAGAGCTTGGTTCTAGCTAATGAAACTGTTCTCCTTCAGTGTTCTGTGCTTATGATCATTTGAATAGACATCAGTGTCAGATTAATTAATTACCTTCTATTAAAGAGTGGTGGACTGAGAGACACTAGAGTCTCTTCACCTACAGTGAGCTGATTAAGAGTCTTGTTCCAGAAATGATAATAGGACATTAGAGCCATAATAAATCATGCTACTGTTACTCTCCATACTTAAGTACATTTGAAGGTAAATACTTTTACTCCAGTCTAAAGGAGGTCTAAAGGGAGGAACTACTTTTACTGGAGGAGTATTGTACCCTGGATGTCTCTACTTTAACTCAGATACATGGTTTGTGTACTTCGTCCAACATTGCCATGTAGTGTAGCAGGTTTCTGGAGTCGACTTTCCCCAACGCTATCATCTATAAGCATCAATTAATGTATAAACTAAAATTGAGATTCAACATGGCAGCTACTGTTTATAGCTTTTGTTCATAGAAAGCATAGACATGACATGTCACACAGTGTCAGATACCACATAATGATGCCTCCATTACCCTTGTAGCTCCAGCACCAAACTGTTTACACTAATCATCACCTGTCTCCAGCATGGACATCCGGGACTGAAGCTTCTGGACATCAGAGAGTAAAGTCTTGACCACGACAGCTTCGTTCACATTTGCTACAACAAACAACACAGTGTGTCAGTGAAACCCTACTGGTTTTACACAAAGCCTTCCATCCTGATGCACTAACTTTAAGGTGAACTTGCTATTGATTCTCCATCACTATGATTAGCTGCAGTTTCTCCTCAGTCCAGACTGTTAGTGCTAAATCTGGAGTTGCCACCCCACTCCACTGCACACACACACACGCGACTACACATGTTGGTCAGAGAGACATAGGTTCCTCAATATTCTCATTCTTCTAGGGGTATAATGTGGTGGAGCGTAGATGTGGGCCCATGACATTAGGTTCACTCACCTCAGTTTAAGGTGTCTTATTTGTTTATTAGTCTTCCCTTATGTCTTCTTACCTGGTGACCCAGTATCTCCCTTTTGCCCTTTAGATCCAGATGGACCTGCCACTCCACGGGGTCCCTGGACTCCTACGCCTGGATAGCACAGAAGGATAAATCTACTGTATAAACATGATCAGTAAATAACTCCAGAGAAAGAAACTCATTCACAACACATCTTATACCAACCTGCTTCTCCTTTAGCTCCTTTCACTCCTGGTGGGCCTATGTTTCCAGCTGGACCTTTCTCTCCACGTGGTCCAGTTACTGAGGGACCTTCAAATAGGTTTGGTAGTGACAGTCTTAGCTAATTTGGCAGCATGAAGACACAAACACCGGCTTTCCATGATGAAACTTTCATGCAACTTTAGCGAACTACATGAAACTAAGCTGCGTAAAACAACAGTGGAAAATGTCTGGGTTGTAAGCAAGTTAATCAAAATGCAGATAATGCATCACATGATCATATCAAACAACATATTTTTAAACCACTGATTCCAATGGATCAGTGAAAAAACAGAAGCTTTGGTGGTTAAAAAAAGGACACCACATCAAAAATGCTGAAAACTTATAGCTAATTATATAGAACATCGTCACAAATATATGTAGAATATCATTGCTGTCCAATGTAAAACATGTATCTCTATTTTTGTGGATTTTTACTTTTATGTATCATTTGAACACAGCAGCTGCTGTGTGAGAATCTCATTATGAATGGACCAACAGAAACAGGCCAAAATTGCTTGGAAAAAACCTGGTTCCATTGACTTACATTCATAATTAAATCAGGTTTTTGGCCTCTCCTGTCTCCATTTTGGAGATGCTTGTTGGACAGCGACAATATATTGTGAGCCACATTCATTGTTTTTAAATTGCTTTGTTTGTATTTGTTTTAAGCAGCTTAAAATATGCTAATAGGTTCATGAAACTTGCAGCCCAAGAGCAACAACACCTAACAATCTTGTATATCATCGCTGTCCAATGAAAACATGTATCTCCATTTTTGTCGATTTTTACTTTTATGCATCATTTGATCTCAGTAGCTGCTGTTTATACTGTGTGAAAATGTCATGATGAACGGACCAACAAAAATGGCCTAAATTTGCTTGGATAAAAACGTTCTGCTTTCATTGACTTACATTAAAATGAAAACAGGTTTTTGCGCTCTCCTGTAAAGTTGCCGTTTTGGAGGTTTTTCTTTGGACAGCAACGATATGCAAAATCGCATGTTTTGTACAAATATGAAAGCAAACATTGTCACATTTACAGCAATTGGCAGATGCTCTAATCAATCATTTTACAGGGGTAGCCAATGGTAGTGCAATGAAGCCTGTCCAGGGCCTCTTATAGGTAAAGCATAGAGTGCTTGCCCTGGCATGGGAATCTATCTTCAGCCTGGAGCATGGAGGGCAGAGATGTCACCAGTACAGTGGGACAACTTCTACAAGACACTGGCCTTGACATCTGGATTCCGTTATACCCATTATACTCATCCTTTGGGAATACAATGTGGTGGATGGAAAGCCCATGACATTAGATTTAAGACATTTCTCGTCTTAAAGTAGTATTTTAGTTAGTTCTGGTTACACCTCCTCTTGTTTCTATTTACCTGGTGACCCAGGATCCCCTTTTTGGCCTTTAGACCCAGCTGGGCCCACCGCTCCGGGGGGTCCCTGAACTCCCAACCCTGCACATCAAAGAAGCATAATGTACTGTAAGGAACCAATTAAAATACGGACAGTTAGAAGTACCAGGTGTAAAAGCAGTCAACACAAACCTCGGTCTCCTTTCACTCCCTTTATCCCCACTGGGCCAACATCACCAGCTGGACCCTTCTTTCCAGGGGGTCCGATCACTGAGGAACCTTAAAATAGCAAACATTAAATCATGGCTAAGGTGCTTAATGTTGCTCTCTCAAAACAAAAGCAAGTTAGTGTTTTGCACATCCAGGCTAATTGCTAATGCTAACTGATAGCAGATAGCTTTCACTCATTGTTAACCATTCTTGACTGAAACGGTCAAAAACAGGGCCATGTACAATTTCCAATAAAGTCTTTACAGACTGTAGTCCCTCTGTTTCTCTGCATACTTTGTTTTCACCCTGTTCTTCCGTGGTCAGGACCCCCAAAGGACCACCACAGAGCATTAAGTATTTTTTTTTTTTTGGTGGATTGTTCTCAGCATGGTGGTGACATGATGGTGTCACTGCTGAACTGAGAAAAGTCCACCAACTATATTCAGTCAACAGTGTGCTGGGGGCTGAGTCCTGTGGGCAGTGTCCTGGAGGCAGAGCCCTGTGACCACTGATGAAGGACTAGAGGATGACCAGCACAAACTGTGCAGCAGCAGATGAGCTATCGTCTCTGACTTTACATCTACAAGGTGGACCAGCAAGTTAGAGGTGTCTAATAGAGTGGACGGTGAGTGGACACAGGGTTTAAACACTACAGCAGCACTGCTGTGTCTGATCCACTCACACCAGCACCACACACACTAACACACCACCACCACGTCAGCGTCACTGCAGTGCTGAGAATGATCCTGAGATAATTATCTTGAGATTAAGAGAAACATAATGTAAACTTACACTGTAAATGTAAACCTAATCATATTGCCCACTCCACCCTGTAGATGGCACCAACACGCCATTCATGCAGCCTTCTATACACTATTAGCTCCCTAACCCCTAAGCGCACTGTCCATTTAGTCCATTTTTCAGGGGTGCAAGAAGTTGTGTAGCCAAGATTAGAACTATTCTATGGAAACTTCTGTTCTGTCTGTCAACACCGCTTCAGTGCTCGCCGACTCAAATTGTTATATTACATCAGAGTGCTATACATAGTGGTAAGTTTCCATTGGAATAGTCCCAATCTTGGATACACCCTTGAAAAATGGACAAAGGGCTTAGAGAGATAATAGTGAATGGAATGCCTGAATTGCATGTTGGTGCCATCTACAGGACAGGGTGGGTAATACACTTAAGCCAATAATTACCTTGAGCTAATTATTATGAGATAATTATATAGTGATAATTGCCACTGTAGAGATCCTACTTTGGAATATACACGGCAGTACAGTCTTATCCTGTCAGAAGTACCCTATTAGGAATTTATGACTGACTTAGTCCTCAACTGGCACCAACCTGGCTCTCCTTTCTGTCCTTTGGGTCCGACAGCCCCTTCTTTTCCATCTTTCCCATCTCTTCCGGGCAGGCCGTTGTGTCCCGGCGTCCCTGGGACACCAGCGTAGAGCGGGCAGGTTAAAGGCTGAGGCTGCTGAGTCTGAGGGCCGGCTAATGAAAGGACGATGAACTCGAGCAGCAGCAAAAGCAAGCCGCTTTGCATGAATGGCGACATCTCAAGCTCACTGCTGAAAACCAAAGCGAATCCTGAGTGAAGTATCTGAGATGAGCACACGAAAATATTTATTATGATTTTGGACTTGGTTGAGCAACAGCATAGCACACGGGTATTTCCCAAGCAAACTAATGAGGAATTCCCTCTAAGCCTGACTGGAAGTGGAATGAGTGACGAAACTGAGATTTTGACCTTGGTTTCCAGTCAGCAGTGTTGCGCCATCAAACTGGAATGATTCTGGGAAGTTACAGAAGTTCATAGAGTCAAATGAACACAAAGAACTGGCAAAGAAACAAGACAAGCTGAGATTTACTGACATGGTCCACTATATATAGTGAGGGGAAACAAGTATTAAGGCATTTGACTATGCTATTTAAAGGTGACCTAGAATATATTTTGTTCAGTATTTTAAATTGTGCATAAAAAATGAGTCGCCTGTGACTGAAACATACCTAATAGCGTGTAATACCCCCACAAGCACCAAAAACAGCTGCTATTTGATTTGGAATGGACTGGACAAGCTTCTGGATGTAGGCCACATCAATGTTCAGACACTCTTCCAGCAAAGAATAGTGCAGTTGGGGCAGAATCAGCGGGAGCTTCTTTCTTTGGTATTCTTAACTAACTATAGATCCAGCACTGATCTGCCTCAGGGTGACGCTGTAGTCCTTGGGCAGGACTCCTAATGATTCTCCTGCCTAGATTCACCCTCAAGGATCTTGTGTTGTGAAAACATTGTCACAATGACCCAGATGACCCTTCAGGACCACAGCTGGATACACCTGACCAGGCAGAGCTTTGGGATATAAACCACACAGTGCTCCCTCTGCTTCTGGATAGTTTATGCTTATGCTTGTGCCAAGGTGACAAGATTGCTGAAATGAAAGCCGGGGAAATTCCCAGTTCGGCAGTCTAATATATCATTACAGTATCCAATTTGTTTATCTATGGAATAAAAAGTGGGACAGACAGTTTCAAATATGGTGGTACTGTAATAAATTATGGTGAAGGCTGACTGATTAAACTGGGTAGTCTCTTAGTCTTGTTATGCCACCCTTGCTGTTAACCCCTGAAAAGACATTTGTAGTGATGTTGTGGACTCACTTGACACCTGCTAGCTTCTAGTGGAGTTTGACACAGCCGTGTCCTCTACAACTAGGTCAGCAAGTGGTGGAAGTGGTAAGTAGACGGCAGCAGCCCCTTTTTTGGCCAAAACAAGCACGACATGAGACGTCTGCTTGTCTGCACGAAGCAGGACTACATGCACGGAGACCTTTACAACAAAGGCCCTTTATACCACCTCAACGTCCCCAAAGACTGCAATGGTGTTGTGCCAGACTGTCATGGACTGGCTCAAAATGGCAGCGGGTCATCTTCAGTGATGAGTCCTGTGTTTGTCTTGGTGGACACCACCAACAATCTGTCCAGAAGGCCTGGTGTCACTCCACCTCCACCCCACCGCACAATCCGCAGGAACTGTGTGAGAATATTCAAGCTGCGTGGGATGGATTATCACAGGACACAATTTGGAACCTCTACAACTCCATGCCCAGACATCTAGCATGCTGCATTAGCAAACACGGCGGCCCGACACCGTACTGACAGACCTACTTCTGTATGTGTAGCTCAATAAATATTCCCCATATCAGTCTAAATTTATCATCATTTATTGGACCCCTTTTTGATTTAGCAATGTGTGAACCTGAAATGCTTCTGATGTAAGGCTACATACAGACAGAGTGTAACTGGCACGATTGTAATAGTTGTGTTATAATGACTGTTACAACAGTATACATTATGTGGTCCATGTACCTCTATGTGCAGAGCATCTCAGGCTGGAAGTGGGTTATTGGAAAAAACAAAAACAAACAAAAAGATGAACCTTTCCGGTTAGGGGTCCACTCACCCCCACCTGCCTGCGCCTCTTGTTAACATCCAAACTGAACATATGCAGTACAAAGTCTTCTGGAGTGTTCAAATAAAAGCCTCCTGACTGAAACACCTTCCTGTTCACCAGACCAACAGAAAGAAGCCAGTCCGAGTGTAGCAGTCGTATCAGGAGGATTCTCACAATGAGGTTGGTTCTGCATTTTGTGTCATTTTGGATCTTGGTATGGAGCACACAGGCTCAGGACGTCATGTCACCAACTGTAGACATTCTTAAGGAGCTGGGGAAGCTCAGAACCATGGAGGAAAAGCTGAAAGCCATGGAGGATGAAATGAAGGAACTCAGGAAAGAGAATAAAGGTAGGCTTTTAGGGATTTGGTGGTGGAAATGTGGGCTATGAAAGTAACAAAGGCCACAACTAAGGCCTTTATAACTTTTCACTCAGGGCAGAAACGATAAAACGGCAAAATATTAACATGGGATTACACAGATGCTGCCACTGGTAATCACGGCTGGGAGCTGGGATTGAATGTATGCTTTTCTTTACATTACAGACATTTTGATTGGAAGACTTCCACTTAAATGCTTGAAACTGTTCTTAAGACAAAGATAAATAGTGATGTTGATGGTAATGTATGAAAGAAATATGTTTGGGGTTTTTTGGTTTGTATTACACTCATTGTCAAAAGAATAGCTGCACCCAGAAGGAATAATCCGACAGGAATGAAACTTGGTGGGTAGGTTTGACATTGGGAGACATGTGAATGATTTAAGTTTCACACTCAGCCGCGCATTTGATGTAAGCAAGGATAGGCCTTATCGCTGTACCTGACTAACCCCACAGACATGATTCCGGACATTCAGCGAGCAGTGAGTCCCGCTTTTGTCTTGGTGGAGACGACTAACAAATCCATGTGTGGAGGCTCCGTGGTCAGCACCAATATAAACGGTTTGTTGTCACACATCCAGAAGTCCTGGTGTCATTCCACCTCCATCCCTACCGCACAATCTGCAGGAGCTGTGTGAAAATATTCAAGCTGCATGGGATGGATTATGGACACCATTAGGAACCTCTACAACTCCATGCTGAGATGTCTGGCATGTTGCATTAGCCTTACTAAGAGACACTACTTCTGTATGTGTAACTCAATAAATATATCAGTCTAACTATATATCTGTATGTCTATCATCATTTATTGTTCCTGGTAATCTTTATCTTCCTTCCCAATAGCTTTGCAATTCCACACTTCCTTCTGGGTGCAACTGTTCCTTTGATGATGAATGTGTTTTTCATATCTTCACTATTATTCTACAATGTGAAGAAGTGTAATAAAATGGCATATATGAACAGGAAGGTGAGTTGTATTGTGTGCCATTGAAATCCTCTGGTTTTGCTGCCTGAGCTAAATGGCATTTTGAAGATTTTCAGCTGCTGTATCCAACTGATTGTCCTTCCTTTCAGTGCAGGCAATGGCGGTGGATGTATTGCGTGGTGACACAGATGAGATGAAGGCCAAATTGGACAAACTAGCGCAGGTCAACGAAGGTGAGCATTTAAGTTTGTACAGTTTGCCCCGAGATGAACAAGCACTCACAGGAGCGAGGGCAATGCCTGTCCACTTCACAGTTTCCAGCGGTGCTGTACTTGGACTCCTGCACTGAGAGCTTACATTCTATGTACAGCAGTGTGGCAATCCAGTCCCTCCACCTACTGAGACAAAACCATGCACAAGGAGTGGCTGGAGTGGCCAGTGCTCTCCCTGAAATCTGATTAACCATCACAGATGCCACCACAACTTTTCTGCCATTTCAGTTGGACTTCCTGCCAATCAAACGCTGTGGCCAGAGCATCAGAAGGGGAATTTTAGATTGGGGTGTGTTTCAAGAGGAAGTGTCTAAACTTGGGGGTAGTGGAACTTTAACAACAACTGCTAGTGAGGTTTTAACACTAGCTGACCAGGCCGAGGAGAAATTAATTCTTGAGTGAGCTCGTGGCTGCACAAACATAACTTTTAGTGATAGCACAACCGGCTTTGGGCAGAGGCTTACAGGACTGGAAGAGGGGCTGGATGGCCAAAGAGGCACGGGACCATTGTGGGTTAGGGCAGTGCTTCTTTACAGTAAGATGATTTTGGAAAACTCTGACTGATTGTAATGTTCATGTTAAAGCAATGAAAACACTTAAATGTGCACAGCTGTGCCTCTCCAACAGTCTTGTGAACATTAGCGACACAGAGAGGCTCTCTAATCGTTAATCGTTCAAGAATCACTTCAACATGAAACAACAGCTCGTTAGCCTGTTAGGGTCATGTTAACAACCACTACAAGTGGTCAGGTAAACAGCATACTCAGATTTCCTATGGTGGAGTAAGGTTTAGCAGTCTAATAATGAAATCCGATAAGGGAAGCTGGATTTTAGCTCAGCACCCGGATTTCTCAGTGCATGTATACCCCTTACTCTGATTTCTTTCAGCAACTGCAAGAATGCCAACAAAACAATTTTGGAGCGATGCTAAAACTACCATTTCATCTTCCAGTTGCCTCGTTTATATGTTCCTCTAAAATAACTCAGTGTTTGAAAAATAAAAAGTCGTAGCGCAAAGTTGCTCAATTGCATGTAGGTGCAGTGAATGTATTAATGACAAAATCCGATTTTCTGCAATTAGCACATTTGTTAAGTGCTTGTGAACAAACTCAGTGTCACAAATTAGCTTTACTGTAATCCAGGTTCAGGTCCCTTGCGAGCAAGTCAAGAGCAATAGTAGCAAGGACAACTCGGCCAGAGCAAGAGGAGGGAACCTTTGGAACAAGACTCAAAAGGGGAAAATAGTCGACACTGAACAGCGATAAAGGAATTTTGAGGACTAGGCAATTTAATTGGAAAACCACAAAACCCGAAAATTTGTTGCAAATAGAGATACATTCTGGAGAAGAATCGAGAAGAGTGATGGTATAATGCGCTACAGTGACCCAATACTGTATTAACAGATAAATTACCTGAATTATAATCAAGGGGGTTTACCCAAAACGCACAATATGTTCAGCCAGGTGTTATGCTTTAGCTTTTGATTCATGTTTTAGCTACCTCTAGTGGGACCTCCACTCTGTAAGGTTCACTGGATCCCCCATGTCAAGTTATGCCTTGTTTGTAGGAGCTTATCTAGAAGACTGAATGTTCTTTCTGTTTTCACACTGGATGTGTTTCTAACTGTAATTTTAGACCACAAGGTGGCTTTTTCTGCATTTCTGTTGGATTCTACGACACCCACTAATGTTGGGCCCTTCAGCACTGCCACAACTCTGATCTACAAGTATGTTTTTACCAATGTCGGAGGAGCCTACAATTCAGCTACAGGTATGCACCCAGTATGAAGGTTAAAGTTTGCAACTAATAGTATTTAACCAAGTCCTACTGCAAGTGTTTAACCAGTTGTGATGTGACGATCAGAATCACATTTAGTCTTATTTTGCTTCGATGCAGGGATTTTCACGGCACCTCTGAAGGGAGTCTACGTGTTCAGGATCTTTTCCAAAGCATTGGGAAGGTCGGGTCATTCGGTGACTGCAGGCTTGTTTAAAAACGGTAACCATGTCATGTCTACCCATGCAGACCAAGCTAACGGCTTTCACAGCACTTCAAATGGAGTGACTCTGCAGCTGGAGAAAGGAGACACTCTTTATGTGAGACTTTACCCTTATGCCTGGATATTTGACAACGGGGAACACCACCACAGCTCCTTCAGCGGCCATCTGCTTTTCCCTTTGTGAACCAGACGACCTGCCAGCTGTGTTGATGTTGCGATGAACTACTCGCTCTATCGATCCTGATCTGTAATGGATCTGTAATTATTGTTTGCTTTCTTTGCTTGAAAGATGAATGTTCATCCAGCTTTGTGCACGGATAATTAAATACTCCACATCATACTGAAATCACTGTTGGGATGTTTGTTATGCTGCACTATGAGAAGTCATGATTAAACATGAAATATCACATCTTAGGCTCTGCGTTTATATTTTAATACTAAAAATAAGCATCTGCTTAACATTAAATAGACTCATCATCAAAAGAACTGTTGCACCCAGAAGGAGGTGTGGGATTGCAGTGCTGTTGGGAAGGAAGATAAAGGTTACCAGGAACAACAGATGATGATAAATTTAGACTGATATGGGTATTATTTATTGAGCTACACATACAGAAGTAGTATCTCTTAGTATGGCTAACGCAACATGCCAGACATCTCGGCATGGAGTTGTAGAGATTCGTAATGGTGTCCTGTGGTAATCCATCCCATGCAGCTTGAATATTCTCACACAGTTCCTGCAGATTTTGAGGTAGGGGTGGAGGTGGAGTGACACCAGGCCTTCTGGACGTGTGACACGTGACAATAAACTGTTCATCTTGGTGCTGACCACGGTGCCTCCACACACGGATTCGTTGGTCGTCTCCACCAAGACAAAAGTGGGCCATTCTGAGTCACTTTTTGACAGTCTTTGGTGATGTTGACGTGGTGTTAAGGGCAGTAATCATAACGGTCTGCGTGCATATAGTCCTGAGTTGTGCAGCCGTCTGCCAATGGTGCTGACACTAACAGGATGCCTCATGGAGGGCGTCACTGCTTGCTGAATGTCCGCAGTCGTGGCTGTTGGGTCAGTGAGGTACAGTGATAAGGACCGGCCTTGCTTATGTCACATAAGCAATGAAACTTGAATCAGTTGCATGTCTCTTGATATCAAATCTGCCCACCAAGTTTCATTCCTGTAGGTTGATTCCTTCTGGGTGCAGCTATTAGTGCAACTATTCTTTTGACAGTGAGTGTAATTTAAATTGTTTATCTGTATTACTTTTGATAAACACAAACAGCCTTGCTGCTAAATCATTTAATTAAATGTTGATATCCACCACAGTCTCTTTTCTTCATATACGGTTAGCCAAATATCCGTTAGATGCCCCTATATCCTGCACAATGCACTCTTGTCATCACCCACCTCGTCCACCTCTAAAAGCTCCCTCACAGGAAGCTATTACGTGGAATAGTCATAAATATGCTGCCTGATGTCTGAGGCGTTGTTTTTATGTATTCCTCCAAGTGCTCCGGTTTTCTCCCACAGTCCAAAGACATGCAGTTAGGTGAACTGGAGTGCTAAATTGTCCCATAGGTGCGAGTGTGTGTGTATGTCTATGTTCTGCCCTGTGATGGACTGGCGGCCTGTCTAAGGTGTTCACTGCCTTCTGCTCAATGAATGCTGGGATAGTCTCCAGCACCCCCCATGACCCAGAAATGGTAAACGGAAAATGAAAATCAGAAAACGAAAGAATGAAAGAATGAATGTGATGATGTAAGATACGGTACACATCACAGAATAGCTAGAGATCATGTATACTTACCTGCGAACTGTGCAACTGTGTAAGACAATGGTTAAAAGAGAACAGAAGGGTTCACTTTAGTGTTACCTGTCTGGGCGAGTCCAACCTCTGTAGAAGAGGAGGGGAGAATAGAGCAGGTAGGACAGAGTAAACTAAGGGTGTGAACTCCAGGATCACCTCAGGCCACTAATGGTTTAGCCCAGGGGAGGGGTAACCCGCTTAAATGTGGCATTACTGGGGGTACTGGGGGTTCATTGGAGGATAGACAGTGCTCCAGACTGAGATCCATATGACTTTGCAGTCATAGATCGTAACGTCTCTAGTTAGTGGAGAATACCATTTTCGTTTTATTTTTGTCCGAATGTGTGTGTGCGCGTGTGTATTTATGTAAATATGTAAATTGATGTCTTCGTCGGTGTGTAAATAAAGGTGAAGGGGAAAAACTACTCTTGTGCATACCGCACCTTTTTCCAGGCCCCACGACTATTCGCCCGACATTACCCATAAAGGACGCCCCCGACTACGATATATTGTCCGGTCGAGGGATGCGCTTTATCACAATGAACATATCATATATAAACTCCAAGGACAGTGTAGCTTCACTGGTGGTTTTGATAGCTAATAAAATGGCTATGCGTTTGTTGTAGACCCATGGTTCCCATCACCACCATTGCACAAAAATCTCTACAGTGTCTACTACAGTCTCCACCATTTCACACCAGACCACTCTGACTGGCCTTGTTTACATCTCAACCACTGAACTGTGCAGAGATTTTGAAATATGGGTGGACTTCCCCTTTAAAGCAGATGCTTTGTAGGTGTTTCACAGGAGCAGGAAATCAGGCGTGAAGAGTACAGCTGATGAGAGTGAAAGTGTTGGTTGGAAAGTCTATTATGAAGTCTCCAGTGGTCATTTGTCTACAGTGACAATGAATCCAGGTGTTTCCTGTTGATGAAGCGAACGGGTCCGATGGGAACATATATGCTACGACTGCATTTCTACAGCTCAGGCAGGTTAGTTCAGTCTCCAGGAACTTTCAGTGAGCGTGGATCACCTCTCATGAAGATTTTTATTCAAGGTGTTTATAACGATCACAGTTAACAATTCATACTGTGAACCAGCCGCACTGGAATATACATAGAACAGTTTTGATCCATAAAGTCTGATACGTCAGTTGGAAACCTTCCACCTGTTGGAGGACCTTTATACTAGGTAAGTGTGGCACTGATTCTATGTGAGTTCCGTACATGCAAAACACCTTTAACTGAGTTCAATTACTATTAGTATATACACTCATCATCAAAAGAATAGCTGCACAAATAGCTGCACCCAAAAGGAATCAGCCGACAGGAATGAAACTGGGTGGGTAGGTTTGACATTGTGAAACATGCAAAAGATTTAAGTTCATGTGACGTAAGCAAATGACTCCGAATGGCAGTGGGTCATCTTCAGTGACGAGTCCCGCTTTTGTCTTGGTGGAGACAACCAACGAATCCGTGGTTGGAGGTACCGTCGCCAGCGCCAAGATGAATGGTTTGTTGTCACATGTCACATGTCCAGAAGGCCTGGTGGCCTGTGGGAGAATATGTGCAACTTTTCTTTTGATGCTGAGTGTAGTGTATATGCTGTAGTGTAGTTCATGTTTCAATAATTACAGTAGCAAAGGAGCTTCAGAGACGAAAAGCAGCTGTTTTTTTTTTCATGTATTCACTTCTATAAGCTCATTTTTATGTCTACACACTTAAAACATGGTTCTTCAAGGGTTGTGTATAGTAACGGCAACAGTGTTGCATAGAACCTTAAACAACCATTCTAATGCATAAATGGCTCTTAGCATGGTTAACTTGGCATGGCATGGTTGTTCTCTATGATCTCTATGTAGAGCCCTTTTTCATCTATGTCCAACCGATTTTGCTGCTTTTGCTCACTTCTCTGTTTTTCTCTCTTTAATTTCACATATCAGTCATCTCTCTCTCTCTCTCTCATATTTCACTTTTTCAATGTACATGAATCTAAAATAAAAATGTAATTTTTTAAATTTTTTAAAAAGGAGTGTAGGTTGGTTGGTGTAGCTCAGTGGATAACTCCACTACCCACCAGGGAACCATCACCACATGTGGGAGACTGGGGTTCGAATCCCAGTCTGGGTGACTATGCCGTGCCACACCAATAAGAGTCCTTGGGCAAGACTCCTAACACTACATTGGCCTACCTGTAATATGATTAGGCTTGTAAGTCGCTCTGGATAAGAGCGTCAGCTAAATGCCATAAATGTAAATGTCTAACAGAGTGGGCGGTGAGTGGGCACAGTGTTTAAACCCTCCAGGGGCACTGCTTTGTCTGATCCACCCATTCACAACACACACTAACACACCACAACCACCACATCAGTGTCACTGCAGTGCTGAGAATGATCCACCACCCACATTATACCTGCTCTGTGGTGGTCCTGTGGGGGTCCTGACCATTGAACAACAGGTAAAAGGGGGTAATAAAGCATACACAGAAACAGATGAATTACAGTCTGCAATTGTAGAACTACAAAGTGCTACTATATGGTCAGTGGAGCTGATAAAATCGACATAGAGTGTAGACACACGGAAGTGTACCTAATGATTTGGCCGGTGTGTGTATATTAGAGCTGCCGCTGCTGTTTTCCATTCCTAACAGCTAGCCAAAACCTGCTTAGAATAATCATGCTCAGTGACATATATAGAACCTCTAGAAGGACTTCCAGAAGGACAGAATGATGTTACTTCTTACAAAACTGGTCCCACTGTAAATCAAAGCCTGTGTATGCTATTTCCTGTATTTCCCCCCCATGGACAGAGGATGGCACTGTTCAGTCAGTTCCTCACTGCTCTGCTGCTGCTGCTGCACCTGGAGCTGCATCTGGTTGGTGGATCTGAGACTGCAGATCCTCAAACTCTCAGCTGTCCTGCACCTGCTGGGGTTCCAGGAACTCCTGGACACAGTGGCCTTCCTGGCAGAGATGGGAGAGACGGGAGAGACGGAGCTGTCGGACCCAAAGGAGAGAAGGGAGAACCGGGTATGTGAGTTCAGAGTTGAAGAGAGAGTCTCTGAGGCTTCCGAAAACAGAGAGCAGCAGGACAGTGATCACAATCCTCTGATTTCAGGACTGAGTGTGCAGGGACCCCCAGGTAAAGCAGGACCAGCAGGTGAAGTTGGTCCACCTGGACCCCAAGGACTGAAGGGAGATCCAGGTTCACAAGGTAGGTCAAAAAATTCCTTATGGCATTTGAGATAAAAACAAAGACTGATCAGGCCAAACAAACTACAAAAGTAACACTTGCTCATGGTGCACAGGGTATTTCCTGGCTCCATGTTTTTTAATATTTCAGAGTTTTTGGTTTGATTTGCTTTTTTTGTACAATTGCAATGCAGTTTCTAGGAACGCCCATCGTCCCTCTAGGTGAACGAGGATAAAATCATTTATGGTATTCACCCAGCCATTTAACTTTTGAAGATGTTATTTTATTTAGCTTCATATTCATTTTTAAAGTTCACCCCACCAAACTGAGTTGAACAGCTTACAAAGAGGACAAATGCACTGGGGACAGATGTACTGGGGAAAATTCAACTGGGGACAAATGCAGCTGGGGACGGATGCACTGGGGACAAATGCAACACTAAGACTATAATTTCAATTTGAATGGTAGGTTTTGTGTTAATACATTCATAGAACAAGTATGTATTTTACTGGATCATGTATTTTGTTATGTCCAATTGTGCAATATTTTATCTTTCAAATTAAATTTGTAGTCAAAGGCAAATATTTTAGAAATGGGCTCCTGTGTCTCATAGCCCATTTTTAAGTAGTTACATTGACATTTATGGCATGTAGCAGACGCTCTTATCCAGAGCTACTTACAAAAGTGCTTAGTGTTCCATTAGAGAATGTGTCCTAGTTAATACATCAGGTTAGAGTGTAAATTCCCCATTGAGCTCAGATGCTTACTGAGCAAGGGCCAATGCTGATACCTAGAAAGAAGAATACAGAGTTAAATACAATGATTTTTTCTCTTGTACTAGTATGTTAAAATTCTCACTTATTTTCTGAAACTGCAATAACTTACTATGGTCAGAAAACAACAAATAGCCTTGGCAAAGAGGAAGAGGAAGAGGGAGAGGGAGAGGGAGAAGGAGAGGGAGAAGGAGAGGGAGAGGGAGAGGGAGTAGCAAATACTGCATCCTTTAAATGAGTGCTCTTCACTGAACACAGGCTGTGCAGTAGACAGCTAGGACAGCAGGCAGGGCACCAATAGGCTTATATTCCACAGTGATGGTGGTCATTAACTCTGCACCACTACCCCACTAAACAGCCCCACAGCTCAGCAGAACACAGCCCCCAAGCATATACATATATATGTTTAAGCTGTCAGGCCCAACTGTGGCATGTTTAAAGTCTCTTTTGAGGTTTAGTAACCTGATGTTTAGTTATCCTGGTTATCCTGGTTATTTAGTTATCCTGGTCCAGCAGCAAAACAGCCCCAAGCCACGACACTGCCATCACCATGTTTCTTATGTCTCAAGCTGGGATGAGGTTCTTATGCAGAGTTGGCCAAGCACAGCATAGCATTTAGGTCATAACGATCCATTTTGCTTTATTTCAGAATACCTTTGGCTCATCCAGGTGGTCTTTAGGAAACTTTCACTTATAAGTTCTCCCTTCTTTCTTCACCTTTCAGCATCAGGAATATAAATCAGAAAACTCTGAAATGTGTTTATGAAATAACTGAAGCTGTGGGGTGGACGTATACGTGCCTGAAACATCTCCCCCTGCCAGTCTAATGCCCTGAATGTTCATATCCTTACTTTCCATTTCCCAGGACAAACCTTTTAGATTCAGCTGTGAATGTTGACCTGAATCAACATTGGCCCTCTGCCTGCTCCGTCTACTGATACAGTACAGCCATTTTCCATCTGAAACCCATTTTCACCATACCTGCTTACCTGGCTATGCAGGCTCACCTGCCCAGCCAAGTTCCCTGGCCATGTGCATTCTCCTTGTCCAGTTTCAGTGCTTGGCTGTGGCACCCTCCAATCTTGCCCATGTCCATCCAAGCCTCATCCAATGCTGATATTGCACAGAATCAAACTTACCTGCTTCGTCTCTCAACTCATCTCACAACCAAGTAACAACTGTATTTACACTGTACAAAGGGCTGATTTAATTAGACCCCCCTCCCTCCATATCCCACATAGCTCGTCCATATACCACTGGTATACACTCATAACAAATTCCCTACCAATGCTGATACAGCTCTTGTCACCACTTCAGAACCAGCTCTTGCAGGACAGAGATTCTGGACCACTGTCTTTCTCATCATGTCAAGGTCCTTCAAGCATAGTCTTACTAGACCACAGTCCTGAAGAGTTTCTGAATTCATCATTTAGTTCTTTCAGGGGTCTTGCCTTCCAGCTACAGGCAGAAGCTGCTCAGAAGCTACTCCAAACCAGGTTCTCTCTCCTGCCTCAATCAGTCTTCCCTTATACTTCCATTACATGTTGAAGGCATGGTCCAAACTTGCAAATGGACTTATGGAAAACAGGTTCTCCCAGTTGTCCACCACCACCCTAATGCCTGTGGTTTGTTTCAGATCTGAAGCAAAAGTGGAGCTTGATTTCATCCCCTCTCTCAGAGACGAAAGTTGTAAATGCTGTTTATGTGATGGTGGCTGATTCGATTGTGTACTAGGTCTTGCAGGTGGATGTTTTCCATATGGGAATGGATCATCTTCTATCTAATCTCCTCACAAAGACCATCTAAAACTTGTTGGTTTTGATTCACAGATGGTGTTCTTAATAAACTGGTCAAGTCTCTTCAGTCAGAACTCCATGCCCTCAAAAGCAGACTCTCCGCAATCGAGAAAGGTATGCAAGTGAAAGCTGAAGCATGAATGCATTTGCCTCATCTTAAGATTTGAATCTGTGCTTCTGAAACAATCCTTCATGCCTCATGTGCTTGAAGCTACTAGCTTCACTTTCTTTAGGAAAGTTGAGCAGAAGTACTACGTGTCAGACGGGACGAAGGCAATGTTCGAAGGAGGTCTGCAGTTCTGCACTGATGTTGGTGGTACTCTGGTTTTGCCAAGAAGTGATGCCGAAAACAAAGGATTATCTGCAATTCATGCAGCTTTGGGTTCAACCTACATACTACTTGGCACGACAGACAGAGAGACTGAAGGTCACTTTGTAGATGTAAACAAAAACCCTCTGACCTACACTGCCTGGAATCAAAATGAACCCAACGATTACAGAGGCATCGAAGACTGTGCTGGTATTGATGCTGATGGCTTGTGGAATGATGTACCTTGTGAATCAGCTTTAAAGGTTGTATGTGAAATAACAATTTAACAGGCTGCCAGAGCAGCAAATCTAGAACATTCAAGCATGTTATATTACGCACAGAGTGCTGATTATGTAACAAGACAAGGCCATACAGCATTCAAGACAACTGCTAGCACCCCTTTGGGATTTCTAATTGTTTACTATTGCTTGAGTACATGAACACTTCTTGGCTGTTCCAGATTAAACGCATGTTTTATTTAAAGCTTATATGAGATTTTACCATGTACTTCGGCTCAGGATGGTTTTGCAGTGAGTCTTTCAGTAAAGAACTCAGGCATAGAGCTGCTGCCGCTGTTCTCCATTCCTAACAACTAACCAAGTCTTGCTTAGACTACGGCCCATATTCATAGCCTCTGCTGTGTCTAGAACTTCCAGAAGGGCTAGAGTGACATTTTGGGTTCCACCCTCTGTAAATGCAAGTGTGATTGGTTGATTCCTCTGTGATTTTGTTAGCATGTTGGTGGTTAACCTAATGTGTAAGGCCTTCAGTCCAGCTCCTGAGGTCCTTACCAGTGGGAGAGCTGTATCAAGCTAGTTACCACATAGAAAACAATCCTGGTTGGCCAATTTTACAGCACAGTCTGTCAGTCTTAGCTATTTCCAGTCATACGAAAGGAGGCTCATGTCTCTTTGGATAGGAGAGACCTATACATCTGAAACCACATTAACATTTCAGACTTGACAGACTTGAAATCTCCGGTAGAGCCAGACAAAATCTCAAACCACATACAACAAAGTGCTTTTTTCAACTGCTACTGCAACTGCAGCAAGAAAGGCCGGGTGCATTTGCCAGCAAATTGACTGGCTCTTTGCATTGGGGGCTTTCCAGTAAACACTGATGCCATGTTGTGCGTGTGCATGTGCATGTTCAAAAAGTAACTCATATGAATATGAAGAGCATTTATTAAGGCATTCACAGATCCTCAGTGGAAAATAAACAACAAACCAACATAAAACTTTAAGTTAGAAGTGTTTTTATTAGACTACTGTGGCAGTTTTTCCCTAAATTAAACCTGCCGTTGTGAGACTCTTCACTGGAACGTAATGTCATTTGTATACTCAGATCAGTACTTTCGGCTTATAAAACTAATGTCCAGAATGGATCGTATTCCAGAAGTAGAGATCCAGTCTCAAGGCAGATAACTTCAATGTAAGCAGATAATTTCAGTTTTAAACAGCTTTTTAGATTTTATCCTTGCATTCCCACTTAATCCCCCCTTATTTTATTCTATCGCTTGTCTTGCGTCAGTCTATTTTGATGTTTATTGTTTATTACATTAAATATACTCTTGTTCTTGTTTTAGTTGTAATCTATTTATAGTTAAATGTTTATTTGCTACACCTTGGGATGGAGAGCAACGCAATTTCAGTCCCCTGTATGTCTTGTACATATTGAAGTATTGACAATAAAACTACTTGACTTGACTTGACTTTATCATGCATTGTTTTATTAACCTCTTGTTGAGTTCCAGTGCTAATTACTGAATAAAAGCAGCATTTGATGAGTACTTTGTAATCTGTGCATATCTACACTATACATGGTATTACTGTATAAATATAACAAACATTTAAAAATGGCAAGTGAGTCCAAACATGGCAAGCTTGTTAGGTGATGGACCTGTTATTCAACAATGTTACTTTTGTTGAGCAAAACAATACTTGCTTCCAAAAGAGTGGTGCTGTAATGTGAACCCACATATAGTCATCTGAACCCACTGGCCTTTCTATGTGAATACTGTTCTGTACCAACATAAAATAAAATGGGATATTCAAGTGAATTCTGGGATATTTTGGTTTATTTGTTATAAATGTCTGATTGTGATGTGTGGTTATAGAACAGGAGTCGATGTACAAGCTTTTATTTTGGAAGTAGAACCGGGCAGTATGACTATATTTATCAATACTGAGATAATTCCATCACAATATGCCACAATGTGCTTTGATGATTCTGTATTGTGGACATGGTTAATACATTAACATTCTTCCCACCTGGAGACCTGATTAAAAGAGAGCATAATCAGTCTTATTTAACTGGGTTTAGCATAGCACAGTATGTGATGTATTGCACACAAATAACTGTAGGCTATTAATAGGTTTAATATATCCATTTAATCAGATTAAAAATAATAAATAAATATATATGTATTTCTTTTTAATCTGATAAATTGCACATGCCATGTATCATAAACATCATGAAGTATTGCAATATTACTTATAGCCATATTGGCCATCTATAAATATCATATTAAACATCCTATTTCTTTCTCTAGTATCTGATTAACACTGCTACCAGTGTGCATCCACTTTCCACTTTCCAACATTAGGTTTAAAACTATAGAGCTCAAGCTTAAACTTTTGGAGATACTGAGATGTTAATGTAAGATATTTTGACTTTGTATATTACAGTTTTATAGTTGTTACTCCTTCAGGACACACTTTAACTCAAAGCTTAAATAATGTTAGCGTTGGATTGTATTTTGATTGCATTTCTCTGTGTTGAAATGTGTTTTAAAAGCTATTCAACTGCAATTTATTTCAGCTGTTTTATCTCTTTCATCTATACTATAAACATTTATCATTTATAATATTCAGAAGACCATATATAGACTTGCAGAAGTACAGTTTTGTATTGTATTTTACAGTTCAGTGCATGAATGGTATATATTAATTTTACATAATATGTAAATACTAATTACTATCTGGCACCTCTGCATCCACTAAGTCACTGTAAATTTGTAGAATATTTATGAGCAGCGTTGACTAAAAAAACAAGAAACACAGAGTGCGTATACATGCTCTTAAGGGCGTCATTAATTTGGTCAGTGCGTTTGCAAGCACTTGGGTAATCAGCTAATGGAAGAACTCCAGGTATATATGAATTGGACAGTAATCAGATTTCTGCTTTGCTGCCTGCCAATAAACCCACCAGCAAATGTTCCGTTAAACATGGATTCAGCATCACTGCAGAGATGTTCTGTGCAGACTAAGAAAAAAGAAAGAAATCAGAGTAAATGTAAACAAGCCCTGAAAAAACAACATTACTGAGCTAAAATCCAGCAGTCTTTATCAGAGTTCTGGAAACCTCAGTTTCCTGTTTATATGACCTTTGAATAATTGTACAACTACTGCAGTCCGATAATGATCGTATTATTGGTGTGCATGTTTTACATATTCGCTGTAAAAATAATAGTCATGCTCTTTAAACACTTCTTAGATTAATAAATTGGTAGTGGTTCCTGACTGATCTGAAATATCGATGAGCTACTGACCAAATGGTTTATAAATAAATGTGTTTTTGTCCTGAAATCATCACTGAAAAATGACTGCCATATGTAGGACTGGCCTTTAGTCGGCTTAACTGCATTCAGTGTCTTTAAAGCACTGACCACAGCCGAGGTCAACAGACCGTCTAAAGGCTCCATCGTTTCTGTAGCACAATAATGCAGTTCATGTGATTGGCTGTGTGATGTCCCAAAACAGGTGCTTCAGCTTTCCTAGAGATTTTGGACAATTTCATGCTCCCAACTTTGTGGGAACAGTTTGGGGATGAGCCCTTCCTGTTCCAATATGACTGCACACCAGTGCACAAAGCAACGTCCATAAAGACATGGATGAGGGAGTTTGGTGTGGAAGAATGTGACTGGCCTGCACAGAGTCCTGACCTCAACCTGATAGAACATCTTTGGGATGAATTAGAGCAGAGACTGCAACCCAGACCTTCTCACCCAACATCAGTGTCTGACCTCACAAATGTATTTCTGGAAAATGGTCAAAAAGTCCCATAAACACATTCCTAAACCTTGTGGAAAGCCTTCCCAGAAGAGCTGAAGCTGTTATAGCTGCAAAGGGTGGGCCGACATCATATTATCTAAAAGATATTATGAAGAAGTGTCATTCACACACTGACAACATACTGGGTTATTCGCATGGAGCCGTGTTCTGGTAACACGGGAAACTATCAACACATACTAAATATGTTATCTCAGTTTTGAAAGCTCGTTTGACCTGAACGTTCTGGGAAGTTATGTTGGACAGACCCGAATCTGACCTCCCTGATGATAGATGGCTTAAGACAGTGTTTCTCAACCCTGGTCCTGGACTCACTCTACCCTCCCTACTCCGAACAGGGCCTCCAGGACCAGGGTTGAGAAACACTGGCTTAAGATACAGTAAATGGGCAGACTCCTATGCCAAGAGGAGGACCTTCTCTCTGCTTCTAAAGTCCGCTTACAGGTGGAGTTCTCTCAGATGGGACCTCCTCTTCCTCCTGTTTGGACACTCGTTCCCCTGGTAAGATTCATTTTCACTATTAATAGTTTTATATTGAAATTTACATTCTCACTGTCCAAGAACAACATGTATCTCCAAAAAGGTAACTTTACAGGAGAGGCAAAAACCTAATTTAATTTCAGTGGAACCAGACTTCTTTCCAAGCAATTTTGAGCCATGTCTTATGGTCCATTCATCATGAAAGTTTCACACAATGTAAACGCTGAGTTCAAATGATGCATAAACGTGAAATTCCATAAAAATGGAGATACATGTTTTTCTTTGGACAGCAATGATATATTAACACAGGCATTTAGTTCTTAAAGTATGACCTTTTTATTCAGAATCAGAACCAGCCAAGATCAGAATGGGGAAATCAATGTATTGTGTATTATTGTGATTGTGATTCGACCTAATGAGTCACCTATGACTGAAACGTACCTAATAGCGTGTAATACCTCCAGGAGTACGAATAACAGCTGTGACTGGATTTGGCATGAACTGGACAAGTTTCTGGATGTAGACCACATCAATGTTCAGACACTCTTGCATCAAAGAATTGTGCAGTTGGGCCAGATTGGTGGATGCCTTCCCTGGCACAATTCCGAGGCGAGTTTCCTGTAGACTGGGATTTTAGCCACTGCTGGTAGACTCGTATGGCCGTATGCTTCCATACACCTGCAGGTTCAGCTACTTCCTTCACACTATGGTCTTTGGCACGCCCAAATGCAGTCACTCCTTTTAGCCAATGATTAACATCAGCTTTGGAGCCATTTTCCACACATGGAACGAGACATTCACTGTACTGTAGCACCTCTTCTCAATCTATGAATCCCGTCACTCACACCCCGCAGGTATTTATAGCCTCATCATCATTTGTGCAGTGCCATCTGCAGGAGCCTGAAGTTACTACCATCTTAAGCACACAAGACGGCTGATTTTTTTGTCTAGTGAGCTTACATCCCATGTGCTGGGGTGATTGGTGCGTGAAATAGAGAACAGTGTCTCTGTTGTGATAAACCCTCTTTTCTCAGCAACCAGCAACTTTTCTCATGGAACCAGATACTGTTATAAGTAATTTTGGGGACATTTATCCCAATGGGCTCCATTTCTCATGATTTTTAAAGTGAGTTAAATGAATGTACATATGAATACACACTAATATAAAGGACAGCTGCCACATTCTGTGAAAAGGTAAAGACAAATCCAGACCATGTGTGACCTTGTAGTGTGGATTTGCCTGGCTAGGGTCAGACAAGATGTTAACATACAGAGAATCGCTGATATGTGTTGGGGGTTAAGGTCGGTTTCACAGTAATTAGAGGACCTAACCTGATGAAATGGATGGAACGTGTAAATCTGAGTCAAGTTTATGTAAATTATAATTTCCCACAGTGCACAGAGGATGGCGCTGTTCAGTCAGTTCCTCACTGCTCTGCTGCTGCTGCTGCAGTTGGAGCTGCATCTGGTTGATGGATCTGAGACTGCAGCTCCTCAAGCTCTAAGCTGTCCTGCACCTGCTGGAGTTCCAGGAACTCCTGGACACAGCGGCCTTCCTGGCAGAGATGGGAGAGACGGGAGAGAGGGAGCTGTTGGACCCAAAGGAGAGAAGGGACAGCCAGGTATGTGGGCACAGTTCAGAGTTGAAGAGAGAGTCAGTGAGGCTTCAGAAAACAGAGAGCAGCAGGAAAGTGACCACTGTGCTCTGATTTCAGGACTGAGTGTGCATGGACCTCCAGGTAAAGCAGGACCACCAGGTCCAACAGGTCCACCTGGACCCCAAGGACCAAAGGGAGTTCCAGGTTCGCCAGGTAAACAGTATAATGCTTTTAAAGCACTTTTAAAAGACTAAAGACTGACACTCTTTCACCTCTGAATATGATGTGTCATAAAGTCACAGACTGTGATTTTGCAATAACTAGGGAATCGAAAGTGGACTTGGACTAGCACCACAGAAAATTAAGACTTGATTATGACTTAAGATTCAATACTGACTTGCAAGTTAGAGACTGGCTCATTCAAGACACCTCACACCTCAGGGACTCCACTCACGCTCGCACCACAGAGACTCAAGACTGATTTTCCCCTCA
Source organism: Semaprochilodus insignis (assembly GCA_034552555.1). Classification (NCBI taxonomy): domain Eukaryota; kingdom Metazoa; phylum Chordata; class Actinopteri; order Characiformes; family Prochilodontidae; genus Semaprochilodus; species Semaprochilodus insignis. The sequence continues at coordinate 28,242,677 of CM067482.1, read as the reverse complement.
GAGACTTGACTCAGACTCGCACCTCACAGACTCAAGACCAACTCATACCTCAGAGACTTGACTCAGACTCGCACCTCAGAGACTCAAGACTGATTTGCCCCTCAGAGACTTGACTCAGACATGCACCTCAGAGACTCAAGACCGACTCATACCTCAGAGATTTGACTAAGACTTGCACCTTACAGACTCAAGACTGACTTGCACCTCAGAGACTTGACTCAGACTCGCACCTCAGAGACTCAAGACTGACTCGTACCTCAGAGACCCGACTCAATGCTCACACCTCAAGAGACTCAACAATCACACACACCTCAGGGACTTGAGACTGACTCCCACTTCAGAGACTCAAGACAGACTTGCACCTTTGCCGCAACCACATTTTTACTCCTGTAGATTAATGACTCTTAGAGTGGAGAGCAGCAGAGCATTGATCAGATTATGACAATAAAATGGGACATGCCGTTGCTGTTCAGACCACATCTAGACATGTCATACTCTGCGCTATTTGTGAAGAATGTTAATCTTACTCGTTTTGACTCACATTTGCAGGTTCTACAAATAATGACTTGATCAAATCTCTTCAGTCAGAACTCCAAGCTCTCAGAGTCAGGCTCTCTACAATAGAGAAAGGTAGGTGGCCATGCATAAGCAGAATGATGACATGCTTGTCATTTAATCTGTTACTATGAAATAATTGTCAATGTCTTCTTCATTTTAAGCTGCAAGCTTCCGCTTCTTCAACAAAGTTGGGCAGAAATACTATGTGTCAAATGGGATGGCAGCAAAATTCCTTGAAGGTCTGAAGTTCTGCACTGATGCTGGTGGTTCTCTGGTCTTGCCAAGAAATGACGCTGAAAACAAAGCATTATCTTCAATGCATGCAACGTTGGGTTCAACCTGCATACTACTCGGTACGACAGACAGAGAGACTGAGGGTCGCTTTGTAGATGCAAGCAAAAAACCTCTGACCTACACCAGCTGGATGCCAAATGAGCCCAACAATCATCAAGGGAAAGAAGACTGTGTTTGTATGGGCACCTCTAGCAAATGGAACGACGTACCTTGTGAATCAGCTTTCACGGTTGTATGTGAAATAGAGAAATAACATCATATAGTACTGTGCCAGAATCAGAGTACAAACTAAAAGCCACTAAAGTTGCAGTAGTTGATTCTGGAGAGAGATGGTTGATATTTGAATTTAACAGCAAAACAAAATTAGTACTCAGGAATAGCTCCACTCCCTAAATTCATAGACACACGTTGCCAAGGGGAACAACAGCGGGGTAGCAAATGTTTCATTTTGGCTCTTCCATCTTCCATCAGAACGTCCTTCTTCTCCACAGATTCAAGTTCTTGGTCAATGAAATAAACAGAATGTTCTTATCAGCAGGGTACAGGGATGTTGAGGAAGCCAAAGATTTACTAATTGCAACATAAAGTAAATTTGCCAAATGGAGAACATGCCAAATACTTTTTTTATCAACAAAGCAAAACTTATGCAATAACGGAAAAGAGCTCAGCTTCACAATTCTGAGAAATACACTGTGTCTTGTAAGTGTGCTGCCTGCACGAAACACCTACTGTCTGCCTGAGGGAAACATTTACTGCCATCTTAGCCTAGTTAGCTAGCCAGTGTTAGCACTGCTGATAACAGTGTATTAAAATGTGTTTTCTTTAGTCCTTAACTGATTTAAGCCTCCGGATTTGCATTTTCAGTTCACTCATTGCATCTGATATGTGCAGTAAACAGTAGCATTATGTGAGAGGAGTGCTCACTGAGTACATGTTCTGTGTTTGAATGCTAGCTGTAATGTACTCTTGTTTGTGGTTAGAATGTTAGAGGCTATAATGTGACTTTAAGGTGCCATTATTACCCGAGTTTCACCATCCAAGAGGCATCAGCCAAAATCTTTAATCAGGGCTGGCTGTGTTCAAGGCCTACTTAAGGGAAAGAGATCACTGGGAATGAAGAATATATGTCTGTAATTTTCGGTTCATTGTTATTCAAAAGAGTCATGTTTGTATTTAAACTCACTTTCTCCACTTTTGTGTATCAGTACGTTTTATTTCTTTAGATTCTTAAATTGTCTTGCAGGTATTAAATCAAACACACACCTTCATTCCTTGGGACCATCTCAAACGAAGGTAAAATAAGATAAAGACTGAAAAAGCAAGCAATGTTATGCTGTACGTATGATAACTATAACAGAATTACTGATTTATTTAAAAGCTTTTAACCTTCAGATTCAGCTCACAGCTGGATCATCTTTTGCTATCAGGGTCAGTGGGACATGCCAAAATGCTGGTTCAAAATAAGATCAGATTTTTTCAATGTTTACTTCCTCTTTGTTACAATCATCAAAAAAGCCCTCGGTGGCTCTGAGTATCTGAGTAAGCGCATTCAGTAGCAGGATGTCGGTTTCAGGGTCTAGCTCCAGCTCCTCACTGTAGTTCTTCACTGGAACCACAACAGTGAGAGAGACTCCCAAATTTGTGCACATCGTCTGCATCTGCAAAACCAGAACTTGTGTTACAGGTTATGTTGAACTTGTGTATGTGTAGTTACTGTTAAAGAAAGGGGATGCATTCTGAAAACTCCTGAAAGCTGATACTATGTATGTAAATCTTACCATTTTGCGGATGTAATGGCTTTGATACACAGTCTTCAGGTCCGCTGCCACAGAAGGACATGCCTCATCTACCTTGGTCAGCAGAACCAGCTGTGGGACCCCTGCATGAAAGAAAGAACAGCAAAGCAAATTACACATGACATTTCACGAGTTGCAAATTGGAGTGCAAATGATGAACCTGCTTCAGTGTGTAAAATAAAGCCTCCTGCCTTCAGTAACAATTATTGAAGGCAAGAGCTTCTTTGAACGAACTGAAGCTGATTCATGATTGTGCTTAAAGCTCCAAGAGGCTTTATTTCAAAGGCAGTGCTCATAGGCAAAGTTTAAAGTTTAAGTTAGTGTTAAAATTATGACCACTGGAAAAAATAAAATGTGCATAATAAACACCTATAAGTAGAATGATGTGACTCTGATTGTTTTCCTATAACAACATATGTTATATCTGTTGTATAACTGCAGTGTATGATACGCTTCTGCGCTTGTTTTGGATCGTTTATTAAACAAAAGCACTATGTAACATGGTAACGTTATATTCTTTAAATGGAACATGGTAAAGCTGCAGGTAAAGCTTTATAACAAATGTCTATGTAAAATAAGTACAGTATTTTGGTAGTGGATTGTTGCACAGATTATTATCATTATCACTGTAGTGTCATGGTAATTTTCTATATGTTGTTTTTCATATTATTGGTATTATAGATGGTATTGGGAGTAATTTTAGTTAATTTGGTTACGACCATGAGGAAGAACCACAGAGAGAAACCAAGATTCAAAAGTTAAAACTCACTAAGACCATGAGGAGGAAGCACTGACAGAAACCATAACTCAAAAGCTGAAACTCAATACGACCATGAGGAAGAACCACTGAGAGAAACCATAACTCAAAAGCTGAAACTCACTACGACCATGAGGAGGAAGCACTGACAGAAACCATAACTCAAAAGCTGAAACTCACCACGACCATGAGGAAGAACCACTGAGAGAAACCATAACTCAAAAGCTGAAACTCACCACGACCATGAGGAGGAAGCACTCTCGTGAATACTATGTGAATAAGATCCAAAACTCCAAAGAATTTATAATTCTATTAATAGCGTGAGGCAAAAACACGAGAGAACAAGGCATAAAAGGGAAACCCATCCACCTCCACCTGGGCTTAATGGATAGTAAAAATATGCAGCATTGTTAATTACCCATCTGGTTGGCTTTCCTGCGGAAGGCTGCCAACTTCTCAATCATTTTGTCAGAGAGAAGGTTGACCTTTCCAGTGTCGATCACGTACACCACGGTGTGAATCTTGTCCTTTAGGCTGGGTTTTTTGTAGCACGATTTAGATTCTGGTTGTAGAGGCACTGATGGATTAAACTAAGGGGAAAGAACAAGCAGCTTACACTACATCAAACATGTGTATATCAAGTCCAGCATATCTGCATCCATGCTCTGAGTTGCCCTACCTGATACTTGTCTTGAATGTGACCGTTCAGAATGCTTGTGAAGTCATCAATATCCAGGCCAGCGTTTAAACCGTCTTCCAATCCCATAGTGTCACACAGCGTGATTGGGAGAAGCTTTCCATCCCTGCCTGCCTTTATGGAGTAGGTACGGAACTATAAAACAGAAATGGCTTAATAAGAAAAAGTACATTACATACACATGTTTGTGTGCTTGTGTTCTTTGGAGATTTGGAGAAATACAGCATCAGTGACTGGCTATGGTCATTTAGCACCTGCATAGATAGCGTGACCATACGTGTTGACCAGAAGCCATGGATGACTGCAGAGGTCTGTGTGTTGCTGAAAACCTAGAATGCTGCCTTCAAATCTGACAACAGTGGCAGTTCTCAGTACAGCAAGAGCCAACCTGCCCCAGGCAGAGGGGCAAAGCGCAACTATGGATGAAGAATCCAGGGACACTTTCTAGACCAAGGGTGTTATCCGCAAAGCGCGGCAACAAAGCAGGAGATCATATGATCAGTGGTTTGAAGGCTGAGCAGTTAACTGATCTCCTGCTCATTTGGAATGAAAACCTGCAGCCACACCGGCCCTTTGCGGATTTGACTGGACACCCTTGTTATAGACACCCAAGAAACACGGCACATGAGGCAGGGCATTCAGACCATCTCAGACTACAAAGTGACATCAAATGCCTTGATGTGATGGCAATGCCTCACTCCCAGATGCTCGGAATGATATCTACATGCAGTTTGAAGCACACACAACAAGAACCCAGCATGGAAGGCCACCCTTCCTCGCAGATATGTAGTTGTAGATGTGTGATTGATCCACAGTAGATGTCAGAGCTACTCTTTCCAGAGTTAACCCTCAGAAAGTTGCCGGTCCTGACAACATATCTGGTCGGGTGCTGAGGGGGTGTGCACACCGTATCCTCTGCCATTTACCTCTTACTGACCCACCTGTAATGAATGCTGCTCATAGACTTCAGTTCAGCACTCAACACAATCATACAACGGCAGTGCAATTGGATCCTGGACTTCCTGACTGGGAGACTTCAGTCTATCAGGATAGGCAAGAACGCCTTGAGATTCACCGTGCTGCACACAGGCACTACCCAGGGCTCATTCTTGTTCTTCTTCTGCAATGTCCCTTTGACTGACTCTCTGTGGCTTCCCACACAACATATAAAATCCTGATGCTTCTCTTTATATAAACTCATCATCAAAAGAACAGTTGCAACCAAAAGGAAGTGTGGGACTGCAGTGCTATTGGGAAGGAAGATAAAGGTTACCAGGAACAATAAATGATGATAAATTTAGACTGATATGGGCAATATTTATTGAGCTACACATACAGAAGTAGTATATCTCAGTATGGGGTTGGGCCACCATGTTTGTCTCGGCATGGAGTTGTAGAGGTTCCTAATGGTGTCCTGCAATAAATAAGAAAGCATTCATCTTGACGCTGACCACGGTGCCTCCACAAATGGATTTACTGGTCGTCTCCACCAAGACAAAAGCAGGACTCACCACTGAAGATGACCCGCTGCCATTCGGAGTCACTCCATGACGGTCTGGCACGACACCATTGCCGTCTTTGGCAACGGTGACGTGGTGTTAAGGGCAGTTGTCGTAACAATCTGCATGTATATAGTCATGCGTTGTGCAGCCGTCTGCCAACTTACAGGATGATGCATCGATGGCATCACTGCTCAGTGCGACCCCTCTCTAACTCTTCCAACTGCTCAAATTGCCTTATATAGACAGTCAGGTACGATAGGGCTGGTCCTTGTTTACAGCACGTACACGACAGAGCGTGAAACTTGAATCATTCGCATGTCTCACAATGTCAAACCAACCCACCAAGTTTCATTCCTGTTAATTGATTCCTTCTGGGTGCAACTTTTTTTCGTTGATGAGTGTACTTACACCTACACTCCTTCCCAGACCTTTCTACTGGCAGACAGTTTTTGGAATGAGCTTATGTAATTGAAGATGACTACAGAGGAATGCTGATCATGAGGTGAAGTACAAGTCTACTACCTGTGTGGTCAGACTGGTGCCTGCACAACCCGTGTTGGCCTGGGTGGACACGTATCCCTTGAACACTGAGCTAATGGAGTTGAAGAAGCTGGACTTTCCAACTCCAACAGGACCAACCAGCAGAACACGAGCCTGCTTCACAGAGCTTAATCCAGGCGTCCAGCCTGTGATCATGTCCATCATTGCCTTTCTCTTCCTACAGACATACAACCATCAGATATTATTGTTATTATCTTCACTGAACTTATTTAGTGTCAGAACATCAGCACATAACCAGTAAATTTTAATGAAACAGCACCACCAAGTGGTGTAGGAAGATACAACACAGTAACAGTTACAGTTACAACAGATGATCCAGATTGGTTAAAATGTGAAATGTCTTAATTCTGCCTTTTCTAACACTCTTATTCTAATTAAGTAATATATAAAAAATATAGCATTATATACAGAGAAGTGTCAGTACTGAAGGGGTTGACTGAGGGTACTCATCTGAGGGAAGTCATCATGTCAAATTATGTTCAATATTTTTCAGCAAGCTGGCCATTTTCTTGAGGCCACAATTCAGATGAGGGATGAGGAAAGTAATTTAATTTAATTTAATTTCACATACTCAGACATCCATTGGATCTCTCTCCAAGGTTTCTTCATGAGTGATGCACCTGCGGGAAAGAAAACAGTATTAATGTACATTCTTTTCTTGGGATTCAAGTAACTAAATGAATTTGGAATCTTACCCTCCACTCTGTACACCTCACACTCAACCAGCTGTAAGTTATTGCCGTGCATCTTCACCGGATCAAACTGATAAACTCCTGGGTTGCTGTAAACTGTGGCTGTATTATTATGGAGAAACATCAAGGATATGAAATTTGGGCCTGCTTTGCCATCATTGAATGACTGATGGGTATTTCTGCTGACCACACGCAGAGGGACTTCCTGTTGGTCTTTGAAGCTGAACAGGAAGGCGCTGTCATCCGTGATAGTTTTTTCTGACTGGGTATAATCTTTGCTGGTGTACGCTCCAAAAATATACCCAGAGTTATTGTAGGCTACTGTAACAGTGGGGCCCTGCCGATCACACTTTCTATGGAAAGCATCTGCAGTGTAGCCATGAACGCTGGCTTTGAACAGCAGGCTGAGTCTGCTACAAATAAGCATGGAGCAGAGCTTCTTCTCCTGCTCTCCGGACAGTTTGGATGTAACTGCACTCATGGTGATCTGAAAGGTAAGATATAATGGAGAACAAATGGAATACAAAATCGGTTGTATGCCAGTATAGACCTCTAGTACACTGTATACTAATGCAGTGCTCAGGGCCTCCTAGATGGCCCAAAAATTCCCTTCATCTTTACTTTATCTGCTGTTAAGTCTAGGGTCCAATCATGATAGTAAATCTGGCTGAAATGGTACATATGATTTTGACCCCTGCACCAAATAAACTCTATGTGCTAGAGTAGTGGTTCCTAACCCAGTGGCTAGGGTGCTCCTAGACGGTCAACATTTTTGGTCCAACCAGACATGCAACTCATCTGGGATGAGACAACCAAAGAGAGCAAACAACACAAAAAGGCGTTTAAAGACAGGAGAGCAGAAGAGTGAGGGAGAGAACTATATCTTTCACTGGCCTGACCTGTTTAGGCTTACTCCCAATATTCCAGCTGATTGACTCAGAGCAAATAGAAACTAAACCTGGGTTTTCATTTTTTGGCAGCGGTGTCAAGAAGTCATTACTTAGGCAAGTTTAGGCTTGTCTTGTAGCCTAAAGAATCACAGAAGTATTAAGTATCACATATATGGAGCTCTAGGTACATACCAGACTAACGAACCAACGTCAAGTCACACCAATCAAGAAAAGCTTCAATATGAATGCGTTTTACTTGCTCATTGCTACCAGTTCATTAGGTACACCTACCATATGGGGGTGTACTATATTCGATTATTTAAGATTGTAAGTGCTTATTGTTCCTTTATTAGATTCTCCTGCCTGGTACACCATGTTGGTACACACTATTACACCTGTTTTTTCATCTGTATCAGGATTACATGCAGAGAGAGCTTATCTACATAAAAATGCCTTTATCGATCAAAAAACTCTCCCTCAATGTTCGCAAAACCAAAGAGCTATATATATGAGCTAATGCTGATGTGTCTAAAATGCAACGGTCAGAGATTTCTAACACTTGTCACTCTGACCCAAAGCTGCAATCACAATACATGTTACTCCCCCAATGCCCCTCCCAATATTCAGATATTCTAAAATTGTCCCCCCCAACATACTAATATAAAATATTAACAAAAACATTAAACCTACTAGCTTTGTGTTTGGGTGCGCCACTGCTCTAATTACTTGTTGATAGGACACTTAGTATTGTACCATCACTAACGTTACCTCACAGCTGTTATTACTGGATACTGTTTAGAGCTAGCTGCTGCTGCTCAGTTCACCTGAAAGACGTTTAGCCTAGCTGTTAGCTACCCTCGGCTTCTTCAGTGCACTATCAAATCGTGAGGCCAATCATTCTCTGAGTAGAGAGCTTTTTGAGACAGTTGTGATTTTCACACAGAGGAATTTGTATTCCGCATTTAACCCATACGTGAAGTGAAACACCCACACACTAGTGAATACACACACTAGGGCCCAGAGCGGTGCCCGGGGAGCAGCTGGGGGTTAGGTGCCTTGCTCAAGGGCACCTCAGTCGTTGCTGTCGGTTCAGGGAATCGAACCAGCAACCCTCCGGTCACAAGGCTGGTTCCCTAACCTCCACCCCACGACTGCCCCATTTACAGATTTACAATTTGGTCACATACTGCAACTACATACTACTTTTAGGTAGATTTAGTACGCGAGTAGTATGTAGTATGCCATTTAGAATATAGCCAATATCTTCATGAAACCCTGATCAGTCAAATCAGATGGGCGTTGGGCATCATGATACCATGCCAGGTTAAAATATATGCTTTACAAAAAATGACAACAAAACCTTAACAACAAACCTTCACTGTCTCCTGTATTGTTTTTAAAGTGGTTCAGCGTAAGACTGACTATGCCAGCTTTTAAACAACACCTTTGTTCTGCTTTCCGGTTTAATCACAGTTACATCACCATTATTTTCACTTTAAGCAGAAAAACAACAAATACATAAATGAAATAACTTTTATTACTTTAAAAATAGAATGTTATGAAGACATTTGTATTCCTACCTGAGGAAGAAACGGCGTCTTGTCTTGACTAGCCTAAATGCCAATATTCAGTCTGGTTGACTCGGAGCAAAATAGAAACTACACCCTGATCACATACTATTTATGGAGACTCAAGTACATACCAGGCTAATGACCCAACGTCAAGTCATGTCAATCAAGTGAAGCTTTAATATTAATGTGTTCTACTTGCTCATTCGTACCAGTTCATAGGTACACCTACCATATGGGTGCCTACTAGAATGGCGGTGCCACTACTGCCGAATGCAAACATTAACAAAGTATACTGAGAAACAGATGGACTACAGTCTGTAATTGTAGATCTACAAAGTGCTTCTGTATAGTAAGTGGAGCTCATAAAACCCCACCCGTTTATGTAGCATTCACACATCTTCACTCCCAGCTAAAACCTAGCAAAACTCCACCACCCCACCCATAAGCAGGCCTTTAAAAAGATCTAAACCACCCAACACAAACATTTCTTCCTTCACCATTTTAACTGAACTAAATACAGGCAGAGAGACAACACCACAATATCTGAATCAGTCATTCAGCCAGATTCTCCACATCGCATGATTCTACTGCAGCAAACTGATCTGATGATGTACTCTCGATCCTAAATGTAAAGCTCCACAGTTTGACTGGCTATAATTCAAGGTTAACTTCCCAGAGTTAAATGCTGAAGTGACCTAACATCAAAGTGAAAAGAGAGCACAATCTCAAGTCAGTTTACATGTGTACAAAGTTCCATAAATTACTATCAAATACCGTGTTTCACTCTAAGGAAGTGGTGCAGATTTATGGCGGGGTGGTGAAAGCCTGGTGATAGGAAGAACAGACAAGAATGGGAAAACTGCGGGCTCAAATCACACGGCTAACTAGGTATAGCTGGTTGTGCCCTTGGGCAAAGCACTTAACCCCCACCTGTCCTGCTGTTGATGCTGTCCCGAAAGTCCAGCTTGGCTGTAGTTAGGCAGCAAAATTACAACCAACATTGTAGGACCGGTAACAACGGGTGCTTTTCATTTGAGTTTAAATCTCATCTTATTGTTGTCTCTGTTGTACAGCACACTTTTTTGGCAGAATAATCTGGATTACTAATTTACAAACACTGTGTCATCATTATTTTTGTCATTTTAATATATTAAAGCACATGATTCTTGCAAATATTTAAATTTCATATGTAGTACTAACATCATATCTCATATGTGTTTTCTATACAGTGTTTAATAAATCATTTCTCTCTAATCTCCTGCAATGGCAGTGTGCAACATGTATAATTATAATAATAACATGTATTTTTCTAGTACATCATTTCTAGTAAAAACATTAGTATGCCCAGTGAGTGCTGGGATAGGATCCAGCGACCCCATGACCCAGACGGATAAGTGGCTTAGATAATGAATGAATGAATGAATTCTTGAATGAATGATTGCAGAGCTGGCTAGCTTTGTTAGCTTTACAGGTCCAACATTAAATTAAAGAAACTATATTTGAAAGCCAAACTTCTGGATTAAGTTGAAAGTTGTGTAAATGAGATATTCTGGAATGTATTGCTGTTAAAAGGAGAAAAGACAAACTCTTTGAATGGATCGCTGCCAAGATCAAATAAAGTTTGTAGTTTTACAAGCTTCCCATTTTGTCACACGTACCGAGAGCATTGTCACTGAGCAAACACCAGAGATAAGCACAAGTCATAAAAGGTTCTTTGGACTTAATATTCCAGGAAGTTGTCTGTTTAAAAAAGCTCTGCTGCATCACAAATAATACTAGTTATTGTCATGATTATCATCATCTATTTAGCAAAAGTAGTAAAAGTTTACTGTTGTCCTACTAACCAGTCAAAAGTTTGACCTAAATGAAAAGGCATTTTGTTTCACAATGTTAAACGCATTTTGGTCCAAAGGTATTTGTTTAAAAGACAAATACAAACAGGACAGTTTACAGTATGAGGTTATTTCTAAATAAATGCATAAATAAATAGTAGTAAAATAGTTACATTTGAGGATAAATTTCCAAAAAGAAAAATACAATTTTTAGAAATTTCTCAAAACAACAGGTATTTATATATGTATGTACAAAAGACATTCGTGCAATGGCTGTGAGTTCCAGTAGAAACAAAAAAATTTAATAAAATAAACAGAACTTCCTCATCAGTAGGGTACAGGAAAGGTGTCAAATGCTTATTTTATCAATAAAGCAAAATACCAGAAACCATTTTTATGCAGAAAATGATGTAAAGTAAGTTTGATGAAAGAAGTTGCAGGGCAGCAAAAATTAAGAAACTTTTTAGGCATATAAAAAAAGAGAAATCTGTAACCAAACGAGTTCTTCTAACAAGAAACTTACTATACTGCATTGTTGAATGTTATACTGCATTTTAATAGAATGTTATAGTTGCTGGGAACAGTACTGTATCTCAGGCAGTTCCTTATGAACCTTCTTGAGTGTTTAAAACTGCATTAGGATCGACAGAGTCTGCTTTCAGACACACTCTACAATAGTACATAGTAGATTTCAAAAGGCTCCTACCCTTTTACAGGTAGGCATGTCCAAACTGACTGGTAGAGTAACTAAACTCTTGTTTCCTTTGATTTATTGTGTTGGCACTTTGGGAAAACGAATAGGCTGGACAAATAGGGCTCGGATTGGTCCCTCCGCCTTTATAACCCGTTTACTGTAGAGTTCCCTCAGACTGAAAGTTTCTGATGAAGCACTCGTCACCCTGGTAAGACGCCTTTTACTGTTTCATCTCAGTTTTGTAATGGTGGTGTTGGTGTGTAACAGCCTTACATTGAGAAACTTTAATAATTGGAACAAACTGGACCTGCAAACTTCAATATCTTTTTACATTTGCATTTACATTAATCAATGGTTAATAGTTCATGGTTAATCAATGATGTTTAAAAAAAATACTACATTAAAATCTACAGAAGAAAAATATGTGTTAATATTGAAGATGCTATTGTTTCTAGCACCTTGCATAGCATCACATAATAAATCAGGAAATGAATCAGTGAAGTCATTTATGAGGATTATAGATTGTACTGAGGTTATATTCTGATGTATTAACATGCATGAAGTTTACCGTATTTGCCATAAATTATTTTTTGCTGCTTTTCTCTTTTATGGAATTGCATGTGACTCCATTTGCTACAAAATGTGCTGCAGCATGGGCAATACTTATACAGTATGCAATCAGCTTGTAGGCCATAAGAGAAGGGGATCACTGGGAACTAAAAATACATGTATGTCATTTTTAGTTCATTTTTTGTCTTTTAGAATCAGCTTTGTAATTAAACTCTGCAAGTATTTTAGTGCTGCCCTTGTTTCATTGTTACATTTTTGGATGTTTTGGATGCAGATTCAAGTTGATGGAAAATTGGCCAATTTAAGATTGTGTTTTCTGTGTATCTAGGTAGATAAAGCTAAGCAAGTTCCCATATTGGTTAAGACTTCAGGAACTGGACTGAAGATTTTATATTTTAGATGAAATGCCAGTGTAATTTGGACTCAGTCACTTTTAACATTTACAACAAGTGGGACCGATTTCATGAAAGGAAAATATCACTCTAGGCCTTCCAGGAGTTCTACACTAGAGTTCACTACTGGGTCACCCTACTGGGTGAAACGGCTACAAGCTAAAGTGTAGGTTAGTGTGTCGGTCACAAATGTAATGTGACATATTACATCTTTTAGAAGCTTCAAAAGACTAACACTGCCAAATGTTCATGCAAATCATGGTTAGCTTAGTGCTAACAAACTACTAGAATCCCATAGGGACGCGAGCAGAAGTTAGCATTATTGTGAATGTATTAAAAAGTATTATTGTAAATCTGACCAGGTGTTGATATTTGTGGCCTGAATTAAAAACCTAGCTCTACCAGACATGATCCACCGCTGTTAATTACCAGCAGTCTGCAGATATGTTGTACTTGTGGGGGTGGCTGATGAACTGAAAACAACTTTTATTTACACACAGATGTAGCTTAATAATTAACATATAGATAACAAAGTAGTGCACAATTAACAATAAATAGCAGCGACTGTCCCTTATTCTATTATCATTTTTCAGTGTAGGTTCATGTGATATTATTATGCATGTATTCCACAGTGGACAGAGGATAATGGTGTTCAGTCAGTTCCTTGCTGCTCTGCTGCTGCTGCTGCAGTTGGAGCTGCATCTGGTTGGTGGATCTGAGACTGCAGCACTCAGCTGTCCTGCCCCTGCTGGAGTTCCAGGAACTCCTGGACACAACGGCCTTCCAGGCAGAGATGGGAGAGACGGGAGAGATGGAGCTGTCGGACCCAAAGGAGAGAAGGGAGACCCAGGTATGTGGCCACAGTTCAGAGTTGAAGAAAGAGTCACTGGCACTTCAGAAAACAGAGAGCAGCAGGACAATGACCATTCTCCTCTGATTTCAGGACTGAGTGTGCAGGGACCTCCAGGTAAAGCAGGACCAGTTGGTCCATTAGGTCCACCTGGACTCCAAGGACTGAAGGGAGATCCAGGTCCACCAGGTAAACAAACAGACACTTCATTAAAGCGATTGGGAACAAGCCAGGTATCAAACTGCACGATAAATACAGAAATAGATTTAGCTGCAAGTGGCAATATGTGGGGTCCAAGCACCAATGATCCCTAATTCACCAGAATGGGGAGTTTTTGCAGACAGATTAGTGATAGAGAGTCAGAGTTTATCAAAATGCTCAATAAATCATGATTTATTGAATTCAGTGAAGATGATTTATGTTGACCTTAGTATAGTAAGCTGTGTGCTTTGAACAAACATGTGAAGATAACTGACAAGCAGTCCAGTTTCTGCCAAAGTTTTTCTTTTCCTGACAACAAATTACTTCAATTGCAAGTTGTTTAGAACAAAAAAATATATATAAACGGAAGAAGGAAAAGAAAATGCATTTAATGAAAACATGCAGTGTCAAAGTTACTAAGCTTATATCCACTTTTAAACCCAGTTTAGGATTCGCAAGTCAAAAGGTATACGAGATGTACCTGATTAAGTACTTGACTCAGGCATCATGATAACGGGTGAAAGTTAAGCTTGTCAAATACCTGAAATTGGGATGTCTGATGGTTTTCCAGTTATCAGCTCATCCCTATGCCACCTGCTATATCCTAGCTCAAAGCTCTCCAAATGACAACTCAATAAAATGAGTCAATGCCACTAACTAAAATGAAGTAAAACCATGATGGCGATTAATAAAATGATAATTCTAATGTGTTACACCATTACCGCGTACATACCATCTAAGCTGTATTACAACAAGAGGGATACAATCATAGCTTCTATGGCAACATACAACTTGCTGCAGCTGGGTTTCAGCCTATACTGTTAATACGCTGTTGTGGATGTATTTTGAACTTAACTGACTTAACTATGCCTACTTATAAATACAGACTTCGAAATTTGAGGAAAATACAAAGAAATAGAGACTTTTAATATGTAATATTATTTGGCTGCTGAAATGAATTATGTCTGCAAGTTCTCTTGGTTCCTATTATGCTTTAGGACACTTGATTGTGATCATTATATTTGAATATACTGTATACAGAAGTACCCTTTCTTTCAGTTTTTAGTTTTTGATGAAGTGTCTCCAAATTGTCAGTTTAAAAAAACAGTTTAAAGGGATTTTTATTAAAATTTTTTTTTTTTTTTCATTTTACATTCTCAGGAGCTTCCCATACTGGTCTGATCAGCTCTATTCAAGAGGAACTGAAGGGTCTTACAGCCAGGTTTTCCCTGATGGAGAAAGGTAGGACTGTGGTTGAAGCTGCCAAAATATCCAAAGTTAAAACTGTCACATCACCTAAACTGATGTATTGCTTAATTTTGATTTCAAGCTGCAACATTCAGCACCTTCATAAAGGTGGGACAGAAGTACTTTGTGTCTGACGGGCAAACAAAGACATTCGATGAAGGAGTGGCATTCTGCCGGAACGCTGGAGGAAAACCTGCCTTGCCGAGAAACCAAGAGGAAAACCAAAAGCTTTCTGCAGTGCTTCAAATCATCAGTTCCCAGTACATGTTCATCGGGGCAAACGATCAAGTGACCGAAGGTCTGTTTGTGGACTCGGAGGGGCGGGCTTTAGATTTTTTGAAATGGAACCGAGGGGAACCTAACAGTCATGGAGGAAATGAGGACTGTGTTGTGATCAACAAGGATGGATTCTGGCTTGACACTGGTTGCGGACACTCTTTTCTCATAGTTTGTGAGATTGTTGAATAGTGTTTGCTCAATCTGCCCATTACAATAAATCAAATGTACACCATATGGATGCTACATATAAACTTAACTTGTGGAGCAATTACTCATTAAATCAGTCGTTCTACTGACTGGAATGAGCAGTTGACATTTCCTCTTTCTATTAATCATTACTGCTGTCTTACTTTGGACTTTTTAGCAATGCTATCTGATAAGCTATGCTAACATGACAGGCGACACATGCAGACGAAAAGATGAAAAGCCAGAGATAAGCATCAGCCATAAAAAGTGCTTTGGACTGAATGTTCCGAGAACTGATGATAAATGATAATGATGAAAATTCATGAGGTATTCACGCTGTAAAAACAGTGCTGGATCAGAAATAATACTAATTATCATCATCATCCTTCATTTAAAGGATCCGACATTCAGTTAAGTTGGGAAAGTAATAACAATGAAGAAAGTGTTTTTAGTAGGGTACAGGGACGTTGAGGAAGTTTATTAATATATATTTTTTATTAATAAAGCAAAACTTGACGTAAGGCATGTTTATCATGATGCAGCGGCAAGAAAATGTAGGCGTTTTCACAGAGAACACACACTCCATGCGGGGTAGAGGTGGCATTTAATGGCACAAGTCACCAACACATCTCACCATTACTGTCCGGTTAACTTAGAAGTAGGCACATCAGACGGGAGGCTATGCTACAGCTAGCTCCTTCGTCCCGCACAGAGAGAGCTACAGCTCAGCGCGCATGCGCAGTAGTACAGTACATGCAAGCAACCGTTAAAATTTTTTTACAGTATTGTTCATGTTTATTTAATGTTATAGTGTGCTCTATAGTGTGCTGGCAACAGTCCTGTATCTCACGTGGCTCCTGATGAAGCTTCTTGAGAGAACACCAAGAGTGTGTAAAACTGCAAAGGCAGACAGAGGCTACTTTCAAAAACTAACCTAATCTAAAATATAAGTTAGTCTGGGTTTGCTTAACTCTCAGATGTGCTGCTTTTGGATCTTCACTGTTATTCTTAAATGTAGAAAATAACAAACATGAGGAAACCCTCTTCAACGAGAGGTTGTGAGAGATCTTTTTCCATAGTTTGTGAGATTGTTGAATAGTGTTTGCTCAATCTGCCCATTACAATAAATCAAATGTACACCATATGGATGCTACATATATACTTGGCTTGTGGAGCAATTAATCATTAAATCAGTCGTTCTACTGACTGGAATGAGCAGTTGACATTTCCTCTTTCTATTAATCATTACTGCTGTCTTACTTTGGACTTGCAATGCTATCTGATAAGCTATGCTAACATGACAGGCACTGATGTGACCTGATATGTGGAGTAGTAGACTACAGCAAGGAATCCTTTAGACCTTCTAGGGCTTCAGAGACGGCTGTAATAGTTCTCTCTGAATGGATCGTAGGCAAGGTCAAATAAAGCTTGTAGCTGCACAGGCTTCCCTTTTGCGACACATGCAGAAACCACTACAAAAGACGAAAAGCCAGATATAAGCGTGGGCCGTAAAAGGTGCTTTGGACTGAATGTTCCGAGAAGGTGTCTGGCCTTCCTGATGATAAATGGTAATGATGAAAGTTCATGAGCTATTCACGCTGTAAAAACACTGCTGGATCAGAAATAATACTAATTATCATCATCATCCTTCATTTAAAGGATCCGACATTCAGTTAAGTTGGGTAAATAATAACAACCAGAATGTGTTTTTCAGTAGGGTACAGGGACGTTGAGGAAGTCAAGGGTTCACATAACTGAATTTAGAGACCTATCAAATACTTTCATCAATAAAGCAAAACTTGACGTAAAGCATGTTTATCAGCGGCAAGAGAATTTGTAGGCATTTTCACTGAGAACTCTGTTCTTTGAACCAGCTATTGTTATGTTGTTACTGTATTGTTCATGTTTATTCAATGTTATAGTGTGCTCTATAGTGTGCTGGCAACAGTCCTGTATCTCACGTGGTTCCTGATGAAGCTTCTTGAGAGAACACCAAGAGTGCGTAAAGCTGCATCAAGACAGACAGAGGCTACTTTCAAAAACTAACCTAATCTAAAATATAAGTTAGTCTGGGTCTGCTTAACTCTCAGATGTGCTGCTTTTGGATCTTCACTGTTATTCTTAAATGTAGAAAATAACAAACATGAGGAAACCCTCTTCAACGAGAAGGTGTGTCCAAACTTCTGACTGGTAGTGTAACTGCACTATCATTGCACTGGTTTATTGTGTTTACTCATTGGAGAATTGAAGAGGCTGGACAAGGAGAAGTTATTGATCTTTGTGAAAGAGGAAGATCTTTCCTCCATCTGTATAGCCTGTTTACAGTGGAGTTCCCTCAAACTGAAACTCTTCTTGTTGATGAAGCTAGTCTCCTGGGTAAGACTCCATTTACTGTTTCCTTGTAGTTTTGTTATGGTGACGGTGATTTGTAACAGCCTTACATAGAACACCTTTAATTCGCAGAAGAAATTAGATCAGATATCTTCTATACCATATGTATTATATTTTAGTGATATACAGTTTAACCAGGATGTAGATTGTTTTTGAGTGTGGTGGTAATGAAATTGGGTTCTGTTGTAAGACACAACTGATCTATGATACATCTCAGTGTTGATCATTTAGCATGAGGAAGTATGAGAGTGTCACATTATGAATCAACATATTTATCAGTTACATAATTTAAGAGGGTTATATGAGGATTATATATTATTCTCATGTATAACCTATTCTGAAGCTTACTATATTTACAATACATTTATTTCAAATTATTTAATCATTTTTGTCATTTATGGAACATTTGAAGCCATTTGCTACAAAATGTGTGGGAAATACCTGTGCATAACAAATAGTTATAAGGCAAATGATGGCTTCAGTATAGCACACAGACAGGAGCACATCTATTACAATATGTAATAATCACCAGTGAAGAAACGTCAGGGCCTACTAGAGCCTTCAGAGAAGGTGTTTGCTGGGAACTAAAAATCATGCTTGTATTCAAAATCATCTGGCGATATAACCGTACTACATTTGTTTAATGATTGTGTTCTGGAAGGAAACAAAAGGGTTAAATTCTTGAAATTCTTGAAATTGGAAAATTGGCCAATTTAGGATTGTTTTGTCTGTAAATCTGGATTGATTAGAACTTGAAGAGCCAAACTGAAGGTCGCACTTCAGAATAACTACCACTTCTTTATATATAATAACTATAGAATATATAGAATAACTAACGACTTCTTTTTACGGTCTATGTTTGTGTTAAATTTGTTAAATATATATATTTCCCACAGTGGACAGAGGATGGCGCTGTTCATTCAGTTCTTCACTGCTCTGCTGCTGCTGCTGCAGTTGGAGCTGCATCTGGTTGGCGGATCTGAGACTGCAGCTCCTCAAACTCTCAGCTGTCCTGTCCTTGCTGGGGTTCCAGGAACTCCTGGACACAATGGCCTTCCTGGCAGAGATGGGAGAGATGGAGCTGTCGGACCCAAAGGAGAGAAGGGAGAGCCAGGTATGTGGACACAGGTCAGAGTTGAAGAGAGAGTCAGTAAGGCTTCAGAAAACAGAGAGCAGCAGAAAAGTGACCACTGTGCTCTAATTTCAGGACTGAGTGTGCAGGGACCTCCAGGTAAAGCAGGACCAGCAGGTTCACCTGGACCCAAAGGAGAAAAAGGAGAACCAGGTTTACCAGGTAAACAGTCATACATTCTGAATAACCACATAAAATCGAACTTGAGGGAAGACTGTAAGGCACAGACACAAATGTAAAAGACATACAAAGTAAAATGAACAGTGAAAACAAAGTACAACCTGGGTAGTACTGAGGTAGGTCAGTGATGCACTATGTAGTCGGTGTTAAACAAAGGAAACACAAAGTGCCGGAACCTTGCTGCTGAGGATGTGAGAAGTGAAGGGAACTTTATTAGTTGTACAAATTGTCCCAGAAATGCAGTCTGCCTTTTCCCTGCCTCTTAGTCCCTGATCTAACTCCTACTTCAGTCCCTGTTCCAGCTCTGACCTCAGTCCTTGAACCAGCTCCTACCTCAGTCCTTGATCTAGTTTGAAAGCAAAGCTGAATATGTCAAAAAGTATATTCTGATCTGTTTCCAGCATCAGTCCCTGTCTCCTGCCTCAGTCCCTGTCTCCTGCCTCGGTCCCTGTCTCCTGCCTCTGTCCCTGACCCAACTCTTGCCTTATACCCTGTTTCCAGTATTGGTCCATGACCCAGCTCTTGCCTCATTCCCTGTCTTCTGCTTTAGACCCTGTCCCACCTCTTGCCTCAGTCCCTGTTTCCTGCCTCAACCCCTGACCCAACTCTTGCCTCAGTCCCTGTCTCCTGCCTCAGCCCCTGACCCAACTCTTGCCTCAGACCCTGTCTCCTGCCTCAGCCCCTGACCCAACTCTTGCCTCAGTCCCTGTCTCCTGCCTCAGCCCCTGACCCAACTCTTGCCTCAGTCCCTGTCTCCTGCCTCAACCTTTGACCCAACTCTTTCCTTATAACCTGTCTCCAGCATCGGTCCCTGATCCAGCTCTTGCCTCAGACCCTGTCTCCTGCCCAGGCCCCTGACCCAACTCTTGCCTCAGTCCGTCCCTGTCTCCTGCCTCAACCCTTGACCCAACTCTTGCCTCATAAACTGTCTCCAGCATCGGCCCCTGACCCAGCTCTTGTCTCAGACCCTGTCTCCTGCCTCAGCCCCTGACCTGATTACGACTGATCACGACTTACAAAAATGCTCTAAAATACATGTACCATTTGCTTTTGCCTTTTTATGGTCTTGCCAAATAGAAAACTCCATACTTCCAAACTCACATAGAGGTTGCATAAGTACAGTATACAAAAGACTTTAACAACAAGACTTTGACGTGTTGGTTCAAATTTACAGGTACTCCAGATAATGACTCGATCACTTCTCTCCAGTCAGAACTCCAAGCACTCAAGGTCAGGCTTTCTACAATAGAGAAAGGTAGGTGACCATGTAAAATCTGCAAAGATTAAAGTACACATTGAAATGCATCTGACTCCTGACTTTCTCCTTCATGCCTAATTTATTTTAAGCTGCAAGTTTTCCCATCTTCAAAAAAGTTGGGCAGAAATACTACCTGTCAAACGGGATGAAAGGATCATTCGATGAAGGTCTGAAGTTCTGCACTGATGCTGGTGGTACACTGGTTTTACCAAGAAATGAAGCTGAAAACACAGCATTATCTGCAATGCATGCAACACTGGGTTCTACCTGTATACTACTCGGTACGACAGACAGAGAGACTGAGGGTCACTTTATAGATGTAAACAGAAAGCCTCTGACCTACACCAGATGGTTGCCAAATGAGCCCAACAATCATCAAGGGAAAGAGGATTGTGCTTGTATTTACACTAATGCTGAGTGGAATGATTCAGTTTGTGAATCAGCTGTCAATGTTGTATGTGAATTAGTCATTTAGAAACTATAGCAATTAATTGGCATTTGTTGTACTTGCTGGCCCCAAAGAAAGATTTTTCCCCATTTAAACAGCAGTGCATGTTGCTATAGCTGTTACACGGGGACAGGACGAGGAGGCAGGATGCAAGTGCAAGTCTTTAATGTAGAGCAAACAAGATGAAACAAAAGCCAAAGGCGCTGGGAAAAACAAGAAACAAAACACCACAAAGACCAAAATACAGGGACACCAAAAAACAACTGACATAGAGACAAAACACCAAGCAAGAACAAAGGGCACAACAGGGAGTATAAAACAACAAGGGCTAACGAGAAACACATGGGAAGGGGCGGAGCTACAAACAAGGGACAGGTGAGGGGCCTGACAAGGGGGCGGAGACAGGAGGAGTCAAAAGCCAAAACAAACAGAAGCACATGGAACAGGACAACAAAGGGCACATGGAAATGACAAGACAGAAACAGAAAACCAGAGAGAACCTAGAAAAACAGGGGCTAGACTAGACAGGACATGACAACAGTTATACGGGTAAAGTATGCTTCATCAGAATGTACTTTAATAACAACAATAATAACTATTCAACACAGAACCTGAACATGAAAATCACATGAGTAAACACATTAGTGAACACGGTTTCCAACCAAAGAGTGTATGCGTATCATATACAGTACATTATGTACACAGTTACTCCTCCATGATTGTTGCCTCTCGCTCTTGTTTATACAGCTTGTGGATTCTTGTGATAGTGAAGGCTGTAAAGGCAAAGTGGAGCTCCACCAAGCTGCAGCTTTTTTTAAGTTTGCTGCTTGTTGTTATATTCAAAGTTCTCCTTTGAGCACTGTTCAGCATAGACTTAAATGTAAATGTATAAAAGACAGGCCTACGACTGCCTACGTTTGTGGATTCTATCAGAGCAACATGCAGTGCACTACAGCTTGACTTCAGCCTGTACTACTACAGAGGTGTATTAAAAAAAGGCTTATTAAAAAAAGGATTGTGTATTAAAAAAGGATTATTTTATTCAAGAATAACAATTAGTCTAATTAATCTGGACTCTAGAGCCCTAAAGCATTTCATCACCTCAAGAACATCAACAAGGTAAACCAGACCTGCAGAAACTCACCCATGCCTTTATTTTTTTAGCAGGATCAATAACTGTAATGGTCTCCTAACAGGACTTCCAAAAAAGACAGTCAGTCAGGTTCAGTTCTTAAGCCCATACACTGTATACTAGTTACAGTTTATATACACTTTATCGTCCTTATTAAATGTTTTAAATTGGAATTTTCGTTCAATGTTTAATATGTTTAGTTTCAATTATGTTTTATTCATGTATTGATGTTTTGTGTGTATATGTATTACATTTATTAATGTAATTAATTCATGTAATTAATGTAATTAACAGAAGATTCTTCTACAGCTTTTTTTAACTGAATTTGAATCCCAAAGTGTACGAATGGTGCTATATAAATAAACTGGCATTGCATTAAGAGTGCTTCATTAAATTGTGGAGTTTATTAACGAGTTTACATTTACTTCCACACATTTGACATCCCTAGTAACATCCCTCTGTCCTCTGCAAATAGTGGTACCAGTAATCAATGCATGACTTTTATTTTTATTTCTGAGGGAAGTTATGCAACATATTAGTGGGAGGTGAGCACACTTGCCAGCCCTTTCCAGAGCACCAGTTGAGGGTTAGATACCTTGCTCAAGGGCACTTCAGTCATTACTGTCGGTTCAGAGAATCAAACTGGCAACCCTCTGGTCACAAGGCTGATTCCCTAACCTTCAGCCCACAGCTTCCTCCTATGATGATTACTATGATTAGTTTTTCATCATAGCGCATTGACTTGGAATCAGTGTCAGGCTGGAAATTGACAAGCATCAATTTTTTTGAAGAATTAGAAATGTAGAGTAGAAATGATTTGGCATATAAATGGTACATCCTATAAGGGCACTTTCACAATCTACCTTGCCCGGGACCGACCAATCATACCTTTTTCTTTTGTTGATCACACGTCCTCTTTTGAGCAACTAAGAAATATGTCCGGTTGGACAAACATAGAGTCAAGCTTTTTGGAAACAGTACATTTTTGCCCCACCACTTTTGAAGGCATTTGTTATAAGGTCATCATCATCGTCATCATGTATGTTGTTCTGAGGTAATCATCATCATCATCATCACCATTATCATCATCATCATCACCATCATCACCATGAGTGCTGTTCTGAGGTCATCACCCTCTTCGTCATGTATGTTGTTCTGAGGTCATCGTCATTTTCATGTGTGTTTTTCTCAGATGGTCATTTTCATCATCATCTATTTTCATGCTGTATCATGTATGTTGTATCATAATTGTTTTCTATTTAGGAAGTGCATCATACAGTGATATACCATATGCCAGTCAGAAATCTGAACTTTGCTGTGATTTAAATTGTTGACGGTAATGCTACTACTATGGTCTGTCCAAACAGATCAAAATTGGTCTGGGTTAATACACTGAGTATAATTTGCTGATGATTTACGTGTGTGTGTTACTGGAATGTCTGTTTAATCCACTTCCAGATTACTATGGAAATTTACTGCGAAAGGAGAGCCAGGTATGTAAGTAAAGTTCAGGCTCACTAGTTGAAGTAGAACTCAATTAGGATTTAGGAAACATAAAGGAGGCTACAAGAAAAATACACAAAAAACAACAGCTGTTGCCTTTTAAATGTGTACTCTCATCCTGATTACATAAGAATTAGATAGATAGTAAAGACAGCCAATAGAAATAAGAAACATCTGTGAACTTCAGTATGAAGTGATTAAATACATGGTCTCTTTCGTAACTCTACTTCAGTGGAATTCCGAGTTTGTTCTTGACAGATATTCAGCTGTTAGGTCTTGCCAACTCTCTGCCAAAAGGACTTATACAATTGTTGTTGTTGTTGGTTTGTTCTGAGTGAGTTTCACTCTTCATGAAGCTATAAGAAAGACTTTGGAACTCAATGAAGTTCTATATGGACTGCATACATCTTCAACTAATTAATAAAGACACAATACAGCCAATACATAATACAGCCAATCTCAACTGATTCAATGTATGGTGTTTGTACAGCATTCACAGTTTTTTTCTTTAGGTATGAATGGAGTGATGCTCAACATCCTGAAACTGAGTTATTCCAATTATGTAGTATACAAATAATCCTCAAAAATGTGCCTCTTCTTCCATACTATATAAGTGACATAAGAGCAGTGTACAAAATCATCTGCAGCAACATCAGAAGAATAGTTGCACAAACAGTTGCACCCAGAAGGAGTCAGCCAACAGGAATGAAACTTGGTGGGTAGGTATAACACTGTGAGACATGCGA
Organism: Semaprochilodus insignis; assembly: GCA_034552555.1. Taxonomy (NCBI): domain Eukaryota; kingdom Metazoa; phylum Chordata; class Actinopteri; order Characiformes; family Prochilodontidae; genus Semaprochilodus; species Semaprochilodus insignis. Next base: position 28,218,317 of record CM067482.1, on the reverse strand, counting down.
ATGATTCAAGTTTCACGCTCAACTATGCATATGACTTAAGCAAGGACGAGCCTTATCACTGTACCTGACTGACCCTACAGCCACCATTGCAGACATTCAGCGAGCAATGATGGCCGCCATGAGTCATCCCGTTAGTGCCAGCACCATTGGCAGACGGCTGCACGATGCAGGACTACATGCACTACATGCGACTACCCTTAACACCACATTAACCAAAAACTGCAATGGTGTCATGTCAGACTGTCACGGAGTGACTCAGAATGGCAGCAGGTCATATTCAGTGACGAGTCCCACCTTTGTCTTGGTGGACATGACCAACGACCCTGATGTCACTCCACCCCTGCCACACAGTCTACAGGAACCGTGTGAGAATATTCAAGCTGCATGGGATGGATTATCACAGGACACCATTAGGAACCTCTACAACTCCATGCTGAGACGTTTGATATGTTGCATTAGCAAACATGGTGGCCCGACACCATACTGAGAGACACTACTTCTGTATGTGTAGCTCAATAAATATTCCCCATATCAGTCTAAATTTATCATCATTTATTGTTCCTGGTAACCTTTATCTTCCTTCCCAATAGCATTGCAATCTGACAAAGTGGCAATGCAAGTTTGTTCACAAACTTTCTCTTTCTAGTTATTATAGTAATTTAAAGCTTCCGAATGCTTGACATGTTTCTGTTTAATCTAGAAAAGACCCAATAATGCTCTTATGAATTGCCACTATAGGGGCACTAGCACAGAGTATTGCCATTTACTGCTAAACTCAATTCTATACATTCCTAATTCAAAGCATTCTGATATTTTACCTGAATTAATGGTAGTGGAAATGGCAGACCCCCAACAAAACCTCTTATATTTTCCACTATATTGCCATCATCAACATTCCATATAAAACTCAGCATATTTCATCTGAGACTTTCAACTATGTTAGAAACATGAATGCTGTCTTTCTGCACAAGGGCTAATATTCCCCAGTGATCACAGTCATCTTACAGTAAAACAAAACTTACCCAGAATGATGTTCTGTTTGATTTACTGTGTTTACAGACTAGAGCAGGAGAGAGGAGGGACAGGGGGCAGTTCATAGACCCCTGGGCCAGGAATGAGACCTTCCATCTGAGTCAAAAGAGCCTGCTAACAGGGAAGCCCCATCAGATTGAACCTGTTCTTGTTACGAAACCCTCGTCTTGCTGGTAAGATCCATTTTATCGTTTTCTCATAGATTTTAGAGTTTTTGTGCTCATATTTAAGCACAAGTTTCAAGTTTATTCAAGTTTAATACAGGGGTTTGTACTGTTTGTATGTTAACATAAATGTTTGGCAAATCACTTATAATGCATGAGTGCTGCTTTTCTTTTAATGTAGTTTATCTCTAGCAGTACTTTTGGCTGAGCTTACCTGCGTGTGGGAAACACAATCAGTAAACCGTAGAAACTGTACCGAATATATCAACAGCTGGATGGATACAGATGTTTCCAATAAAGCAAATACTGCATGTACAGTGTTGTTCAAATCTTACAAGGTCAAGTAATATTACAGAATTGTGTTACAGGAGGTTCAAACTTTCAAGGTCTATTTGGGGAGAGATCGACACTGAACACTCACCAAACTTGATTAACCTGAAGCACAGCAATCATGTGCCCTGTGCTGTCGGATTCTGCTGTTTTCCCGTTTGATGCGAGTCAGAGATTGATTTACTCTGATCTCTCACTTGATCTCTTGATCTTTTTCTCTCCCACAATTCCTCCGACACCATCTTCTCCCATCTCTTCACTGCCTTTCCCATGATGTCCATGCTGGGAATACCGTGCTAGCCTCTTATATAGCAAGCTTCTCCATAGTTGTTGAGGTGGAGTGATGTGGTGCCATAGAGCTTAACTCCTCCAAAGTTACTTGCACTATAGCAGTTGTTCCAGGCCCAGAGTGGCAATGTGCCATTATTCCTGTTATAAGTCAGGGTACCTTCAAAATGATTTCGAAGCTGTTTTCTTAAAGTGGCCATAGAATAGAAAACTGTATTTACATCCTCATTCTTGACTAATGTGAGTTCAGTTGATAAAACTGACATACTACGAACCTCAAACACTGTTGTTCCTCCTTCAAATAAAATTCGTGATTTGTTAAGGATGGCAGAAAAACAAGCCATTTCCAAAATCCCAGATGGTTATGTAACAGTGCTGCATCCAAAATTACGCTTCCAAAATATACATATACCAGCTCACATTCCAGCCCAGCTCACACAGCCACAATGGCTCAAGAGCTGTGGGACATTATACCTGCAGAAGCTATTTCCAATCTGTTAGTGAGGATGACGGAGGATTGTCTTCAGCAAGGCTACAAACTGGCTTCCTATTCCTATTTGCCTGCCTGTAATTCGATATTATTAACAGCACATAAAGTTTTCATTTTTAACAAAACATGTTTATTATTGGTTAGTAGATGCAGTACTAAATAAACACTGTTTATTTGAAATCTGTATTTCCCACAGTGGACAGAGGATGGCGCTGTTCAGTCAGTTCCTCACTGCTCTGCTGCTGCTGCTGCATCTGGTTGATGGATCGGAGACTGCAGATCCTCAAACTCTCAGCTGTCCTGCCCCTGCTGGCGTTCCAGGAACTCCTGGACACAATGGCCTTCCTGGCAGAGATGGAAGAGACGGGAGAGACGGAGCTGTTGGACCCAAAGGAGAGAAGGGAGAACCAGGTATGTGGCAAAGTTTCTCAAGCAACAAGTTGCATGAGTTGCAATAATTTCTATAAAACAAATTCTATATTTCTATAACTTCTTACATTTTTACAGCATTTTATATATTTATTTCAAAATATAACATTTCTTGCTGTTTTTCCTATGTCTGTATATCTGTTTATCCATTGATCTCTCTGTCGCTAGACTTCATGCTGTAAAGATGCTTTTTTTTTTTTGATGGGCTGTTTCATGGAACCTGTTCCACAAAGACAGCTGCAACTGTTGCGGCTGAGTTGAGTGAGGTGCAAGATGCTTTGCAACTCAAATGCAATTCAGTTTCGTGTAATGCCGGCCATACAGTTAACGTAAAAAAATCACCAACCAATTTCCAATGGCTCAGTCTTTTCCTCGTCTTGACGTTCCGATGAGACCAACCATATTTAAAATGATCACTTTAGTCTTAAGTCTTGAAGCACGAAGCACATGGAGAAAATGCTAACCAGTGACTTCAGCACACATTAGCGGTATTCCAATTATTTAGTTTATTAAAACTGCTTGACCATATAGAGCAGGTATTGCAGCTTCACCTGTTCGTTTCTATATGGACTAAAAGCAATCCAAAGTCTCATACCTACAGAAATAAAGGAGATTAAATAAAAATGGTCTTTGTCATGTTACAGCACAAACTTTCTCTCTACTGCATAACAGCGGTACGCTTCTGCGCACTGCTACTGAAGCTCCTAAAGAAGCAATGCAGCTTTACTGGCCATTACAGCTTACCAGATCCCCAGGCTTTGCAAAATCATAGTCTGTGACAAAAAACTCTGTTGTGATACATTGCAGTTAGGTGTAAGAGGGTCTCATACTTTGCAGGTCTCTGAGAGGGTCTCAGAGGGTCTCTCTAATCTTCACAAAGTCTTACAGTGTATGGTTAGCATAAGTTTCAAGCAACTGAAGTTGCAAAACAGCAGGAAAGTGATCACGAGTGCTCTGATTTCAGGACTGGGTCCGCAGGGACCTCCAGGTAAAGCCGGACCAACAGGACCAGCAGGATCAGCAGGACCAGCAGGACCCCCAGGCCCGAGGGGAAATCCGGGTACACCAGGTAAGCAGATTCCAGAACAGGCACTTGAGAGACATTGTTAAAGGATGTCTATTACACCACCTTGGTTTCCATTCTCAGGGCATGTACCAAATGACTTGATCACGTCTCTTCAGTCTGAAGTCCAAGCTCTCAAAGCCAGACTCACCATAGTAGAGAAAGGTAGGTGACTTTCCAAAAGACTAAAGCTTATGATGGAGGGCATGTCCATCTGAAATATTCTACATGCCTAATTCCTGTTTAGCTTTCAGTTTCAGCACCATCAGAAAAGTCAGGCAGAAATTATACATGTCGAACAAGATGGAGGCGACGTTCGACCAAGGTTTGAAGTCCTGCACCGATGCCGGTGGGACGATGGCTCTACCAAGAAATGAAGCTGAAAATAAAGCACTCTCTGAAATAATAGCACAGCTAGCAGCACCTCATATCTACATAGGTGCGACGGACCGAGAGAAAGAAGGTCAGTTTGTAGATATTCGCAAAGTGCCTTTGACCTTCACCAAATGGAGAAACGGTGAACCCAACAATGATCGGAAATTAGAGCACTGTGCCGGTATGTATTCCAATGGAGAATGGAATGACTTCCAGTGTGATACCAAATCCACTATAATATGTGAAATAGAAATGGCATAAAGTGCACTTCTGAACTTCGAGCCACTATTGAGCCTTTTTCTCAGCCCTGAGTTCATTTCATGACAAATAAATGGGCAAATAAATATGGAAACACAACAGTAACCACATATCTGGACACTGACTGAGCTTTGGCCGTATTGCATATCATTGAATTAAACAAACAAGCTGCATTCTGTAATGAACACACAAATGTACTTATCATGAGAAATAATTTTGCATATTAGGAATATTAGCTTTTTTAACTCTGTCTTGATTTTTGGCAAGGATTCACAATGATGCTTACATACTTCTGTACAGATTACATACATCTGTTACTTTATTGGATTTTTGAATTACAAATAAAGTGCTCCAATGTGGACATTTAAAAGAATTCAGTTTTAACTTTATGAAATTTAAAATGATCAGGTTTCTGGGTTTAATTACATCATATATGAAATGTCTGTAACAGGGCAGTACCCTCTATCCCAGGAGTCCCCAATCTTTATTGTTCTAGGGTGGCCAATATGCCATATGTGCTGGGCCAAGAGACAAAAGGGCAGACCAACTTACAAATAAATCATTGCCCTATATTTTTCTACTGAAATTCTAATTTTGCACTACACTATTTCTACTTTTAAAAAAGTAAATAAGAATTGAATGTGATACAAAAGCTGCATTGCGTGTTTAAGGTGGTAGTAACTTCAGGCTCCTGCAGATGGCTTCGGATTTAAGACCCAAGGACTCCTAGGAGCTAGGACTTCTTCTCCCCATGACTCTGTGTGATCTGAACACTAGCCGCTTGTAGTGTGAGAAAGCAATGGTGGGGGAAGTTATAAAGGACGTTGGGACACAGCCTCGCGGCTGTTTCCCATGTTATAACTGAGCCAGATGCTTAGTATGCATTGTAAATACTTTAATTTCCGTTTGTGTTTCGTTTGTACAGTTTTTGTTTCTTGTTTCACGTCGTGTAAATAAACTACTTGTTCGTGCACCCTACTTTTAGTCCAGCTCATCCATATTGGTCGACTCACCCTCACAGACCTTACCAGCAAGCCGCACGTAAAAACCTAAATTCCTCTTCATGGGGTCTAACATCTTCACAGGCCTACATCCAGAAACTTGTCCAGTCCATTCTCATTGAGGTGTTACATGCTATTAGGTACGTTTCATTCACTCTTTTGTCCAGTGAGCTTATTTTATAAATGTATCTTTTTTTCTGTCCTTGGGTGAGGGGTGCGGTAACTTTCTGGCAGGCCAAATCAAGCATCCTTACAGGCCAACTTTGGACACCTCTGCTCCAGCTCTTCATTAATTGGTATCAGTGTTCAGTGACCACAGAGCCACTCTGTCTGGATACACTAGTACCAGCACCTCACACACTACCATGTTACTATCACTGCTGAGCTGAGAATGGACCACCATCCAAATAATATTAAGACAGCTGCCCTGGGGTTAGAAACTGGCCGGTGATGTAGACTTCAGACTAAACCCCTTTTTTGCTCTGAGTGACCCTGTACCTCAAATATCTACTAAAACTAATGATTTAGCGTTCCAGTATGTCAGTGATTAAACAATCCTTCCACTTCACCAGATGTTTCAGTGGTGACTATTTCGGTAGGGACAATTGTAGATCATTTTGAGCCAGTACATGACTAGCAAACACAGCTTCGAACAGTTGTACACACATAAAATCATCATAACTATATACAAGACTGCTTTATAAACACATTGTAACTCCTGATAAAACTAAAATCATCTTTACTAAAACACAAAAAAGTTTGTCTAACTGCAGAAAATAAGTGTTTCGCTAATGACCGTTCTTAATGTTCCACACTGATATTCAGACTTACACTACTCATACACTACTCATAGTCAGACTTACACTACTCGCCTTATGTTTATCTTAATGCTTTACTATAGAATAAAAGTGAAGACATCAAACTATAACATAGCACTCATGGAATTATGCAGTCCACCATAAAACCCTCCAAAATGGAGCTTTACAGAAGGATGAAACAGCTTTCTTAACCTGCAGTGGAGGCTGATAGAACAAGGTTTATTTCTAAGCAGTTTTGGATCAATTCTATTGGTCTGTCCATCATGAATATTCATTAAACTGAAAGAGTAACTACAGCTTTTAAACTGATGAAATTTTAGTTGAGTGTGTCTAAACTTTTGACTAGTAGTGTAGGATCACATTTACCTTAAAACAATGCGATCTAAACACTCACATGGGGATGGGGTCTCACTTTCCTGCTCTAAAAAGCTGGGTGTGGCTAAAACTCTTTGTGTTTCAGCAGTGGAAAATACAGGACAGCATTTATGTTTAAAACTTAAATAATAATAAAAAATAATACATTTAAATAAAAAAACTTAAATATTAAAACTAATAATGAATCTAAATCTTTCAACTTTTAAAGAAATCAAAAATATCTTTTAAACACAAACAAAAAAGTGCAAAAACTATTTTCACAAACATAAATGTTGGAGTTAGGATTTGAGACAGGCAACAATAAATAATGATGTTGTTTCTAATAAAGCGGCCACCGAGTTGAAGTGCAAGGTAGGCTTTTTTACTCAAATGGCCGGACAGCTGATGAATCAGTCAAACATGGACTTGCTTACAGAGCCAAACTAAAACTCAGACTGCCCAGCATCCGCAACTTTGGAGGAAACAAAACTTCCTATCTTGGTCACAAGTCTTGGGAGAAAGACCAGCCTCTCCATTGTCTTCTTAAGTCTTGAGCTTTTCCTGTTAATGAAAGCATTCACCTGGTAAGAAACTGTATTTTGTTTTTGTGCTCATATTTCTTACTGTAATAAGATATTCAGGTCACTTGTACAACATATTTGTTCATTCGAGATTATGTTCAACATATTTTACATTCTATGTTTACCTGTTAATTTCATTTGCATGGCAATCAGTAATATGGAGGATTACACAGCTTCGGTTTCTCATGCGCAACACTTTACATTACATAAGACTATAGAGAATAACAAGGAACTGAAATGAAATCTTTTTATAAACTATCTACACAAACCTATAAAACTATATACAAGACCGCTTTATTCAAGACCGCTCCTCTCTAAAATGATAACTTTAAACAAGACTGCTTTATTCAAGACCGCTCCTCTCTAAAATGATAACTTTAAACAAGACAAGATTGTTTTCTAAGCAGTTTTGGATCAATTCTATTGGTCTGTCCATCATGAATATTCATTAAACTGAAAGAGTAACTACAGTTTATAAACTGATAAAATTTTAGTTGAGTGTGTCTAAACCTTTGACTGGTAGTGTAGGATCACATTTACCTTAAAACAATGGGATCTAAATGCTCACTATGGGGATGGGGTCTCACTTTCCTGCTCTAAAAAGCTGGGTGTGGCTAAAAATTGTGTTTTAGCAGTGGAAAACACAGGACAGCATTTATGTTTAAAACTTAAATAATAAAACTAATAATGAATCTAAATCTTTCAACTTTTAAAGAAATCAAAACTATCTTTTAAACACAAACAAAAAAATGGAAGTACAAGGTAAGTGTTTCTAATAAAGTGGCCACCGAGTGGTAGTACAAGGTAGGTGTTTCTAATAAAGTGGCCACTGAGTGGAAGTACAAGGTAGGTTTTTTTACTCAAGTGGCTGGACAGCTGATGAATCAGGTAACTTATGATAAAGTTAAAATGATCAGTTTATACAAGACTGCTTTATACAAGATCACTAATCTCTAAAATGATAACTTTATACAAGAGATAAAATACAATTGAAATAAAAAATATCCTTAGCTTTATTGTCTGGACCCTAATTTCAAGTAATTTCAGGGCATTTCTATTGGTCTATTCATCACATTTTCACATGACGTGAAGAGCAGCTGGCATTTTAGCTGGTGTAGAAAATTAAACTAAACAAAATCATAGAATTAACTGCCCTGGAGTCAACAACATCAGAGAAGCCAGTTCTGGTGCCGTAATTGACTGATTGCAAAATTCCGAGAAGCCCCAGCACATGAAACGGAGCGGGAAGGGAGCCAAAGTGTACATAGTTCTCTGTAAGCGTCATACATAAGGAATGTGTTGCTTGCAAATATAACATGCATATCACAACAATCAGCGAGGAAAAATGTTAGCAGATCTTCCCCAGAGTGTGTTTCCTGTGCATAATACACTTACCATTTCCCACAGTGGACAGAGGATGGCGCTGTTCAATCAGTTCCTCACTGCTCTGCTGCTGCTGCAGTTGGAGCAGCATCTGGTCGGTGGATCTGAGACTGCAGCTCCTCAAACTCTCAGCTGTCCTGCACCTGCTGGAGTTCCAGGAACTCCTGGACACAGCGGCCTTCCTGGCAGAGATGGGAGAGATGGGAGAGAGGGAGCTGTTGGACCCAAAGGAGAGAAGGGACAGCCAGGTATGTGGGCACAGTTCAGAGTTAAAGAGAGAGTCAGTGAGGCTTTAGAAAACGGAGACCAGCAGGACAGTGACCACTGTGCTCTGATTTCAGGACTGAGTGTGCAGGGACCTCCAGGTAAAGCAGGACCAGCAGGACCAGCAGGACCAGCAGGTGCACCTGGACTCAAAGGACAGAAGGGAGATTCAGGTTCAACAGGTAAACCGATCCCAGAGTAGGCACAAGAAGGATGTTTTCAATCTTCCTGTATTACATTTCCTTGGTTTCCATCGAGAGATAGAGAGTTTGATGCCGTGCGATGTCACAGCCAGAATTAGTAGTTAGTGTTCTCCTTCAAGTATGTTGAGCTGAAAAGATGTTGTGGAGCTTCAGGTGTGTTGAAGGAAGCTTATGAAAGCCATCACCATTCCAGCTTGGTAGCACTGTGTGATACAGGGAAATCTAGCTAGCAGATGGAACTGTTACATACACACACACACACACACACACACACGCACACACACACATATATATATATCAAATGCAACATGAAAAATGTCATGAAATTATGAAATATTCAGATGTGAGTTCTCATCAAAATTATAAACACCGGCTGCAACACAGTTCTTTTCTGGAATTTTGCTGTGGGATTTTTGTGTTGGCCATACATAAATTAGATCAACTACATCAAATATTGATAACTAAGTGCTGACTATTTCACTTAAAATAATGCTAATATGAAGTAACACATTACCAATACCAAGTTATTAGAATACATTGTTAGTGTACATATGAAACGACTGGCATAATACTTCATTCACAGCCATAATGGTCATTTCTACACCAAAATTAGGTATTTGTGTAGGTGTTCAGGTGTTTCCAAAAGCTAAAATACCAGGGCCCACTTGTAGAGGAACTGTTTATCCTGAGTCCCACCAAACATTATACTAAGTAAAACATTCCTGTCACTGCACTTTTACTCAATACATCATTCAACAAGCACAAAAACATACTATGATTAAAGAATGAAACATGCCTTTGTAAAATTGTGAAATGAAAAATGATTAAAATATTGACATTATTAATGAAATTATGACTCATTATTTATGTAGCTGTTATCCTTCTGGCTCAAACTCCGTATCTCAATCTCAGTACTTACTTTTCACCACAGGAGGTTCTATGCAAGTGGTTTTCAAAGCACTTTGTGGTGTGGAGATTAGTGGGTCATGAGAAAGCTGCAATAGTGCATATTTTTTCAAGGGCTCATATTAATAATTAATAAACTTCACAAATATTTTGTTGGACGAAACATTTCAAATATTTTCAAGTAGCCTAATATTGTAACCGTCTCCATTGCTGTTGGGGTGCATCAACGTTTGACATCATTGTCCAATACGGGGTAGGAAATTTCAGTTCCATAGAGTCCGCTGCATTCAAAACATTTTGAATCACTAATCACAAATCCACTTTGAGCTGGAACAGTTATTTTACAAACTTATATGCGCAGCAGCTACAAATACCATAGCAGAACAGCAGATAATGTGGGTAGAAAATAATAGCAGCATATGACTTGAGCCATATAAACGTGAACAAGTTGGTTTGCAACAATCAGCTTTGCACCACTTTAGCAACCACCAGCGATACCACAGCAATAGCTTTGTCATTTTATTAAGATTTAACATAAGATTTACATTTTTAATCCAACTTTTTAAAAACGTGTTTCAGGTATGTACTGTGCTGTCAGTGTAAAGGAAAACTGTGCATAAAGGCGAATGCTCATTTATTTTGAAGTAGCATTACAACAGGCAACAAGCTCAGCTCTACCTTACTTGAGAGAACACAACATCTATGGAGGATAGATGTTAGAGGATAGATCAAAATGTAAACCCAGGAACAAAGTCACTGGGCTGTGTGGAGTCCCAGCCATTTGCTGCACTCGACCCAAAGTCTGTGGTAGCAAACAATCTTCCTGGATAGCTTCTGTGTCCCCTTTTCCTGTATTGTCGGCACACCTGTCGTTCACCTGCCTCTCAACATGTCTCTTCTTCAAGCTCCTCTGTCATGCAGGACTGCGTTGCTCACTACAGTGCTTAGAGTTCTGTCCTCTCTGCCTTAGCAATGGCCCTCTCTGCAACACCTTCTTTGAGGTTGGCCAGTGTGGCGAGCGGCATGTGCTGTCTCAGCTCCTCCAGCAGCATTACGTTCAGGAAGTGTTCCAACACCAGCTCCTCCTGCACAGCCTTCTCAAACACTGGGTATGGCTGGCAAACCATAGTGCTCAGTTATCCGTTCTCCCTTTATCCTCTGTTTGTCCAGAAGTAGCTTTCTGACTAACAGCAGCACTACCACTGCCTGCCTGAACCGTCAATAGAGAGTCGTAGTTAATGCCGTTGCTCTGCCAGCAGGCCTGCTAGCTGTAGTGCTTTCCCCTCCAGGGGCAGGCACAGCTGTATCATGTTGAGGGCTGTCATCCACTTGCAGACCACTTGCAGCTGCATGGAGTATGCCTCCAGGGTAGGCAGGTACACTCTCTGTTTCCTTGTTCCTGGGTTACAGATGGGCTCGCTTTTGGCGTCTTCTCCAGCCAGTTGTTTTGCTCTCAGCTGGCTGAATTCATTGGGAAGGAGCAGGCATTCTGCCGGGCTCAGACTTCCTTGCAGTCTGCCTTTGAGTTGGTTGATATGCCACTGGTTGACGTTTTCCCACTTCTGATACCACTGTAGCATCAGCATACAAGAAGGTGTGGAAAATATATAGTTTTGTCTTTGCTCGGTTAAATATTGGTTAAATATTATTTATGATTATATTACATGATTATATTATAAATATTTAAATAAGTGGATATTTTATTTTATATTGTTGCTGTCCAAAGAAAAACACATATCCCCAAAATGGCAACATTGCAGGAAAGGGCAAAATCTAATTTTAATATAAGTCAACAGAACAAGACTTTCTTTCAAAGCTATTTTGGGCCACTTCTGTTGGTCCATTCATCATGAAATTATCACACCGTATAAAAAGCTGCTGCTGTGTTCAAATGATTCAAATGAATCCACAAAAATGGAAATTCATGTTTTTCACAGGACAGTGACGATAAGCATTTCAGGCCTTTTACTTTTAAGACTGTATGGATTGTTGCTTTTACAGGTGATCTTCAGTCAGAAGTCATGCGCCTTACAGCCAGGATCTCCGCTATAGAAACAGGTAAGACATCCCTGAACCAGTTTTACATCCACAGCATTGCATAAACACATTAAAGCTGCATTAAGAATGACCCTGCCACTTTTCGTTCAAAGCTACAAGTTTCCCCACCTTCAGGAAAGTCGGAGAGAAGTACTTTGTGATGGACGGCACAACAGGAAACTTTGACAAAGCTCTTCAATTCTGCAGCCGTGTTGGAGGAGCGGTCATCTTGCCAAGAAATGAGGAGGAGAACCAGGCATTAGCTAAGCTAATTGTTCCTTATGGTTCAGTGTATGCTTATATTGGAGCTACAGACCGACAGACAGAGGGTCAGTTTGTAGACGCTAAAGGGAAGGCATTAACGTTTACAAAATGGGGGTCTGGTCAGCCTGATGATTATATGGCGGTGCAGGACTGCACGATTACCAACCAAGCTGCAATTTGGGACGACAACAGCTGCGACACAGCTCGTCTTATTGTGTGCGAAATATAAGACAAATTAAACATATTAATCTCCCTGCAAACTGACCAATTACTAGTACTGTAATCTATTAAGTTTGCTAAATTAAGACTTTGTAACCATCTGGTCACCATGACATGAAAGAAGAAGAATTCCACCATTTTTTCAACATTTCTTCATTATAAAATGGTTGATATCCACTGGTGACCCATCATTGTTAAAGCTGGACGTTCAGTTTAGCCCATACATTTAAAAATTTGATCAAAACGTGAGGTAAAACCTCTACTTCCCTAATTACACTCTTGTGCTCAAAATCTCAAAATCAAATTTTTTGGGGTCCCTGAAAATAAACTTATTGGAAAACTATGTTATTCATTAGAGCAAAAACTGTAAAAACTGTTTAGCTGTTTAAATCGCTATCTTCACTTTAGCTGAGCAATACAGAAAAACAGCAAACATGAAGATGTGAAGATAGCAAGAAAGACCCTATGAAACCCATAGTCTATATCAAGGGTATGCACAAAGGGCCAGTCAAGCAGACCATTAACAGCAATACAACTCAACCCCCCTTCAACTCTTCCAACTGCTCCAGTTAAGTTAATCTAACATGCATGTAAGGCCTTTAGTCCAGCTCCTGAAGTCCTAACCAATGGGAGAGCTTGCTTGGCTGTATCTACTTACATACCACAGAGAAAACAAATCATTAGGTTTTCTCTGAAGGCCTTGATGGTTCCCCACTGTTAAGAAGAAGAGTGGTTTGGTTGGAAATGCTTAGTTCTGGAGAAAGTCATCCACCTCTAAAAGCTCCCTCACAGAAAGTTATTAGATGAAATGGTGATGAATACGCTGCCTGATGTCTGAGACATTGATGTATAATAGTTTTGAGAAGATCCTGGCCTTAAAATCCATTCATGGCGGAGGAATACATGCAAGGCGTTGTGAGACAAAATAGTCCCGAAAGAAAACTTGTTTTAAATTTTCCACTATTTTCCCATCATCAACATCCCATATAAAACACAGTAGACACATGTAGGTTCATTGGTGGGTTTGGATAGTAAATAAAATGGCTATGGCTAGTCGTGTTGTAGACATGGTGACGCCTGGTTCCCATCACCACCACTGTTACGAAAACTGAGTATCTACAATGAACTTCAGACCTTACCACTCTGAATAACCCTGTTTACATTGCAACTAATGAATTATGTAATTTCAACAAAAAATGGTGGAATTCCCTTTTAACCTTTTTTAGTATTGGGATAGAATTATAACCTTAATATAACAGCATGTATTCTGAATACATTTTTTTTTTTAATTCAACTTATTTACACTTATTTACACTTCTATCCATGTTTCTTTATTATCATAATCATCTTGAATATTCTATATTGACATTGAATACACCTGTCTAATATTGTTCATGCCTACACAGCATTAAAGAAAAACTTTATTCAAGTTCACTTTCTGGTGTAATGTGTAAACATACTTTAAACCAGGGGTCACAAACAAAAAATGATCTTGGGGCCAGCAGCCTGGTGGTCTTCTCCATTTGAAAAAAAAGTGTTCGACATTTTTATCCACTTCAACATTTTTATGAACATAACATATGCACTAATTTAAAAGCATGTTAGTCACCACAATCCAGTAGTACTACTTATAGTAATAATAACAGCAATTGGATGGAGGGTGGGCAGCATGGGGAGTGTCTAGGGCTCACGCACCGGATTAATGAGAACCTGAGAAATTCAACAAAGCTGAAGGTTTTCTTATTTAACATTATTCATTCCACCTTAAATGGTACAGCAGAACTGTAGTGCTGTGGTGCTCCATTTAAGGTGGAATAAAAATGTCAAAACAAAAGCTACAGAAAAACAGACCAGCTGTGAGGTGAGCTGTTTTTTTTTACTATTCTGTGCAAAAATATTTCAGAATTGCTATTTTTTTGTGAAGTGGCATTCCAGTTAATCCAATATACTGTAACTTTTGCCAAGTTCAGTGAATATCTCCTCACCGTTAGCTGTCCGTTTTAGGAAAAACAATTAGCATTGGTACACAACCCTAAATGGGAAATAAACAAAGTGGCTCGGGCTAAACCACCCAACACTATTCAAGTCAGTCACCAACACCAACGTATTTATCTGTAACACAGATGAAAGGTTTTTTGAAGGGTTTTATAACCACAAAGATCTATACAAACAAGTTTGCTAGCCTGGTGTTGTTTTAGCAATAGTTGTCCAGAATTGTATACTTTATCTTTATGCATCTAAATTGGCTTTTGGGGGAAATATATATGTATGTTCACAAGTAATAAGTACCAAAGCTGTCATTTGTATATGTTATAATACTGCTAACCAACCTAAAATGAAAATTAAGCTTTTTTTAAACCTTGTTACTTCATGTTAAGCATAATAAGTTTCTATCATATTCTTTCTATCCTATTCCTATCCTTATATTATAATACATACTAATACAACCTGGAGCTGAACACAGCGAAAACAGTGGAGATGACAGTAGACTTCAGGAGAAGCCCCCCAGCCCTTCCAGCACTCACCATCCTGGACAGAACTGTGATGGCTGTGGAGTCTCACAGGTTCCTGGGTACGACAATCACTAAGGACCTGAAGTGGGACTGCAACATCACCTCCATCATCAAGAGAGCCCAACAGAGGATGTACTTCCTGCGTCAGCTGAGGAAGTTCAACCTTTCCCAGGAGCTGATGGTACAGTTCTACACTGCCACCATAGAACCTGTTATCACCTCGTCCATCACAGTGTGGGGCAGCTCCGCCACCAAACAGGACACCCACAGACTGCAGCGCATCATCAGGTCTGCAGAGAAGACCACTGGAGTGAAACTACCTACTCTGCTGGATCTGCACACTTCCAGAACCAGAAAGCGTGCAGAGAAGATCATCACTGACCCATCACACCCTGGCCATCACCTGTTCCAGCGTCTTCCCTCAGGCCGGCGCTTTAGCCAGATGAGGATCAAGACAACCAGGCTACAGAGAAGCTTCTTCCCACATGCCATCACTCTCATGAACAGCTGAACATTACATTGTACACTACCCTCCACTTTCGGGACACTCTTCTCACTTCCTGTTCTGCTGTACTGCACTTTTATTTATCTTATTTATCTGTTTATAAAAGTATCACACATCACCCCACCCGCTGTACTGACTGTCTCAGTCTGGTGTTTCTTCTAGCACTGCACTTTTTAAGCCCTAATCTGCCTCTACATCCAGTCTGCTGCACTCTGCATTTTAATATACATATACAGCTACACATAGTGTAAGGTTTACAGGTATGTAAGGTATTGTGTGTGTGTGTCTGTGTATGTGTTAGGATGTGTGTGTACTGTGTGTTATGTTGTTACTCTCTGTGCACTGTGAGCTACCGTAACCAAAGACAAATTCCTTGTATGTGTGAACATACTTGGCAAATAAAGCCTGATTCTGATTCTGATTCTGATAATACTGTGTGTTAATGTTGGTTAATACCGAAGGGAGGAGTTCATTTGTTTTTGGGTGTATTTGTTAATATATGTTAATATTACAAATAATAATAATAATAATGTTTATTTATAGAACACCTTTTATACAGTTGGCAGCTCAAAGTGCTTTACAGACAGTTGACATCAGTAATTGGGGGGTGGGGGTAATAATAATAATAATAATAAATAAATATACATGCATACATACATACATATATATAAGAACTCGGCGCGATGCAAGCAGAGCTAAAAGTCAGAGATGTTTTATTGAACAAACCAGAAGCTGTACACAACAACAAAGGACGAACAAGCAATGCAAAGGGATAATGCCAGGTCATAAACAGAGGAGACAAGCGGAGGTCAAGAGCCACAAAGTCAACCAGATCAGCAAACAGAATAAGAGGGAGATAACCAGAGAATAGCCAGGAGGACGGAAACAGAGTCGAAAACCAGTGAGGCAATTAAACAGGCTACCAAGACAAAAGGGGAGATCCAAAAGGGGTGAAACGAGTACGAAGGAGAGTCGGAACCAGAGTAAGCAATGAAACGGGTAAAGAGAACGCTCGTTAATGCAAACCGAGTTTGGCAAAACTTCTCAAAGACCGCGAGGGTGTGTGTGGGGGGGGGGGGGCGTGGGGGATTTATAAACAGGAAATGAGGAGAACGTCAGCTGAAATCAATCAGTATTCTGGCGAGCTAGAGAGTGAATGATTGGTTGACTGAGGACATGTGAGTGTGACGTCATCGGGTAGTGCACTCTGGGAAATGGAGTCCGGGAGATCGGCGGTGTCAGGAAGACCCGAAGGTGTGACATACACATATAAATACACACATATAAATACACATACACATACATACACACACCAAGAACATCAAGTTCATAAGTTTTTAATTTCAAGTTATTTCACATTTACGCCGACTTTAACACGCGTCGTGATTATTTGTCCTGTGCTGTGATAGCAGTGCTGTGGGACTATTTGTCTCTAATCCTTAATCTGATAATAGCAAAACCTAGGCCTAGGGCTAACGTTAGCCTGGGGCTAAAAAAATAATAGTGTAAATAAAAAGAACTTTTAAGAGGTTATCAAGTCCCTGAACTTTGGTCCGAAGGTACTTATTAACCACGTTCAGAACAACGGGACCTGCTAAAACTCAAAGTCTGAAATTCACATACGCAGGTAAGCATACTTTGTTTTTTAATGCTAATATGTTGTTTATTATATTATATTTGTTTACATTTCAACCTCTGAGATAATGATGATCTGGTTAAAGCTCTAAACAGTTATGTAACATGTAGACTTTACATACTTCCAGTGACATCACCTCAGTTTAAAATGAAAACGTATGCAAGTTTTCTTTTTTAAACACTGTCGTGTTAATGTGTGAACACCGTATTTTTCATGGTGGATGTAATGTATGACAATATACACATTCACTGGAAGGTGCACACTTTAGAAGCTAAGCTTCCGATATGAGCCCACCATATACACATATAATTACATTATCGTATTATCCATAGAAAAGCCTATTTTTAATACATTGTTTTTTTGCCATTACATGTATAAACCGTTTAGGCTTGCTTTGTTTACTTACTGTTGTCAGTTACTTGTCTTTCTAATGTATCTCTAATATTTATGTCCTTTATTGTAAGTTTAAAAAGTTTGTCTGGGAAGCCTGCATGTATTTCCCCACAGTGGACAGAGGATGGCGCTGTTCAGTCAGTTCCTCACTGCTCTGCTGCTGCTGCAGTTGGAGCTGCATCTGGTTGATGGATCTGAGACTGCAGCTCCTCAAACTCTCAGCTGTCCTGCCCCTGCTGGAGTTCCAGGAACTCCTGGACACAATGGCCTTCCTGGCAGAGATGGGAGAGATGGAGCCACTGGACCTAAAGGAGAGAGGGAGAGCCAGGTATGTGAGGTACAGAGAGAGTCAGTGAGGCTTCAAAAATTAGAGAGCGGAAGTACAGTGACCACTGTGCTCTGATTTTAGGACTGAATGTGCAGGGACCTCCAGGTAAAGCAGGACCAACAGGTCCAGTAGGTCCACCTGGACCCCAAGGACCAAAGGGAGATCAAGGTCCACCAGGTAAACAAACAGGCAATACGTTAAAGTGGGACTGGGACCAAACCAGGTATCAAACTCAATAAATACAGAAATGAAGATAGCCACAAAGCAGCAATATGTGGGGTCCAAGCACCAATGGTGCCTAAAGATACGGTACTGAAATGGGGCCTTTTCGGAGACATTAATAATAGAGTTTTCTGAAAAGTCTTCAAACAGCATGATTATTAATTGTGGGCCTTCAACAAAGATGATTTGTGTGCACTTTTTTGACCATATTTATAGTAAATTGTATAGAAAATTCTAAATTGTACTAATTGAAACTCCACTAAGATTTACTCACATACATATTAAAGTATAAATGAAACATTTCTAGTACATTAAAATATACTTCATTTGATGTATATACAAATACACTGATGTACAGCTGAGGTGAAATGTACTTGTAATTATTACATTTGTAATGTATAGATATATTACACTATTTTTTAACACACACAACAATAATGTGCTTGAAATGCTAATATTAAACAATATTTCTAGCACATTAAAATATATTTAATTTTTACCTGGGCATTTTCAAATCAGGTTGGGCTCCACAAGTCAAACTGCATACGAGAAGTACTTGATTAAAATGTGGGCACAAATTACCTTCCAGTGGTCAATGCTTTTGAAACTACATGTCCCATTGTGGACAGACCATTCAAGCTTCACGATAACTGGTGAATGTTAAACCTGGTAAATAGCTGAAATTGGAATGTCTGGTAGTTTTCCAATTATCTATATCCCCCTCTATATCAGTAAAATGAGTTTTTTTCAGCTAATTAAAAGAAACTAAAATCATGATGGTGATGAAAAAAATTATAATTCTACTTTGTTACACCGTTACTGTCTACATGAAGATGTATTTCAACAAGAGGGCTACTATCACACCTTCTATAGCAACATACAGCTTGCTGCTGCTGGGCCTCAGCCTATAAAGCCCCCAAAAGGATTTATTTTGAACTGTAGCAACAAACAAACTTGTGCTGAATTACAAATCCAAAAAAAAGTTCCCTGGAAATAAGAAATAGAATATGAATTTTTATTTAAATTGAGTCCTCCAGTTCTCTCAGTTCTCCTTCTCTTTAAAACATCACCACCATTACTGCATCCACCCATAAAATGGCAAATTGTATATGACAGTATATAAAAGAACCCTTTCTTTCAGTGTTTGGTTTTGGGTTTTGTTTGGAAATATCAACCAGGTATACAAGGAACAATCACAGACTATTCTTTTTAAGTATTCTTTTGGACACAGCATAGAACACCTGAGCCAGCCAGCCCTACCGGATTTCCGTTAAATGAAATACTTTATTTCATTTTACATTCTCAGAAGCTTCCCACACTCGTCAGATCCGCTCTCTCCAAGAGGAACTGAAGAGTCTTACATCCAGGCTGTCCCTGATGGAGAAAGGTAGGACCATGGTTAAAGTGTTCAAAGGTATCATAGAATGCATGTTGCATTTTGCAGAGAACAATTTAAAAGGCATGTTCTACAGGTATGTGACTTTTTGACTGAGAAAAAAAAAAGCCCAGATGCAGTTTTACACAGCCATTTACGACCCTTGGATTTGGCCCTAGAATGAAACAAGCCATTCTACAGTGTGCTCATGAACATTTTGATGAGCTCTGCTTTGATTGACTGGCTAAAATGAACCTCGACATCAACACGCAGCAAATTACAGTTGTTACTTACTATAAACGTTTTCAGTGTATTCTGCAACAAAAAGTGGCTTAAATCTCACAGCTTAGCTGCTACTCACAGGTTACTGTTGGGGTTGTGATAGTAGTTAAGGTTGGAATTGCGGAGCTCTTCCTTTCCTTTCGCTGCACAAAGCCTCTATACAGTCCACGATTTGAGAAACTGTCCAGAGTCAAATGTGCAAAGCAAACTAGCATACTGGAATTAATGTGATCTTAATTTGATCCTGGATCATTCCTGATCCTTGACAACTTGTGGGCACTGAAGTTAATCAACTTCCTGTTCGTCAGCTTGTTTTGTCAATTTCCCATTCCACCTTGAATGATGGTTCTGAAACCTTAGCAAGCTATAGCGTTATATATGTATAGGTGGAACAGAACATTAAATTAAGAAGCTGGTTAAGTAGGAAGCCAATTTCAGCCTCATCTGAAGATGGACATCATCCATGCTTGCTGGCATCCCTTTCACAGCCCCTACTGTACATACTGTAATGGGCATTGCTCTTGATCCGTTGTTGTTGTTTCTGCTGGGCTGAAATGTGAACTGGTATGTGGAAACTTTTTGGGGGCGTCATTTGGGGTGGAGTCAGGGTTGTTATGTAACAGTAAGGGTTATGGAAACAGCCCATTTTTCTGCCATCTTTTACAAAAACAGTATTTGAACGAAGAGACAACAGTGTTTAAGGTACAAGGCATGTCAGCTGTTTGTACTGAACTCTCCTGATTCAACCATAATGATGTAAATACAGTTTTCCATTCTATAGAGGTTTTACATTTGAAACGGTCAAACTGATATACTGTTTGTCTTTGATTTCAAGCTGCAACATTCAGCATCTCCATAAAGGTTGGGCAGAAGTACTTTGTGTCTGACGGGAAATTAAAGCCGTTCAGTGAAGGAGTGGCATTCTGCTGGAACACTGGAGGAAAACCTGCCTTGCCGAGAAACCAGGAGGAAAACCTAAAGCTTTCTGGAATGCTTGAAATCCTCAGTGCCTTTCAACACATGTTCATCGGGGCAAATGATCAAGTGACTGAGGGTCAGTTTGTGGATGCGGACGGACAGCCTTTAGATTTCTTCAACTGGAAACGAGGGGAACCCAACAGTGCTGGAGGAAACGAGGACTGTGTTGTGAACGATAAGAATGGAGCCTGGTACGATGTTGCTTGTGAGAAGTCTTTTGTCATAGTTTGTGAGATAACTGAATAGTGGTTATTGTTGTAGCCTTTTCTCAATCTGCCCATTACAAAGAATGAAATGAATTGTACATATGGAGGAGATATGAATGAACCTGACGGAATCATTCAATCAGATTGAAACAAGCAGCTTGAAAGACCCTGTTTGGTAAACATAATCAAATATCTTGTTTCTATTACCAATTACTTCTGTCTGACAATGGATTTTTAGCAATGCTAACTAAAATCCATGCTAACATAGCAGACACTGGTTTGTAGAGTAGTAGACTGCAGTGAGGAACCCTCAGGGCCTTCTAGGGCTTCAGAGAAATAAAATAATATTTGTAATATGCAGCCCATTTTTTATTGAATAGAGTCATCATGTTTGTCCTGTTAAAGTTCTCAAGGTTACAGGATAATGAAGTTGTTTTCTCAAGATTCCAGAGGTCCAGAAAATTATAATTACCCCATGATCTCTCTGAAATTCTGTAAAGACTGCTACTGAAGTAAAGTAACAGATGGAATCAGATGCGTTTTGTGGAAGGTGCTGTATAGGCCCTTTTACCACTCCAATGCCATTAAAAGGAAATAGTGATAAACCAGGTAATACACATCTGTTTAGCCTGCCGGTTGTTTCTAAACGTGGAAGTAGTGATGCACAACTCCGGTTTTCTGGAATTGACTCCTTGACTCCATTATATGGGATACAGCAGAGATTAAACCATCTGCATTAACGTAGTTTACCCACTTTTGAGTACCCGCTCCATTGGTTCGCTGGAACGGACCCTGTACTTCGATGGGAGGCACAGTACACTCTTGTTAGCTTAGCTTAGCAAGCTACGGCTCATAACACTACAGAACAGGTTTTATTTGGGCTCTCTATCATTTCGGTATCAATCAGTCTGTCTGTTTTGCTCTTTGCTCTGATTTTTATCATGAATACTTGTGATGACAGAACTCCAGTTAGTCCGATCAAGCCTGTACTGGGGTGTTTGGATCTCTTTATTCTAACTAATCTAAGTTAGCTAGGAGAGAGGAGCCCACTTGCTTTAGCTTAGCTAGGACGCTACACCGTCACTTGTTTCTTATTTCAATTATTCAGTCAGATGACCAGCTAGTTTGACTGTTTATTTAAATGTCTGGAAATACATGGTTATTATGTTTACAATGCACAATATATTGTTATTATTCTTCTTGGTACACATTTTTTGTTCACTAACTAGTCATGCGGTTTTCAAGATATCAACACCCTTCTAACTCCAAATTGTTCTGGTTCTGATCGGGAATGGTGTGCTTGTATACAGCTTTTTACAAATGCAGGGTTTCCAAGCAGCATTCGATTGTTCTAGGATTTGTTTTTTTTTTTTTTGGGGAAAAGTGCATGGCCTTTTACTGTACCTCTGCTCGACCCAGAGACACCGTTTCTAAACCACCATCCCCAAGCACACATTCAATGTTTGTTTGCACCCCATTCGTCTTTTTTATTTTTCATCTCTCTTTCCCACCCATAGAGTCCCATTCATTTTCGAATTAACTACCTAACCCTAATGTCTCCTTTAACCTACAGCCACCAAACTGCATGCACTCACTCCGGACAGATCCCCAAACTCTAATCCACAACCATACTGACCCACACTCCTCTACTGTGTCGTTTATTCACCCCTCGTTCCTCCCATAGCAACCACAGCCTAGGAGGAAGTGGGAACCATATTCCTTGTTTGTTCAAGAAATGCGTTTTCTAGTTTAGTTTGTTTTTAGGTCTGGTAATTGCACACTTTGTTTCTGTCCATATATTTGAATGTCTGTTTGTTTGTAAGTCTGACAGATAGATGGTTAGTTAGTTTGTTTGCTTTCTTTGTACGTTTGACAGTTAATGAGTTAGTTGGTTTTAAAGTCTGGCCACTTTCCCTTTGAAACAAAAACAAACTGAAGCAGCTGCGCTGCCTCCACTGCGGAGGAAGCGGGGAGGCGTACTTCCGGTACCGCAAAGACAGACACACACACACACACTCAAACTGAGGCTGTGCTAAACACACACACTCGGTTAAACGGTGTTTTCGGCGTAGGAGAGCACGTCTCTCCGCTTCTCTCTCTCTATCCGGCTGCGTAGCGTTGGCTCTCGGTCTCTCTCCCCGATGGGAACCCGCTCCAGCCGGCTACAGGCCGCTCCATCCTCGCCCTCTCTTTCCAAGCGTGGCGGGGTAAAGCGCGAGTCACGCCGGCGACGCGGCGGGAGCAGGCCGGCCAGCCTGGCGCTGGATCTGTCGGGCAGCTTCGACCGCGACTCGGAGGCGAACCGGAGCCGTTCGGAGGAAGGCAGCGACTCGGACACGGGAAGTCCCGCAGACCTCCACGGAACCCCGGACCAGGTTCCGACAACAGCTCTCTCCGAGACTGGAGAGAAACCTGACGAGGAAGAAGAAGAGTCGGGGGAGAGCGCAAGAAGCCCCGGCAGCAGTGAGCGGCTGGCCCCGGAGGAGGACGTGGGGCCTGCGCCGCACCGGACTTTCTCAGAGCGTCTTCCCGGAGGAAGACACGCCTCAGTCGGGCGTAACGGCGCAGCCAGGGCGGCAAGGGGTAGGAGCCCCCGGCCCGTGTCCGATGCTTGGATCGGCCTGTACAGAGTCCGACACGGCAGTAAGACAACATCTACTATGTATTTAACAGAAACGTTTCAGAAAGACGTGTCGGTGTTTACAGAGTAGTTTTTAATTGGTGTAACGTTACCGTACAGTAGTGGTTATACTGTGTGCTTGTATTGTGCAGAGACCACATAGGGTTTCTTGTGTGGTTTACATTCAGTTTCATTTGGAAGCCCCTGGTACACGAGAATTTTTAAAGGTTTTTAAAGTTTTTATATAAATCTCTGGATTAGTTGTCATAGTCATTTAGACTGGTTTGCTCTACAATAGCTTGTTGTTGACATGCTGACCAAGTAAACAGTCTGTACAGTAGTGGTGATGGGAACCAGGGGTCTCAATGTTTGCAGCACAAATACAGCCATTTTATTTACTATCCAGTGAACCTGCACGTGTCTTCTGAGTGTTTATATGTGATGTTGATGGTAAAATAGTGGTAAATCTGAAAAATCAAAGTTGCCTTTGGGAACTATCTTGCCTCATCACACCCTGCACATGTCTCTCCGCCATGAATGGAGTAAAAAAAAAAAAAAAAAAAAAGTTTTAGGGCAAAATCTTTTCAGATCTATCACAAAACAGTGTCCCAGACATCAGCGAGCATATTCATAACCATTTGATGAGGTAATGTTCTGTGAGGGAGTTTTTAGAGGTGGATGTCTCACTTGTGTTTCACACCAGATCATTCTGATTGACGCCTGAACCATTTTTTTGTGGTTGTCCAGGAGTATTTTGTAGTAAGCCCAATATAGCCAAATATAGTTATTAATAAATTATTAGAATACATGTGCATCCTTAGTGTCTTTTTTGTGTCGCTTTTTGGACAATGTGTCAAGGAAGAGGAGCCCAGCATTGATTCACAGTGGCAGGGGAGAATCAAGGGGCTCTAAACTAGGTAAAAGTCAGTAAACTTTGCAGAGCGTGGCAGTTGTGTTATCAGATGAGCTACAAGAAGGTTTGTTTGTCTGTGAGGAGTTTTAAAATGATGTAACAATATGTAATTTTAATAATACTTAACTGAATAGCGAATTTAATTTAATGCCATTTTTTATAAAGCTGGATTGTGGGGAGTTTTATGTGTCTAGTGCTACATGTTTCCACTCTGGAGGGTCTTTAAAGGGGAATTTCCCCCCATATGTCTGTATAATAACATGGTGTGAACAGAGTAGGTTCAGAATGGTTTGATGTGTTCTAGAAAACTTGCATTCAGAGTTGTTCCCAATGGGGGTGATGAACCAGACGTCCATCTTCAATTTTACAAAAGGTTTTGGCCTAAAACTTTATTTTTCTTTTCCCTTTAATAAATGATGGAGAGTATATGCATGGCATCCAAGGGCCAGATTTATTATTTTTATACTATCCTCAACATTTCATATAAACCTCAGAAGACACATGTAGGCTGACTGGTGGTTTTGGATAGTCAATAAAGCGGCTGTATTTGTGTCATAGACGTGGTGACCCCTGATTCCCATCACTACCACTGCAAAGAAATCTCTACAGTGAACCATTTCAGCTAACTAACTGTTTACATCTCAAGCATTCAATTCTGCAGATATTGCAGATATTTTATCAGTGAAATTCCTCTATAAATGAGGTCAAAATATGTCTAAATATCTCTGAATATAAAGGCTCCACTGTACTGGTTTGTGCTGTTTTCTCTGGATTGTAATGTGGATTAAGCGTTGAGCGCGGCTCAGAAACTAAGACTCCTTTATGCATGACAACAGATAATTACGCTGGTGTGTAATTAGTCAAAAGCTTTACTGGCATTTCATACATTTTTGATGGGATGATCTCCGGAGGGACTGGGAGGAACGTTCGGTTTGGTCCCATTGACCTCACCAGCCCTCGTTGTGTTTCTGTCTGCAAGCCCGTTCGAACCAAAACAGGCCCTCTCTGTGCGGAAATGAGTCAGATTTAAGGTGTCGAAATAGAGCGACTCATGGAAGTTCTTAGGAGCAAGTCATTTTCCCAGATTCTTCGACAGGAAATGGGTCAAATGCCGCAGGCAGCTGTCCAATGAGACTGAGCACAGGAAAATGGGCCATCAGGCCAAACTGACGCCCCAGCGTTTACCCCAGCGGGCGTTGCGTCCCCGTGCAGTGATGTTAGTTGGACAACTAATAATTAAAAGGTCATTGTACTCATTGATTTGACCTCGGCTACATGTGTGAAACAGCAGTGAGGGTTAGGGGCGAGTGTTGTGGCACAACTATTAAGTCAAGACGGTCAAAACATTTTCATTATACGTAGTATGTATTTTTTTAGTATGTATGAGTTTTTCTGAGATTTCATGACTTAGAACAGATAAAGTAGTACCTGTAGTGACACATACTGTAGTAGTAATAATAATAATAATAATAATAATAAAAAAACATTAGTCATGGTTCTTTAGGTACTAACGATATTCACCAAAAAAAGCTTATTGTGGCATAATTGATCTTGATAATATTAAAATGTCATCATATTGCCTGCCCCTAAAGTCAGTCCCATGTAAACTTTATGTGAAGATTTGCAGATTGAAAATTGTTATGGGGGTAATTTGACCGAAAACAGCCAGTTTTCCAGGGCTGCGACAAAGGAATAGTTATATAATTGGATCATTCCTTGAGAAATGAAAACCTGTAGATCTTAGTCTGGCAACGAGGTTTAATTTAATAAATTAAAAAATACAACAGTTATTCTTCCTTTCTAAAAAACAAAAGAAAAAACAGTACACACAGAACGCTTCCCCTGTCTCATACTCATATTTTCCAAAGGGCATTTTTCAAGAGCACATCACTCCAGAAAAAAAAACTGAAACAAAGGAACAACACAACTAATCTTGCATGGCAGTCCAGGATGGGCTGCTTTATTGTATTCATCCTCAAAAATTAGTTTAAAAATAAAAGCTACTGCTTGGTCAGTAGCGTAATGTAAAGAAATTCACTGTTACACGTCACACACTAGGAGCCTGTTTACAACTTATTTCATGTTTTTCATGATCAGATGATATTTGGATTTTACTTGACCACATAACAATTCTCTCATAACAGAACTCCCTCTGGACATGTTGTGAGCAGACTATGATAGGGTCACTCAAACCACATTTAAAGATGGTCAGTGATGGATCTCCATCACACTTCTGTAATATTTAAGTTTTTAACTTCTTGTAACTTCGTTACACATTAGGCTGAGTTTCTACCGTCAGTGCAATATGTATACTGTATCTCATACCAGTTCTCACGCTGCTCGTTTTACTTATTATACAGGAAGTCATGTTGTAGATTGTTTCTTATAGTTTTTGATGAACATCTCAGCCTTTTTATGTAGTACATGCATTGCTAGTCTTGTGGCCTTAGCCAACATACGCTGACCTTGGCTCACCCAGACAGAGAAAAAGAGTTAAGAGTTATGTTGGCTTGGATTCCTTTTTATGGATGGCTTTGGTCATCTGACAGTAGGAACCAACAGTTAGATCTTGGTGCCGCTCTGGAACCCTCAGTAGTTCAGTTGTAGGTTTTTCTTAATCAGTGGGAAACTTTGAGTACATTTCTCCAACAGTTCCTGTACCGGTAGGGTATTTAAGTTTGTGGCTTGTCTGCTTCCTTTTTTCTTGTCTGGACTTGATGAATGATTCATTTTCTTTGCCGTCAGCAATCCGTTGTCCCTTCTGCACCAAGCCATTCCCTGGAGGGCGAATTGAGGAGCACCTACTAAGCTGCCTCACCTCTCCACCTCTGCCTTACAACAGTGAGTAATCTGTATTCTCCCTTTTTATCTCTGTTTCTCCAAGCCTCTGCTGTCAATGGCTCATAACACAAAATATCTTTATTTTGCCCTTCCTGCAGCGGACGTGCTCGGTAAAGACAGCGGAGAGTGCTCCATATGCCTTGAAGATCTGCTTCAGGGAGACACCATCGCCCGTCTGGCCTGTCTATGCGTTTACCACAAAAAGTAACTATGATCTCTGCACTCAAAATGAAACCAAAGCTCCAGTCAAACATTTCGAGCCAACCAACTGAATCTGTGGGTCACGGTTTTAAAGGGGCATTCCGACTAGAAGTAACATTTACCTTTACTGCATCTTTAGTAAACATGACTACTCACCTCTCACCTCCTACAGTGGTGCCACTATAGTCAAAATGCTCAGGTTTTCCAGTTTAACGATTGCAGGGGGAGGGAGACCTTTTAAAATGCAATTTGAAGGTGGGAGGAAGTTCCGAAAAACTACAAGTGCTTTGGGGTTGATTTTGAATTGTTATAATTTATGTATGTATTTATTTATTTATTTATCATTATTATTTATTTTTATTTTATGTATTATTATTATTATTATTATTGGTAGTACAGAAGGAGGAATGTTACATCTAATTAAATTATATATACACACACACACACACACACCAGTTTTTATGCGAACATGCTATAGTATATGAATATACACGTATTTGTCAAAAGGTATTTACATTTTAGAATTACATAAATTTACTAATTACATTTTTTCTGAAACTTTATTTCAACACAAGTACATAGGTTGAAAAATGTCTCTGGCTCAAATGACAGAATCGTATTGATTAATTGTGTACTTCTTGTCAAGGTAGAAAACCCCTTCGCATTTTATCATTTTAATAACTTCTTCTAAAATGTTGAGTGTTGAGTAAATGACAAATAAAAACAAGATGACACTGATGATGGTGTCTGTAACTGGGTTTTGCCGTACAAATTATCAGAAGGATGAACCTTACCAAGCTTTCTCTTCTGTCTCTGTCCAGATGCATCGACTCCTGGAGCATGGTGAAGCCTTGTTGTCCAGAGCATCCTTTTGATTGACTTCACTTCTCCACCGCACCTGCTTGACTCAGGTGAGCTTGTGTTTTAAGGAATTGTTTGCTGAAAAACAACAAAAATTTCTTCAAATCCATTTTTACAAATGTAACCCTGCGTTCACACCAGCAGTGATTTTGCACCTTCCGTTGCTCAAACCGACAGTCTGTGGGTGTTTGATCTTGAGCTTAGGTTTCACTGAAATGGTTTCACTGACACCAAGTAAATACCATGTGTGTTCTCTCTACTTCAATGGCTAGTGCAGGGTTCTCCATCCCTAGTCCTTGATAGCTACCTTCTGCAGAGCCTGGTTTCAACCACATTTTGCAAAACCTGCTCCAGCTATTCAAGCAGTACCCGAGTCCCTGACTGGCTGGATCAACTGCAGTAGAGTTAAGTAAGGGCCAGGGTGTCTTATTGGATATACTTTCCAGGTCTAGGTTTAGAGACCACTGGGCTAGTGGCTACAAAGCATACAAAATCAATTTCACCACAGGTCAGAGAACTTTCTGCTGGGTTCTAAACCGCAAATCAGCTAAAATAAAAATCTGTGTGGCTACGTTCATATTACAAACCTCATTACTTAGTTCCAATTTTTTGCTCAGATCAGATTTGGCTTTTAAGTTATCTTTTAAGTTAAGCGACTTAAGTGACCTATATCTGTCTGTAATGTGGAAAAAAAGATCTGTCCCTAAACAGCGAGCATGTGCACATTGATACATTGTGCACATCGCCTCCACCAGGAAAAAAAAAACAATCCATTGTTGTTTTGCTTCGATGTCAATAGTGGCTGATGACTGATGTGAGTTATTCAAATGTCACTAAGGTGTTTATGATGGACTAAGGTCAGAGAAACAACAACATCAGTTCATTTACTGTAAATGAAATGTACAGTAAACAGAGACGTACCAGTCTTTTCCCATATTAAATCTTTTGTTGGTTATGCTGTCTTTGTTTAGCGTTGTAGGAAATTTTTTTTCTAGATTGTGGTGCAGTGCCACAAGTGAGTCCTAAAGTTACATGTCTGCTGCATGCAACTGTGTCATCCGAAATTGTGTCCCTATTCATTTTCAGCATGGAGTAACAGAAATAATATAGGATAAGGAGCAGTGCAAACATGACTGTTAAACTACATGGAAGGAAAGTTATAATGACTGCAACTGGGTTCCACATTCTATACAAGCCATAATGTACAGTACAGAGGAAAAACTACATGGTAGAAAGTCTCTGCTATTGTTTGTGTTCCTGGTGAGTTAAAAGAGAGCACTGAAACGCACTGATGGCCGGCTAACGTGTTGTTGATGACCTGATGTAATGCTGATGTAGTCAGAATATACTGAAATATACTGAGCTAAGTTTAAAAGAGTAGCCTACTTGAGAGGAGCGTTTACTTGAAATTTATTTGACAGGTTCATTTACAGTTTGCAGCTGTAGACTTAAACGCATCGTGACTTGCTAAAGAAAAGGATGTGGACAAAGAATGGACATAGAAAACTGTTGGGAGATAAACGTCTGTTCAGGGTGTGCAGGCATTTCTTCCTTGTACTCCATTTCCCCCCATTCACTCACTCTGGTTTTTAGACCAAGGAGGAGGGTGTCATGTTGCCGACTCCGCCCACTTCTGTGTGGTACCAATGTTCACAAAGTTGTTTGGTCTTCAGCTCTCAGTGAATACAAATAACCTCCGGTCGCATTGTAGGGTTACGTTATGTGAACACAGGGTAAGACGCACAGTCTGTTACGTCTGGTATGTCCACATGTCTCGAATGCATTTCCAGTGCCCCGCTTATAATCAGATTTCATGATAGCAGAAGGGGAACCGCTCCCATTTACTACTTCAGTCTTTGTACTTGGATGGAAATGTCCCTCTTATAAAGTCCTTGTTCATCCAGCGGTATTCTTTAAATAGAAGAGCTATTAGTGAAGAGCATCTCGGACCAGAAATAATCAGTGACTCACCTCAAACCGCAATGTTTTCTGACACTGTTCTCTATAAATATGGACTAGATCACATGAGCAAGACTAATACACTTTTGGAGGCGAGCATGTGACTGTTTTTAGCTAGCCTACTGTTTTAGGTAGCCTTTTGTTTTCATTTTCTCAGGCTGTTATTTTACGTGTACAGCGAACTAGTGCTCAGCAACATGACAATGACTGTTACTGTGATAATTTATGTCACAATATTTCTCACTGATTTATATCATCAAACAGTACTCAAAACAACATTTTCCAACTGAATACTAGCCTAATTATTCTTTTGTTTATTTGGTCTAGCGTTGTGTGTGAAATGTTGAATACAAAAAAAAACATTGTATTCATAGTTATTGGTACTAAAAACATATTGATGTTTTGTGATGATTCTTTTTTTTTGTATATCGCCCACCTGTACAATGAACACCAAGTCTAGACTACATTTTGTTTTTGCACTTTAAGAAATAAAAAATAAATAAATAAATAAAAAACAGACCATTCACATTATCATTTACGTTCCTCTTTTAGGAGACCACGTCCCGGCCGGCTACGCCAGTCCAGTAAAGAGAGGATCGAGGGGAATAAAACGACAAGAAATAAACAAGAAGAGCAGATCCTGAGCTGGAGCTGAGACACCCTGCTTTTCTGTACTGTAGAATGCTTGCTTGGACAAAACGGGGTCTTGCTGGGCTTGCTTTTCCTCCCTTCACTCTTTGCTCGGAGACTCCTGAGTGAATCTGCCAGACTCAACGGAACCTCAAAGCAAAAGGAAAAAAAGAAGAAAGAAAATGACAAAAAAAAATCCAAACAAACAATGAAAACCAAACAAAATAACAAAAAAAAGAATGGAGCAAATAAGTTACCAGTGGATATGTGTTTTTGTCCCCATAGCAGAGTTGAGGGGGGCGTGAGTTCATTTTGAGCAGCGCTGATGTGCAGTACCTGCTTTGGGTTCATGATTGGGGTGGGGTTTTTTTGTTGTTTTTGACGAATGCTGGACAAGAGCAGTTGAATTTTGTATGCGCGAATTAGACTTTGCACAAGGGACCTTCTGAGTCACAAGGAGGACGCTTTGGGATGAAATCACAGTGTTGTTCTTCGTCCGCCTCCTTTATGGCATCATTTCACAAACAGAGTGATATTTCATGCAGTTTGGATTCACACTCTTCAAAATAACGGTTTCTCTGTGGTCCTCGGATTGGATGTAGGGTTTCAGGAGCAACATTTCATTGGTATTGAACCTTAACATTATGTGGAGGTACTTCAAGCTTGAAAAGGGTTGTTCTCACTTACATCTCATTTACAAAATGATTCCTTAAAACAGGGGTTCCCAACTTTAACAGCATGAACTGAATCACAGCCAGCATCGTTGTGGCATCATTAGGCATCATTAACAAACATCAGGTCTAGAGGCCTGTTGTATAACCCATGGTGATACAGTTATGTCAGTATGCATGGGGGTGTAGAATCCCATGAAGGATTTTACATTGTAATTAGAAATAAAGTCTTAATTTAAAAAATATGATGTTAATATAATAACACTGTTCTGTTCTACTGAAAAATAGTAGAGTTCAGCAAGCTGCTGAATGCTGGTGTTTGGGAACGCCTGTTTTAAAGAAGCAGAATTTGAGAAGGTCACTGAGGTTATTCCATGGCATCACTTTAAAGAACCCATAGTTTTTAAGAGTACTTGGTCTGAAATCTACATTCAGGTCAGCTGGAGTTTTGCTGGCCTTTGGCCAGGTTTGCTTAGAGATGCACCGATCCGATACAGTGGATCAGTATTGTCACCGATACTGACCGTAGTAAGCTAGATGTGGTTTTGGTCAGGCGTGGCCTATCAATACTGTGAATAGTACAGACAATAAAAAAGACGTTTATTTGTTGATTGTATGTGTGAAAATAAATGAACACATTCTCTACAGAGAGCACATTTCTGCACATTTTCATCCAAAATCATGTTTAATAGCCAAAACAGCTTTGTTAAAAAGCAAGTAAATAGAAAATGTGCATTAAAATTAGCAGAGAAAAACTATATTCTGGTAGGTAATGAGTTAATTTATTTTCACTTAGGAAAAAAAAAAATCAACATAACATGTTAATTTAGCTGTTTTTTTTTAAAATTATTATTATTTTTGGGTGGCCCAAAGATTAGACATCTTGATTTGGAATGAACTGAAAAAAAATTGCGTCCAGACTGAATTGGTTCTAGAACCGGTATCAGGAGTGACAGTCGGATCGGTGCGTCCCTAGATTGCGGAGTGGCTGTGGTGATTGTGTGCGTGTTTTGGAGAGAGAAAGAGAGTGAGTGAGTGAGAGAGCGAGCGAGAGATGTGGACGAATGGGACGTTGAAGTCCTGATGACCCCATGTCACCTTTTGACCTCTCTCTGCGCACTGGTTTGGCTTAATGTAAACATGCAGCAGAAGAAAATATCGAGTGCTTATGGACCTTTTGTGCTCCTCTGTGGATCGGATTTGGCCCCTTAACTCCCATATTGGGGTCTCTGGAGGTGTTTGTGTGCATGAGAGAACCAGGCCATCTGATCAGAGACTGCGCGTGTGTGTGTATGCGTGTAGCAGTGCTGCCATATGGCCAATACGCTTAGCCTGAGGACAGACAGAGCCTGCAGACAGCTGAGCTCTGAATATTACATTATGAGTGTTATTTCTTTATTACCCATCTGGCAGGGGGCTGGCGGTAAAGGAATAATTCCAAAACTCAAACTTGCCCAGTTTTTCACTGCCTACCCCAAATGTGATTGATCAGAAGTTGTTCGCTTCTTTAGTTCGAGTACAGGAGCTACTAGGCTATTACTATTGAACGTGTTAGTTTCATAGTAATTGAATGCCTTTGGTTGCATTTTGGTTTAAACACAGTCCCACAATTGTTTAGAGTGGTGGTGATGGAACCAGACATCTTCCTCTAAAAGCTCCCTCAGAGAAGTGGTTACAAGTAAGCCCCTTGATGCCTGGGACATTGTTTATGATAGTTTTGAGAAGGGTTTGGTTTTTTTACCATCTCAACCTCAACGTTCCGTATAAAAACTTTCCATACAGACACGTGTAGGTTGACTGGTGGGTTTGGATAGTAAATGAAATGGCTATATTTGTGTTGTAGACATGCAGACCCCTGGGTTCTATTTTTTTCTGTCTCTACAATAAGCTACTGTACTGTTTAATTACCCAGAGATTGTGATAGACAATATTGGAATTCTCCTTTTAGTACTTTATGTGGTTTAAATGTGCTAAGCAAGAGGGAAATTGAGTTTGGTACTTCAAGTGATCCCATTAAATGGGGCTTCCACTTCATTGCATTCATTGGCATCACGCTTGGCTTGGTATCTGACGGCACCACAGATGTAGTTTTGGCCAATCGCGTGCAGGTGTATAGTTGTGGGATTGGATTTTTTGAAAGATGCTGATAACTGCACTTAGGACTACATGGATTTTCAGTGCCATTGACAGCAGTGAATGCGAAATAAGGGGCTGCTATACTGCTAACATGAGCATCGTGCCTTATGTTTTGTTTTATGTTCCATTTTCATTGAAAATAGCGGGTCAAAGGACTGGAAGATGGAAACGGCCTAAATAAAGCCCAGTAAGGACGATAAGAAGCATTTCAGCCGCAGAGAAGTGTTTGTTTTAAAGATTACTGTGGGGAAGTGGGCTAACTAGCTCTGATTTAGTTCATCAGATTGCTCCGGCACCTCACCTGAAATGATTTTAGGTGCTGAAGAGGAACTGAAAGTAGAATCAGTGGATTTCCCGTTGAATGTTACCCACAAAACCCTCAGCAGTCATCTTCCTGCACATGCTGTTTATGCAGCAGGCCCTAACGCTCGAGTCAGATTAGCTTTGATCCGATTTCCGACGAGCTGTCGACATGTGACCTTTGAGACGGATTTGTGCAGAACGGAGAAAGATCTGGGTCTGTGTTTTATTGTCTACGTTTTGCTGCCAAGTCTTCTGGATCCTCTGGATTGGATCTTTGTCAGATGTGGTGAATTCCAGCAGTTTTACAGAGTTTCTGCGTAATTGACTAGTTCAGATTTAACCAAGTCATTCAAGGTTGTATGGTGTGCAATGCTGTGTTCCAGAGAAACTGAGTCAGAATTGTTCTTAGTGGTGGTGAACCACACATCCACCTGCAAAAGCTCCATCACAGAAAGTTATTAGATGAAATGGTTATGAATATGCTGGATGATGTTTTGAGACATTGTTTTTTTTGTTAGTGTTAAAATTTTGACCTTAAAATTCATTCATTGCTGAGGGATGCATGGAGATTTCATATTTTCTGCTATTTTGCCATCGTCAACATTCCATATAAAACTCAGACCCATGTAGGTTGACTGGTGGTTTTGTACAATACATAAAATGGCTATATTTGTGTTGTAGACATAACGACCCCCGGTTCCCATCACCACCACTGTAGAGACGGAGTAGGATTTCACTCTAAATGGCTTTGTCTACATCACCACAGTACCAGTCACATCAGTATACTAAATACTAAAATATGTATTTTCATGGAGGTGTCCACTTCCAGCTCTGAAGGGCCTCAGGGACCAGAGTTGGAACGGTCCTGACAGTGGCATGACTTGTCTGTCCTCTAAGGGGCAGTGTAGTACCTTTTTGTGTTCCAGCATTTAATTGTGTTGGTCCATTCCATCTGGTGTTCATAATGTTCAAACACTTCTAATTCATCTACTCAGATCATAAACAAATACTTGTTAAGCTGAATTTGAATTTGATGAAGTTCAAATGTGCTACTGGAATTGGAGAACATGTCACAGGATGCTACAAGCTAACATTATATGTGCTAAATGTCACATGTGCCAATACTGTGGGGGGGGAAACCATGTGGGTGGGAGCTTTGACAATCCAAAGACAATTCAGAACCAAATCACAGTCGTCCAACAGACCCCCACAACGTTTGCTTAGTTTCACATTCGAGATATGAAGCTAAAAAGTAGCCTCGTAGCTCCAGCGCTAGAACTACAAAATCCAAACTGATCTGCTGTCTTTGAGGTATAGGCAGGGAAACTGGGTGAAATGAGATTTATCACCAAATTAGCTCAAAGCGTTTGCCCCCTGCCCCTCTGTATTAGAGCTGGTGTGGTAGTCAACCTCGGTATCCTGACGTTACTGTTGTAAACAGGGGCTTGGCTAACTCCAAAGGTAGTGATTTTGTTTTTTTACAGTTTTATATGTATACTGTATGAGAATCCTGCATATTGAAATGGTGCATTGGGCTTTGTTACAGAGTTTCAGTGTTCTGCTATTGTGAGGGGTTAAAATATATGAATTTCCTAACGTCTTTATGGTTGGTATAATGACGGCATCTGCGTCCCCAGATCTAGACAATCTTGCCTTCATTCTGCTAAAGAACAATTAAGTATTTATTTATTAAATTGTATATATATATCACATTTCAGAAATGGCCTGGTCTTCTGTTTGTCCATGATACTGTTTCTATGCCCAGATCTTTTGTATGTCTGGAAACGAAATTGTTTTTATATGTATTTTTTACAATAAATATGCTTAAGTGTGAGAACGCTTGTCCCCGGTGCTTGTTTTTGTTTCCTAGATGTATTCTTGCAGAATGAAGTCACATGGATCTCACATGTGAATAAACCTTTTTTTTTTTTTTTTTGTTAAAAATTTGTTCACTTATGGAAAATGTGTGATTACTCATAAACAAGCTTTTGGCACACCTCACATGTGAAATGTACCCTGCCTGGCCAAGGAAGTAACCATTTAGGGTTAGATAAGCAAATACCTGAGAGGCTTTCAAGGGATAAGTACTGCAGTGATTCATATGTTTCTGCTGGCAACTATTCCTTTAACCTCAACTGTCCAATGAGTAGCTTCTCATTGGTTAACGGCCATGTGGGCTGGCGTATCCCTTTATTGAGGAAAAGATGTTACTGTGTTTCAGAAGGGTTAAATTATTGCCCTGAATAAAACAATAAAATCAACTAAAGAGAGGCTGAAACGACTGGGAATGGCTTAAAAACTGTCCCAACACATTATCAAAACCCCGAAGTGGGGGACCGTCAACTTTGCATAAGAAACGTGGTTGGATAAAATCTGATTTAAATACTTGGTGAAGTTGAGTGGTAAATAATGTACAGTAGAATGTAGAACAGCTATGTTTAATAGTGATAGTAACACACACAGTGTGTTAAGACCTCACAGAACTGGGACTAAACAGCTGTGGGATCATAAGAAAACCACTTGTTAGTGAGGCTAATTAGACAAAATGGCTATAATGTTCTAGGGAGCCTAAAGATTGAACTGTGGAGCAATGGAAGAAGGTCCTATAGTCGGTTGAGTCCAGAGTATAATCTAGTACTGTGTAAATGACACTTTTGTATTTATACAGTACAAGATGGAATCAAACTCCAATCTTAACTGTAAAATCAATAGTGCTAATATCTTTTGAGTGTAATAGTAAGACACATTGTACCATATACAGCGCTGGAAATAAATGAGACCACTCCAGTTTCTTCTTAAATCATCATCACATGTACAGCAGGTTCTTAGTGAGGAACAGAAGGTTTGGTTCTAGCTTTACCGGCAGATACAGTGAGCGTCTGGTTCATAAGAAGAAGGTCAAGCAGCAAACACACAGGACAACACAGCTACAGACTGGCAGAGGGCCAAAACCACTCTCTACTGACCGTGATGAGTGCCACCTCATTCGAATATCACTTAACTACTGTAAGATGACCTCAAGTGACCTACAGAAAGACTAAAATACAATATCTGATCTGGAATTTGGGAGACGTGTTTCCAGTAGTGTATAGAATAAAACAGAACTGCTCATTTTGGTCAAACACAAACCCAGAAACTGTACAACTAGAGAAACTGATCACTTTGAGGTGGTCTCTTCAATTATTCCAGAGCTGTATACTATATTACAGTACAATTCTGACATTTCACTGTAAATACTGTGTAATACTATTGTGTATGTCAACTATATTCACAGCAACGTGTAAGCAAAACAGTTATTGAATGTCAAATTTTACGATCGCCAAAAATGCATACTGGTAGGCAGGGAATAAGGAGATGATGATGTCACCTTGTAACAGAGAGAAGGGCTGGAATTCCAATGAGGCGTTTCAGGCAGCTGAGAAAAGTGTTTTCTGTGGGAGAGAGTTTCTCCCTGTGGGTGCTCTGGGCTTTATAACTTTGTAAAAAGCTGAAAAACACACTAAAGGTAAGGGGAAACCAAGAAAAGCATAATAAGTCCCTTTAAAATTAGCAAATAAACAGTGATTGTGCATTAAAATGCATGGAACTGTGCTCTGTGCAGAGGGTGTGTTTTTTTTTTTTTACTTCAGCTTAATCAACTTAACATAATTTTGACCTGGGTTTTCAAACATTTGCACCCAGCTGTACATTATGCACTCATTGTCAAATAATATAGTTGCACAAATAGTTGCACTCAGAATCAACCGACAGGAATGAAACTTGGTGGGTGGGTTTGACATTGTGAGACATGCAAATGATCCAAGTTTCACGCTCGGCCGTGCATGTGACGTAAGCAAGGACAGGTCTTATCACTGTACCTGACTGACCCAACCGACTCACCATTGGCAGGCGACTGCATGACGTAGGACTACCTGCACGCAGACCGTTATTACAACTGCCCTTAACACCACGTCAACATCGCCAAAGACTGTAATGGTGTCATGCCAGACTGTCACGGAGTGACTCAGAATGGCAGCGGGTCATCTTCAATGACGAGTCCCGCTTTTGCCTTGGTGAGACGACCAATGAATCCATGTGTGGAGGTACTGTGGTCAGCACCAAGATGAGTGGTTTGTTGTTATGTGTCACATGTCCAGAAGGCCTATTGTCACTCTACCTCCACCCCTACCGCACAGTCTGCAGGAACTGTGTGAGAACATTGAAGCTGCATGGGATGGATTATCACAGGACACCATCAGGAACCTCTACAACTCCATGCTGAGACGTCCGGCATGTTCTGTTAGCAAACATGGCGGCCCGACGCCATACTGAGAGACACTACTTCTGTATGTGTAGCTCAATAAATATTACCCATATCAGTCTAAATTGATCATCATTTATTGTTTCCAGTAACATTTATCTTCCACACTAATGGTATTGCAATCCCACACCTCACTCTGGGTGAAGCTATTCTTTTGATGATGAGTGTACTTTGTTGTGTTAAAGTGTGCTTTGTTAAATTGGCCTAATTGTGAAACATATATATTAAAAGTTCATAAAGAAAATCTCTGCTTTCCTTTCACACAGTCGGCAGAGTCAGTTCTTTTGTACGCCGCACTGTTCCTCTTTACTTACCACAAGCTTCACAAGTTTGGACATGGCGCAGTGTTACGACAAAGGAAAGTCCTTGTTTCCACATTTAGAGGACGTTCGGTTTCTGCATGTGTTTGTCCTCTTTCACTTTTGCCTTTGGAGAAAACATGATTGCATACAATTAACTGAGGTCAGTCCTCCACATCCTCCACCTCACAAGTACGAGCCAAACTCTAATGCATAATTAGGAGCGGATCATTGGACCCAATCTGCCAATGCTCTAGGACGTCTACAACCGCAGGGATGAGGAAGCATGCTGGCGTAATTAAAGCTGACCCCTCTCGCCCTGGACATGAGCTTTTCCAGACAGTTCCCTCTGGTAGAAGACTCAGGACCATCAAAAGCAGCACAGCCAAACATGCTAACAACTATCCCCCCGGAGCTGTAGAGCTCACTGACCACCCTAACCCTAACCTCACACTTTAAAGTTATACCTGAACTGAATCTCACTGCATTACAGTAGCTCATCTGTAACGTAACACTTACTTACACAGCTGTACAGATGTTCAGTTTTATAAATGTTGTATCATTCTTTGATATTCTGCAAATAGCAGCCTTTGTACTATATCTCTACTCAGATTTGCATATGCGTAGAACAGGGGCCCTCAAATCTGGA
Source organism: Semaprochilodus insignis (assembly GCA_034552555.1). Classification (NCBI taxonomy): domain Eukaryota; kingdom Metazoa; phylum Chordata; class Actinopteri; order Characiformes; family Prochilodontidae; genus Semaprochilodus; species Semaprochilodus insignis. The sequence continues at coordinate 28,179,037 of CM067482.1, read as the reverse complement.
CCTTGAATCCAGTTTACGGTCCAGGATTTTCTAATGACCGGTAGGGCCAATTAATGAATCGGTGATCACAAACTCCATGACCAAAATCTGGATTTACAGTGGACAGATGCCTAAACCATATACGCCCCTAAAAAGGCGGATCTTCACTGGTCCCTAGGTTTAGGCCTGGGGTCTCCAAATCCAGACTTTGGAAAACAATCCAGTCCCCAGTCCTGGATTTTGTAATAATTGGTATGTTCAATTAGCTATGAGTGCTTACAAAGTCCAGGACGGGAATCTGGACTCAAGGTCCAGACTTGAAGACCTCTGGCACAGAATATCCATATATGTATAAGTACAGATACTCATAAATCTTTCTTGGCTCTTTATTATTCCTATTCTTTAGTCTATGTATTGTATTGTGTTGTATTCTATTAATTCCACGCATGTGTAACAAAATAAAGAGATTCTGATTAAATCAGTGGACTTTCCTAGTTTTGTCTTTACGTGGGCATCCTGAGAAGTCACCGTGTAGTCAGACACTGCACTTTAACCTTTTTATTCTTCTTTCAATTCATACCACCCACACTCAGCGTCCCTCTGTGGAAAATAAAACAGAAAGACAAGCTAGGAAACTCTAACGGCTAACTGTGCGTAGGGTGAAGGAATGCTAAAGCCTCATTCAGAACACCTTCAATCTAAAGTACACTCATCATCAAACGAATAGTTGCCTTCACTAACAGGTGATTGAAAAACGGCATGGAAAGTGCCGACATCCCCTACACAGGCTGGAAAGGTAGATTTCTGTATTAATAATCTGCCATTCCTCTTGCTGTTGTTTCTGTCAGAACATGAACTGGTCTATGTAAACTTTAGGGACATCATTTTGGGTGCAGTCAGGGCTGTTAGATAAAGTTTAGGATTTTGAAAATGGCTCTTGTAGCTCACCAGACCAAAAAAATGAGTCACCTTGGGTGTTTAAGGTGGTAGTAACTTCAGATGGCACTGTACAGGGATGATGGGGCTATGGATACCTGCGGGGTGTGAGTGATGGGATCCATAGATTGAGAAGAGGTGCTACAGTGCAGTGAATGTGTCGTTCCATGTGTGGAAAATGGCTCCGAAGCTGATGTTAATCATTGGCTAAAAGGAGTGACTGCATTTGGGCATGCCAAAGACCATAGTGTGAAGGAAGGAGCTGAATCTGCAGGTGTATGGAAACGTATGGTCATACGGGTCTACCAGCAGTGGCTAAAATCCCAGCCTACAGGAAATTGTGAACTGTGCCAGGGAAGGCATCCACCAAATCTGACCCAACTGCTCAATTCTTTGATGCAAGAGTGGCTAAACACTGATGTGGCCCATATCCAGAAACATTGTCCAGTCCATGTCCAATCCAATCACAGCTGTTATTGGTGCTCGTGGAGGTTTTACACACTATTAGTTATGTTTCAGTCACAGGTGACTCATATTTCGTGAGCTTATTTGAAGGAGGAACAAGAGTGCTCCATGGTATGTTCCCTTTAATAGAATCAACCAGTGTGACCTGTTTTACACCCCTTAAATGTTTCTAAATGGTTCTAGGGGAAAACTTTATGACTAATAGAACCTTTATATTTATGTGGAGGTTCCTTAAACGTTAAAGAGCCTTTACATGGTGACCTATTTCAGTTATAAAATTGGCTTTTTAAAGAACCATTAACTGAAAAGTTCTTTCTTTTCTTTGTCGAGTCCCTTAAAAGTTGTTCCCTTAAGATAACACAACTAGCTTGCTTTCAGTTTCTCAAAGAAATCTGCAGACACATAAGTTCACAAGATGGTTTGGGATTTTCTGCTTCTCTCAGTTGAAGAAGCTTTGATGACCAAGTGTCCTCACAATGAAAAGACACTATTAACGTTTGTACACATCGCATCCTTTCTTGGTGGGCCTGGCTGAGCCTCCTGTATATGTGCTGTTTTTTTTGGAAAATCTCAAAGTGCAGCGTTGGGGTATGTGTGTGTGTGTGTGTGAGTGTGTGTGTGTGTGTGTGTTGACCGCACTGGGAGTTTTATCTGCGCTGCAATGTCAGGAAGTGGGCAGTTACAGCTGGTGAGAGGTTAAGAGTGTGTGTTAACATCAGCACTGACCCAAACACACACACACACAGGCGAGTAAGGTAAGAGGTCATTTAATTAACTTTAAAATCTTTGTACTTTTAGTTTCTGTGTTAAATGTAGACAGTCACTGAAACTGAAGGACGAAATGAAATCAATTGGATATTGTCATTTACAGCACTGGAAAAAATATTGTGCACAAGTTTAGGCACCATAGTCAAGTAAAATTGCATAAAATGTCTGATTTTTATAAGCGAAAATAAGTTAACAACCTCTTCTACACAGAACAGACTCTTTAATACACACCTAATATAAAAACTGTTTTATTACAATAAATAATTTTTTGCACTATAACTAGTTGGAAAAAATTCATATTGATGTGTGCTCACAGTAGAGGGTCTTATTTTCACTTAGAAAATCAAAAACAATATGTATTTTGTAAAACATCTATTTAGAAATATCAATACAGTAACTTGTACTTAATGGTGTTAATTGAACAAAATACAATTAATTGTGCAAAATACAGAGGGTCTCGGGGGTGGTGGGGTGTATGCTAGGTGGTATATTGCACACGTTGCTGCCCAAAGAAAAACTATTATCTCCAAAATGGCAACTTTACAGGAACCGAATATAATTTTAATGCAAGTCAAAGGAACCAGAGGGTTTTCCAAGCACTTTTGGGGCGATTTCTGTTGGCCCATACCTCATGAAACGTACACACAATGTAAACAGTGATGCATAAGAGTGAAAACCCAATCTACATCTCGGGATGTTCAAAATTCTTGTATATGACTCTTTTTAAACTGGGCAGTAAACATTTAATGACAATTTTTCATAATTGAGGAAAATAAAGTTCATCTCATTAAACTTTTAAAATAAAAAATGAAAATGAAATGAAAATAAAGATATATATATGGTGTAAATGTAAATTATGGCATATCATATACATCAGATAAACAGTCAATGCAGTTAGTTCCATAACTGCTCATACAGCTAGTGAATTATTGTTACAGTGGAGGCTCTCGAGGGGAACTGGAGCGTCACAGAGCTGCTGCTTTAGTTCATCATTCTTCCATAGTCCAGTCAGTCTGCTGAACGTGTCCTCCAGTGCTAATGTTACTGATCTTACTGGTTTTGCTACATCAGCCCTTGATTTGTTTGCGAATGATACCCAGCAATCATTTTTATGGCAACTTTTATCAAGAATGCTACAAACACTGTATTTAAACAAGTATAGCCGTGGCATCGCCACAACAGCGTGCTGAGGCTACATTTACGGCATTTAGCTGACACTCTTATCCAGAGCGACTTACAAGGTTAATCATATTACAGGTAGGCCAATGTAGTGTTAGGAGTCTTGCCCAAGGACTCTTATTGGTGTAGCACAGCACAGTCACCCAGACCGGGATTCAAACCCCAGTCTCCCACATGTGGTGGCTCCCTGGTGGGTAGTGGTGTTACCCGCTGAGCTACACCAACCACTAGGCTAGACTTCAACCTGGAGCTACAGATGGTTTGAAGCTTTGAATGGAGAAAATGCTTGTACCACATTAAAAGTGTGGTTAAACTTGTACTGCGTTCATGTACTACTACGAACTTCTTATCTGTCTCACCTTCGGAGTAAACACAAACAAACAAATTGTGTGTCCGTTTAACCATTTTCAAAGCTCTGCATGAGGACGTCCAGTATTCAAAGTTACCATCCGTACTGTAAAGCTACTGTAAATTACAGGTTGTGAGTTGCATAACTTTCACAATAACTTACTGAACCATATGAACAGTAAGAGTAAAAAAAAACAGCTGTGTACTGTGACTCCCCTCTCATGTGGCGCGCAAGATTGCTGTAACTGTTATTCTAATATACATCTACAGTAATAAGCTGTTATTAACATTCAAAATCTCCTGCATTATTACCATTGTAAATTCAGTAGCCTGTAATTTACTGTACATTTACATACAAATACAAACTTCACTTATGAATTCAGTTTACCAGTAAATTCATTAAATCAGTGAACATATTTGTTAATCATGTTTTGCCCTCTATTCGCACAGAATATCTCAAAAGAAGTGCATTTTTAAATGCAATTTTACATATTTCTCAGAGAGTTACTTGTAACGTACACACGTTTTGCCAAAAATAAACAAATATTAACTAAATAAAACAATAAATTATAACATTTATGTCCGCATCATAATCAAACCTCATTAATTTATACCTTTAAAAAGCAAAAATGATTCAGCATAGTAACATTTTTTTCATTTTTAAAAGTTCCGCCTATTTAACTCACAGATGATGTCACTTCACTTAATGACTTAATGTACCTGCCTGAAGAGGTGTAGAATGTTTTTCCTGAAGACAGTCTAAAGTTATTGGTGAGGATGAACTGGGAAAAAGTGTAAACATTGTGCTGTACAGAAGCAAATGGGCTGAGAATAAATTGTCATGTAAAAATGAATTACAGTGAATTATACACTTATCATCAAAAGAATAGCTGCACCTAGAAGGAAGTGTCGGACTGCAATGCTAATCAAAAGGAAGGAAGATAAAGGTTACCAGGAACAATAAATGATGATAAATTTAGACTGATATGATCAATATTTATTGAGCTACACATACAGAAGTAGTGTCTCTCCGTATGGCAATGGGCTGCCGTGTTTGCTAATGCAACATGCAGATGTCTCAGCATGGAGTTGTAGAGGTTTCTAATGGTGTCCTGTGATAATCCATCCCATGCAGCTTGAATATTCTCACACAGTTCCTGCAGATGTTGCTGTAGGGATGGAGGTGGAGTGACACCAGACCATCTGGACATGTGACCTGTGAGAAACCGTTCATCTTGGTGCTGACCACGGTGACTCCACACACGGATTCGTTGGTCATCTCCACCGAAAAACATATCACTGAAGATGACCCGCTGCTATTCTGAGTCACTCCATGACAGTCTGGCACGACACCATTGCAGTCTTTGGTGATGTTGACGTGGTGTTAAGGGCAGTCGTTGTAACGGTCTGCAGCCATCTGCCAATGGTGCTGACACTGACAGGATGACTCATAGAGAGCACCACTGCTCGCTGATCATGGCTGTTGGGTCAGTCACATACAGTGACAAGGCCCATCCTTGCTTACATCACACACACAGCTGAGCATGAAACTTGAATCATTTGCATGTCTCACTATGCCAAACCTACCCACCAAGTTATATTCCTGTCTGTTGGTTCCCACTGGGTGCAACTACTCTTTTGACAACGAGTGTAAATCTTTTGGTACATAATCCCACAAAAACGTTCAGTAGAATTACAGAACATGGGCCTTTCAAAACTTCATCTTCCTTTTTTCTTGCAGGATGACGGACATCGAGAAGCAGCCCACTCCTGAGGAGTTGGGCAGTTGTCCCAGTGTGTCTGCGGCTCCCCCGCCTCCCTACCCCACAGGAACGGGAGAGATGCAGCCGCCTCCAGCCTACCTGCCCCCTCCCAACCCCTACCCCTGTTACCCTCCCCCTGTAGAGGCAACTTGTGGTACTGGCCCCATCCCACCACCAGAGTACTCCACTTACCCACCTATGCAGGGTGGCTGCATTGCAGACAACCTACCCCCAGAGGAGAGCATGTCAGGTACAGGTACATTCACACGTTGACTGGCATTCAGCTTCTTCTTTACCCAACAAGAAATGAAACCCCACCAATTTAGCATGGTAGCAGTCCTTCCATTCACTGGCCACTTTATTAGAAACACCCTCCTTGTACTTCCACAAACTGGCCACTTTATTAGAAACACCTATCCTGTACGTCCAGTCACTGGCCACTTTATTGGAAAGACCTACCTTGTACTTCCACTAACTGGCCACTTTATTAGAAACACCTACCCTGTACGTCCACTCACTGGCCACTTTATTGGAAAGACCTACCTTGTACTTCCACTAACTGGCCACTTTATTAGAAACACCTACCCTGTACGTCCACTCACTGGCCACTTTATTGGAAAGACCTACCTTGTACTTCCACTAACTGGCCACTTTATTAGAAAGACCTA
>CM067482.1:28158338-28172558 GCA_034552555.1 Semaprochilodus insignis | reverse complement strand
ATATATATATATATATATATATATATATATATATTATTTACACACCGTCACTTTAAACGGCAACTTTACACGAGAGGCCAAAAACCTTGTTCAGTGTTAATGTAAATGGAACCTGACTTTTTTCCAATTTCAGAGCATTTCTGTTTGTCCATTCGGCATGAAAATGTCAAATAATTTAAATTGCAGATCATGTGATCAAATGATGCGTTAAAAAAGTAAAAAATGACAAAAATGAAGTTACATGTTTTACTTTGGACAGCGAAGTTATGTACAGTATATGCACTACGGGCCAAAGGTATAGAAGCGGGTAGGGACGTTATTTTAAAGGAGCAATGTGTAGGATGACACAACCTATTGAATTTATTCTCCAAACAATCGTGGGCAACATATCACCAGACAGTGGTGTCTACCCCTATGGTACGAAACACACAGGCCCTCCTCCTCAATGGTAGTGCACTACAGATTTACAATTTGCTCGCATACTGCATACTACATTTTAGGTAGATTTAGTACGAGTAGCGTGTAGTATGCCATTTTGAATACAGCCAGTCTATTCTGTGGGAATAAAGCGGATTACACCGAGCATGTTTAATTCATACCACATTCTTAATATACTCAGGTCTGGAAATAGCCAGCATCATACAAAAAAAGGACATCTCTTAAACGGCATTTTCATTGATGCTTCTGTTGCCCACGTAAGATGCAAGAATACAAGCCTGCTTTTCAATAAGGCTATGAAGACAAAACAAGCTAGCTATGGCCAAAATAACTGCTATTGCAGATTATAAGTTATTGTAAATGACCATGTTCATGATATTATCTGTACAGTGTCCAGTTACTTTAACCTTAGATAAGTAGCTACATGATTACATACTTAGCTAGCTGGCTCGGTATGAATGGCTGACACTAGCAGGCTACGTTGGCACTGTTGAGTTGCGTTGGCTAAACGGAGCCCGCTGAGTGAAATTTACAGCAATAAACACGTGAACCATCATAATAAACACACGAAATACACCAGATAACAAAACAAACAATAGAGCTTATCGGCTGCTTTCATGCTCCAAACCCACCATATACTGCAGCACCATTTTCCATTGACTGAATGGGCTGTGGTAGGCTTGAGGTGTGTTCACCAGACTCTTTGTTTCATGCACATACTTGCGGTTTCCCTAAAATATAATTATGTAGATTTTCAGTCCAGGAACGCGGTTCCCGTGTCTTCTGGCCTATTTCCACCCCCTGAATACATTTGCTTGAGCCGATTAACCTCCAGGAACTTCTCAATGGAGGAATCACAATCTAGTTAGAGCTGCAGTAAAGCTTTACAGGAGAATCAGCAGGAGCTCAACTCATTTTCTTATAAACATGTTCAGCCACAGTGTGGTGATTATTGTGTTTGTGTTTACAGTCGGTAGTGACCCTGAGTTTGTCCTACATGGTGGGAACTGTAGCCTCCTACCATAACACTACTGCTGTGGTTATCGCTATGGGTTCTACACTGGTCATCTCCTTCACCATCATCATCTTCTCGGCTCAGGTATGATCTATGGCTTCAGCTAACAATTACTGATTAATTCATTCATTCATTCTTGTCATTTGTCAGAATGATTGAGGAGCACTTTTAAAATGAAATAACAAGTCATGTCGCCCCGTAAATTTTCCTGGAGTGTACTGCAATCTGTCAGAATGAATGATTATACGGACGTGAAAACATAAAGAATGCTTTTGTTTTTAAGCAAACTTGGTCAGTAGCCCTTTAGAAGTTAGAGAACGCTTTGTCTTATTTTGGAATTTTTGAGATTTTTTTAATGTTTTCCTTCAGTTAAGTTAGTAAAAAAACAGCTAATTAGAAATCCTTTGGGTATATTTTCCTACAATAGTCAGCTTCATGTTTATCTTTCCCAAACAGTTGCTAATGTTGACAAAAATATTGACATATCTGATATGCTGATTTTAATTAAAAAAAAAAAAAAAAACATTTTGAAAACCTTCTGATGCACAGTGTACATATGGAGTGATGTTTTGTCTTCTTGTTGACTGTGCTACGTTGCAGACTCGGGTGGACTTCACTATATGCAATGGCATCATCATCATCCTTGCAGTGGACCTGCTCATGTTTGGATTCTTCTCCATATTTTTCTACAACAGTGTCGTCCAGATCGTTTATGGATGTCTGGGAGCTCTGCTTTATTCACTGGTAATTCAATAATCTAGTTATGCAATACAGGACCAATTTGTTTTGCCATCAGATGGCCATGAGTAAAGAAGGGTGTACATCAAGGTTCTATGGTAGGACCATTTCTTTTTCCCTGTATGGTGTTTTTTAGGGCTGTAGGACTCAGAATTTTGTCAGTCGAATCGGATTCGCCCCTCCTGACCGACGATTCGACTATTCGTTCATGTTTTTTCTCCATATACATTATCTAGTAATCAGTAAATCAATTTGCATACGTTTCAGATCTGATGTCCTCATTTAGAAAGTCAGCAGAGTCACAGGAACATGTTTTTGAACTAAAAGAGATGAACGATCTGAATTGGAGCCTGATTTAATTACAGCATATAGCATATCACCTGCGCTGAAATAATTATTTCTCGTTTATCAGCAGGCATATTAAGTGACTGTACTTATCTTTAAATAAAAATAATCTTAGCTGTAAACGAATAAATAAAAATATCTGTAATTTAGGTTCTAAAATAATGGAATTATAATAAAACAAACATCTTCGGTCCGTTTTTCCTTCACCGCAAAGAGCCATTATGTCTAAGACGAAAGTCAGCTCACTGGTTTGAAGCAGTGTTCGATGTCTGACTAAATGAGGAGCAGAATTAGGTTCAATTTGTTCGGATTCTCTTCTTCAAAAGCTCCTCCAGACTTTTTCTGAGACATCGTTCCACCCGTGTTTCTCAGCTTCACAGCTTTAGCTTCCTTCAACGGTGAACCGCCAGCGCACGTTGTCACGTGGATTTAATTTTTTAGCAAGCATGTGTCATAGCCCAGCTAGAACTTAAATATATATTTATTATTCCCCTTTTAATAATTATTAAAATGTCTTTTTACATTCTTAAAGTTCTTGTGCATTTTGTAAGCTTTTATCTGTTTTATGAGAAAAAACAAAAAAAAACTCGTCACTGTTGTCAGTCGACTTGAAGGTTCTCAGTTCTCCGACTGACGATTCGACTCAACGACTTCTAGAGGGCAGCCCTAGTGTTACCGACTCCTCACTAACTCTTTATATGATGTATACAATGTGGTGGTCAATCACGATATGAAGAAATCAGTTGAGACACTTTGTAATTTTGCATGAAGGTAAGTTTGAGAAATCAGTTGGGTGTTGCATACATGTGGGAGGAAGTTCATTGGGAGAATCTGGGAAATGCTTTCACGCAACAGGATGTTACTTCATAGTAAACAGACACAACTTGCACCAAAAAGAGAAAAAGAAAAAAAAATGAGCTTAAAATTTATAATTAGCTGAAATTTAAATCATTTTCACAACACTGACATTTTTCCTCAAATCGTTCACCTCTTTGTGGATAAGCAGACACAGTGTGGATAGATACACTGATAACTAGCAGCACAACAGTTAAAAACCATGCCACTAAAGGCTCAGTGCTGACCGTATCCCTTTCTCTTTGTATTGCAGTTTCTGGCGGTGGACTGTCAGTTGGTGATGGGTCGTCAGAAGTACAGCCTGAGTCCTGAGGAATATATCTATGCAGCCTTAATCATCTACTTGGACATCATCATGATCTTTCTCTACATTCTTATGATTCTTGGTGGAAGCTCAAACAACTAGCTCAAACATGAGTACAAAACAATAAGACAGTTCCCCTCTCAATTTTCAGGAAGGACCGCTGAGCTTTGCTTCTGTAGAACCCAAACACCTCAAGAACCTTTTCTTTCTTTCTTTATCTATCTTGCTATTAGCTAGTTTCATAGATTAGAAATATTTAAAGATTAGTAGATCTTACAGAAATCTTGCAGTCGATGCTGTTGCAGGTTTCCATGCTTGTACTGTACAGTTTTTAAATAAATGTCATATAATACATTCACATAAATTAGGATACAGCATACACATACGGTCCTATTTTTGTAAAAGAAACTGAATGATAAGTATTGTTTGGTTTATTTATCACCTTTTACAGCGACAATGTAGAAAAAAGTAGATTGCTGAGGAGCAAACATTGTTTTTTCACTTTCCCCAGGAGGACAGGAGGGCGTACCTCAAGGGTTTATTTTAGGGCCGTTTCTGTTTGACTAAATAAAGTACTGTTCAACTGAAAAAGAGCAAGTTACGATGTCCTACAAAAGCTAACTGCACAGTACTTTTTTTTTTTACAGTCCTGTTTTTATTAGTACTTTAGCACAGTTACCATTAATTTAAATACTGTACCCTTCAATTAAAGTACAGCATATTTCAAATATATATAACCATTTTTGAGAATAGCACTTGTTATGGAGGTAACAAACACTTCACTAATCTGAACTCCTCTGAAGAGCCATCTGCAGTGCTTGTACATTTGTAAGATTTTACAGCCTTCTCTCCTTTTCAACAGGAACGGAGTGACAAACATGCTAACCTGTAAATCTCTGTTTTTCTATGTTCTATTGTACCTTTATTAAAAAAAAAAAAAAATCAGCCCCCATTATCAATTTCTCCATCAGTCACAGTTCTGGACAACGAAACACCAAAATGTATTAATGTGACAACGTCTAATATATTATAAAAGCTGTAGAAGGCTATTTCTCATTTATGATTATTTATCTTTATGGGCTAATCACTAGCATTTTTTTGAGTAATATAATAATTAATGGATAATAAAAGAAATGGAAAATGGATTCTGAAACCAATGGATTTTACAAACTGCACTTTTTATGTCTGATCAATAAACATTTGCTTTTGTATTTTCAGTGTATCTAATTCATAGATTGTTTAGTCTGCAGATAGAACTGAATGCATGTAGAAAACCAAATGCTAAACTGCTGCAAATATGGCATAATGTCTGTGTAGCTATACAGTTGTTTTCAATGTGTTGAATGTTATTATAGTCACAAAATGACAAAAATGAACAACACAAACCTGAAAAAGTTAAAGTAAAAAACGAGGTAAATCTTTTTTCATTTCCAAGAACAATTAACATTAACATGTTCAAAAGCACATAATGTGTTCAAAGGTCCAACTATTAATACAACAGTATGGAGTCTGTCTGAATCTATTCCACTCTACATTCAAAAGTTTGTAGTTATTTAGAGAAGAATCAGGCCCGTTTTTCATTTGCAAACCTTCAACAATGTTTCTGCAAAGCGAGGCTAACTAGCCTTACCACAGTGAGGAGTAATTGAAACGAACTCTGAGCAGATATCTCATGCGAGTTTGAGCTGGGTTGTACACCACAAACTCATTATAGAGGAGTGAGTATCCTCCACTTTGACCCACGCCAGTCTTTATGCCAGGACCCATGGGCACGGTGGCACCATCCCTATAGAATGAGTGAGAGAAAGAGAGAGACAGAGAGAGGGGAAGCAAAATTAGGGAAAAAAAAAAAATTAGTGCACTGATCCAGTATGAGATCACTGTTACCTTTAACCCACAGAAGTCTAGAGTTACTAGAGTTTTGCTGTACTATTTAAATGTTACTATGTAACCACTTTATTAGTTGTATTAAGTTCTAAAGTTTTAATACTCCTGGCCAAATTACATGTTTTATTGAGTAAAAATAATCTACACAATCTCTAGAGAGCACACTTAAATATGATGCTTTTCTGAAATTTTATTATTAAATTATTTATTTACTGTTGGAAAAAGAAAACGTAAAATACAAAATGGGCTATAGAAAAATAGCTACTGTTGCTGTCTTTCCTGAAATATGTTTCCATGCATCTACACTATATACGTATAAACATAAAATTAGAATAGCATAAATATACTGGCCTCTTCTTGTAAATGGAAATGAATAACCAGAACCGGTTTGGTTTATTTATAGCCCTTTACAGTGAATATGTAGATAATATTTATTATATGACTGCAGAAAAGGCTGGATTTCATCAACATGTTTTGTATTTTTCAGGAATACATAAGGATGTACCTCAGACGTTTATTTCTGTTTTCTATAGTGTTTTCCCAACTCTCCAAGAAAATAACTGAACAGCACGAGTTCGACTTTTGTGTTGTTTTAACATTGTCCTACAGCACTGCCACTGTAAATTTGATCATTTTAGCAAACATAGTAAACACAGTAAATGTTCTTGACGGGCTTCTCAGCTAATGTTCTTCACACTTGTGTTTTTACTGTTTATGGTTATCAAGGGCTCACTGCACCATAATGGATGTTTTTCATTGTCTTCTAGACCAGCCTCGGTCATGCCCATTTCGCAAGGTGTCAGGAACTGCAAATGTCTTGTGTGACTGCAGTTTAAGAAAGTGATTGTTAACACTGTGACACATCAGCAGATCCCGGTTGTGCTAAACACTTACAATTTGACAAAGTTCTTAGGGTTGGGAGCAGTCTGTCCAAGGCCTTTGGTGCTGTGCTTCCCAGAAGGTAGTCTGTCAGCATCATAATTAGCGTCCAGTAGCTCGTTACAGTCACCAAGAGCAACCTGTGGGAAGAGTAAACAGTTTAACCATATTTCTGAGATTCCCTTTACTTCCCCATTATTTACAATCTTAAAGACCCCAATGCGAATTTTATTAAGATAATAATTACTTTAATAAAATTATATTTTCCTCATTTAAATCCTTTACGGTAACCTAGACAGAAAAAAGACACTTTCTTTTGGAGGCATGCACATTTCAGAAAGGTTGTTGTTGAAATATTTTCATGTTTTAATATATATGTAGTACTATACAAAGTTTCCTCAGTTTCATTTATTTAATTTCCAGTAAAAACTGGCCATTAACTGTCCATAAAGCTATTCATTTTTCAGCATCAGGAAAAACAACAAAAAAAACATGTAAAGAACAGGAAACAACACAGAAGACTTTACAACTAAATCTAACAGAAAAAAAAATCTTTTTAATGCGTCAACTCACCTCGCTCAGTAAAAGCAGTCCAATGTTGTTCTTCTGATTGGTGAAGCAGTAATTGGCACTTTTAGATGACATGTCAGCAAAATAAATGCCCTTTCCAAACTAGAGAGAAGAGAAAAAAAAAACATAATGAAACTATGAATCTGAAACAATCCACTCGTACTGTAGGTATGGGGTGGAGATATGGTTGAGTAATGCAGCTATGGGGAGGCTAAGGTGTTGGGTAATGGAAGTAATGTTGGTGTTGGAAAAGGTGTTGGATAAGGCAGGTAAGGGGAGGATATGGTGTTGGGTGATGGAAGTAATGGAAGAACATGTGTACGGTGTTGGGTAAGGCAGGTAAGGGGAGGGTATGGTGTTGGGTGAGGGTATGGTGTTGGAATCTACAGTTCACCAGGGGCCTATTCTGAGCTCTCACAGATATTTGCTGATTTTTGATCATGTATAATAACACCTTAACCATTCCAGTCTCCTATCATTACCTCATGTCTAACTAGCTTATAGTCGTACTATATGTTCATCCAAAAGCTCCTTTGTTAAGCGTACTGTGATATTCTCCACAACCTAGTAGCTTAACTGAAAACCTTCCAGATCTATCAGCTTCTATCAGCCGGTCGTCTGAACCTGCATGTTTGCTTTTTGGACCGACTGTCCCGTGCTCTGTAGAAAGCTTCACCAGTAAGGCACAAGTCCTCCCAAATATCCTGCTGCCTACAGACATTCCTGCATTTTCCCTTTTCTCTATATTCAACTGTACATTATAAATCCTTTCTTCTTCATATCGCTTTTATTTTGCTATTTTGTGTTTACCAGAGGAGGATGGGTCCCCCTTTTGCGTCCTGGCATCTCTCGAGGTTTCTTCCTTTGCCCTTACAGATTTTTTCCTAGCCACTGTCGGCCTTGGCTTACTCACTGGGGGCTTGGACCCAGATTTTCTGTAAAGCTGCTGTTGTCAAAGGTGCTGTAACAAATAAACCTTGGTTTGACTTGACTTGGGTAATGTGCATATGGGTTGAGAACACTTTTGGGCATTGTGTGTATGGGGTGGGTACAGTTTTGGGTGATGTGGGTACAGTGTAAGGACAGTGTTGGATAATGTGAGTACGGTGCGTGTACGTTGTTGGGTAATGTGGGTATGAGGTTGGAACAGTGTTGGGCAATGCAGGTATAGGGGACAGTATTGAGTAATGCAGGGCTGGAGTGTTTAAGTGATGGATAATGTGGGTACAAGATGGAAACGGTGTTGAGTAAGGTGAATACAGAGTATGTACAGTGTTGGGTAAGGTGGGTATAGGGTGAGATCAGTGTTGGAACATTTGAGTACAGAGTGTGTACGCTTTTGAGTAATGTGGGTATAAGATAGGCACTATGTTTGGTAATGAAGGTATGGGGTGATTGGAATACAGTGTTTAATCATGTGGGGAGGCGATAGTGTCTAAGCACAGAGACAGTGTGGGGATGGGCTGGTGTAGGGTAATACGGGTATGGGGTGGGTACAGTGTAAGAGAAGCCAGGGACGGTTGGGTTGGGGACAGAATGGTGCGTGGGGGTCTATTCTCACCATGTAGCCAGTGACAGGAGCCTCAGGAGGAGCCACTCGAAGACCCTGACTCAGGATTCCCACCCAGTTAGAGAGACGAGATCCGTGCCACAACAGTGTCCTGAAATGAACACATACAACACTTACTATTAGGCCTGCACAATACGGACAAAATGACATTTATAGTGTTACATGTTGTTCAGTTACACAGCTACATGTTGGAACTCTTATATGCCTTGCAATATATTGATATATTAATATAATTAATGTGTAAAATCTCAAACTTTGCAAACACTGGAAAATTATTTTGTTTTTAAAACGAAACAAATAATATGTCTAAATAGAAAAACTGCCAATTCATTTGTTGCCAATCAATATAGCAATAAGTAAATAATATGTTGTACAGATCTAGTTTACATTACAAGAAATCTTCATCAAGATGCTCTCAAATGTCTCTGGAGTGCCAACCAAACAACAGCAATGGTAACCACAACATTGCCCCACTTGTGTGGACAAGCTTTCTAAAAACTAACCCAGCGATTATACACTTTATAAATCTGCTTTTTAAAATACCACACAAATAAAAGGCACTAAAACCATGTCCATGAGTAGGATGCCTGGGAATGTATATTTAAACCCACGCTTATGTACCTGTTGTGGAGTTGAGAGAGAAAATGATCTCTCTCTCCTTCTCTGTCCACTGAGAAAATGTCCAGGACGGTCATGGTGTAGTCAGTGTGAGTAGGCGCATGAGTGGACTGCAGATACTTCTCAATCACCTAAGAATTGGTGATATACACAACCTGTTTATAACGCACAACTCTATTTGGCCTATTTGTTTACACAGAACAAAGTGCACTAACTTTTCTACAGTCATTAATCAGACATGTACAGATTAATGTACAGCAGTTAACTGGTAAAATAGACAAAGTACAGCAGTTCATTACTACAACAGTGCAAGATAGAAAGATGTTCTGGTGAGGAAAGCAGATTAGTACATCTCCTTCTAGTGGTGTGCACCTGGAATTCGTGGCTGTTGGAGGCCAGAGGCTGCAGCTCACACTTCAGAGAGTGATACTGCCTGTCCAGAGGATGCTCATCACTGTGGCGACTCGACTCCACCATCTTCACTGCTATCTGGATATCACTCAGAGCCTGGGGGTGAAAGAGGGAGATAGACACATAGACAGATAGACAGATAGATAGATAGATAGATTTGATTCATATATTCAAAATGAGTCATCAGTGCAGCTAACATACCCATAACCCAACCAATGATAGTTAGCTTTTATTTTTGTTACCTCAAGCAGTGCAATTTTCTCCTTTAGCTCTGCTTCTGTGCGGATAAGAGGGGGAGTCCGCAAACTAGAGAGTGGGGGAAAAACCAAATCAGAGATTTCTATTATTAGTCCTAAGACTTGTTCAGTAACTACTAAAAAAATATGTAATGTCTACTATCAATAACCGGCGGTCATTCGTCTACCATTAAATGTCAACCAACAAGCCTAAAATCAAGAAAATGACACATCAAAACATCAAACGAAAAACAGAAACGCTCTGACTTCAGATGGGATAAAACACTCTTTATATCAAGTCAGGGCACACGTCAACTGAATTCTGTATTATTGCACATACATGTAAGTGTTCCTGGTATAGGCTGTGTAACGTAGGACTGGAACCAGGCCTAAAAACATAAATGAAGTAACCAGGAAAAAGTATACTAAACATCCTTAAACAAGAACGTGTACTTTATTTATTTATTTTTACCACTTATTACTAGTCCAACTAGTCGAGGCACCTTTGACTCACTGAAGTTCCCACTGTTCATCACGTCTTTCTCTATAATTCTGAATAGCCATGTGTGATTTCCTCACACCACCGTGTATCACTTGTTCTTTCTGAGAACATGAACCAAACAAGCTTGTGTCTTTTTTCGTTTGTGGAGGTTTGCTTTTGATGAGGTTCATCGTTATGGTTCTACTATGGACTTCTCAAAAAGGGCTCCCTTACACTCCCTTTAGTCACTCCTCTTTACTAGATGCCTAGCTATGAATTATTTAGCACTTACTTTGACATCAGTGTCTACTATGAATTAGTGTCTACTGTGAATTATTCAGAAATCATTATGAATTATTCTGTATCTACTAGGAATCATTCAACAATAACTCACTGAATTATTCAGTATCTACTTGAAATTATTCAGCATCTACTATGCATTATGCAGAGTCTACTGTGAATCTAATGCATAAGTTCTGGAGTTCTGAGAGGGAGGAACTGAAGTGTGGACTCTCAGACATGCTCTTAGATCTTAAGCGGTTAAGAGTGTCAGTAATGTGCATGCTGCTGATTGCTGACTATACCCAAAGTCGTGGGGGATTCGAGTGTAAAACTGGTTGCAGGCATCAAGGAGCTCCTTATTGCTGCCTTTCCTCTTCACGCAGTCCTCAATCCTCTTCAGAGAGGCATAGCCTGCTCGGATCTGCTCCGCCGTCAGCTTTCCTGATAGAAACATATACTTTACATACAGGCTTAGCAGTTCATCTTAGCAGTTCATTAATGCTAATGTAGTTGAAACAAATGTATTTATTACCAGTTAGCACTGGTACTGGCTGAACTATCTCTATACAATTCTACATTTCCATCATACTGGCTTTTAGGAAAAATGATGCAAGGATTACATTCAGGCTTAAATGTGGCAACTGTTGTTAGCAGTGCAATACACACTCATCGTCAAAAGAATACTTGCACCCTGAACGAATCAACCGACAGGAATGGAGCTCGGTGGGTAGGTTTGACATCGTGAGACATGATAAAAATTTCACACTCGGATGCGCATTTGATACAAGCAAGGGCTGGCCTTACCGCTGTAGCTGACTGATCTAACCGCCATGATGGCAGACACGTCAGCGAGCAGTGATGCCCTTAATAAGTCATCCTGTGCCAGCACCATCGGCAGATGATGCAGGACTACATGCACACAGACCATCACAACGCCTGCCATTCACACCATGTCAGCGTCACCAAAGACTGCAATGGTGTCGTGCCAGACTGTCATGGAGTGACTCAGAATGGCAGCAGGTCATCTTTAGTGACGAGTCCCGCTTTTTTGTCTTGGTGGAGACGACCACGAATCTGTGTATGGAGGCACCGTGGTCAGCGCAGAGATGATAGGTTTGTTGTCACATGCCACAAGGCCAGAAGGCCTGGTGTCACTCAACCTCCACCCCTACCACACAATCTGCAGGAACTGTGTGAGAATCTTCAAGCTGCATGGGATGGATGACCACAGGACACCATCAGGACACATCCTCTACAACTCCATGCTGAGACGTCTGGCATGCTGCGTTACCCAACATGGCGGCCTGACGCCATACTGAGACACTACTTCTGTATGCGTAGCTCAATAAATATTGCCCCATCAGTTTAAATTTTCCATCATTTATTGTTCCTGGTAACCTTTACCCTCCTTCCCAATAGCACTGCAGTCTGATAACTGTGAGTCATACAGTGCCAGAAACCACGTCAAGTCTATTAGAGATTACTGAACTACTCGACACTGAGACAAGTGTGTGGTGATTTTGGCATGTAGCTATCATTATGCTAATTGGTGGCATATAAGATCCTATCAGTGAAAGCAAAGAAGCAACTATTTTTGGGGTAAAGCTGCAGTCATGCTAGACAGTTGCAGTTTGTGTCATCTTGAGGCCTGCCTTTAAGGTGACGACAAAAAACCCAGTTACCTCACTAGACATAATCAGTAAAAACACAAATGTCAACATAACACCAGATAATTATATAGTGCTGTGCTGCACACTGATCTGTAAGTGTGGTTGGTGTCAGCGGTGTGAGTTGTATGCAGTTGTGGTTAGCCAAGGAGTTACCAAAACAGTTAGCAGGCTGGCTTACTCACTTAGCACAAACAGTAAAAACATCGAGGTGAAGATAATAATACAGCCTCCTGACTGACTGCACATCATGCAATCTCTCTTTTATGTGTCTATTTGTAGTCAGCGGGGATGAAATGATACAGGGTAAAGTTGCTGTTTCCATGCTGCTACACAAAACCCCCTTCAGAGGTAAACAAGACAAGGAAGTACTATGCACAGTAGTCCAGTGTCATGCAGTCATGCTGCCGCAGTTTTGGTAGGCAACCTCAAGTTCATTGGAGGTTTGAACTTTTACCGCAAAGGCCGTAAAACACGTTTGGCGAAGACTAACATTAAATGCTTATGAACCAGTATATTTGACTGAACTGCTCTGATTGTATTTGGTTTGTTGTCACAGCCATTATAAATGAAAGCTGAAATGAAAGAAAACAGCTGAGATTTGCCGCTGTGTTCATTCTGCTGCACATAATAGCACCTAAATAGCATGTCAAAAACAGGGCAGTACCAATAGACGTGAACTCATTAGTCCAGTAGGTGAGATGTGGATGTGTGTCCTTTGGGACGCAGCGTTCAATCAGCTAGACATGTTTAACAGTCCAGCAGATCCAGTGACTGATAATAGCTTGATTGTGCTGCTTGTTAGGGCAAATACTAAGCTGGTTCTTGATTAAAGATACAACTATCGAGATAAAACAGATGTCTACGAGTTTATCTCTGACAAGACGTCGGCTTCTAATTCATCAGCTTCTTTTCTGAAATTCGTTCTACATATTAGACGCCTGAATGCAACTGCTGCATCATTTAAGGTGGAACAGAAAATCTAAATAAGAAGCTTGTGAATAATGTGTTCATTATTTAACAGCTTAGTTTTTTGTAAAATTGCATGCATTGGAATGTTCTGAATTTGAGAGATATGCCGGCTACACAAATTCACAGATGAAGCTTATCTTTCCCCTTGTAGCCTTTCCCAGAAGAATGTGGAAAGTGTCCACATTTCATTTTGCATGTTGCTTGGTCATTCTTGTCATTCTGGTCTGTTATTTTTGGTCTGTATCCACCTGGAGAACTGTAGCTGCGGCAGCAGTGAGGAGAAACACTGTATCAGAGCGCAGTCAGAGTCACAGCTTTGCCTTGTCTTGCCTTGTCTCAGAATGGGAGCTGGGCTTTCTTCATAACGTAATCCAATACCACGAATTGCAGAACCATCGTTAGTCAGATTCTGAGTCTTTACATTCCAGCACAGTCAAACCGACTGTCAAACTTACCAAGAGGAGCTTTTTTGGTGTCAAACTTCATCTCGAGCACGCACTCCTCCATGGCTTTGATGTCACAGATGAGCTCCAACAGAGACTGCAATTTGATGTCCAACTGGGACGGCTTCTTCTGAACAGCTGCTGTGTCCACTGTGTCCTCTTCCTCCTACAATAATGATCAATGAAAGAAAGAAATGAATCATTAAATAAGGAAGAGAAGAAGAAATTAAGACAAAATAAGACTATAAATGTAAAATAGGGTAAACGGGTGAAAGTAAAGCCCACAGGGACAGATAACAGTATCAAATCTACTCTTTTCCCTTCTAATGTCTGTGTGGTTTATACAAGTAGACTTCTGACTGAGAATTAAACATGCCATTTTGGTCACTGTGCCTTTAAGACTGACGTGAATTTTAATTAAATAAACCCACAACACTCTTCGATGAGAGCGAGTGGGGCCAATCTGTAGTGGGCTGAATGGGCAGATACATACATACATACATATATAT
>CM067482.1:28146405-28157966 GCA_034552555.1 Semaprochilodus insignis | reverse complement strand
ATATATATATATATATATATATATATATATATATATATATATATATATATATAAACGTGATGGTCGGAGATGACATCACAGTGAATTCAAAATGCTCTGTTTTATTATTTTGTGTGGACTGGACAGTAAACGGTACATTTTGAAACTTTAGCAGTGTGTCCACAGGACAACAAATCTTTCACTTCAAAAAGAAAGTGAAGAAAGTACAGATTTCCAGGATATGGGGCCCTATAATGAATGAGTAAATAAATAAAAGTGGTAAAAATCTGTGAATAAAAGCAGGTTCTAAAGGTTTTAAGAGTTAATTTTTTTCCATTTCATTTTGCTTACTTTGTCATTGCTGCTGTAGTCCATGAACACCATGTCGTACTTTCCAGGAACCTTCTCAAAGTTTGCGCGATCTTCCCACTCATTCTTAGTCTTATCAAAGAATCTGAGAAACGGGAAAGTCAAATCTAACACCTAAAACAGCACAATCACCAGCGTTCATCACAATGTACGCCAACGTCAAGTATATCTTTTCAAGCCACTCACTTTTTCTTGAAGACATCTTTGGCTTGAGCGAGGTCGCCACCACAAGACACCAGACTGTTCTGTCCGACCTTTCCCACTGAGGAGAAGAACATCATCAAAATCAGTCATAATTCATTGTTAGGTGACCATTTTCCAACCTGTCTTCTGAATTCAACAGGCTGTTTATGCCACTGTGCCTTTAAGACTGCTGTATGTAAATGAAGACCTGCTCTCTATAGAGGCTCAGCGTGAGCCGAGTTTCCATATATGGACTGAGGAATGAATGGTACTTTAACAGTGCATGAATACAACATCAAACACTTATTTCAAATGAGTGATGATATTTGAGTCTGTTAAAATGAGCAATTGTTTTTTCTTAAAAAAAAAAACCATTGCCTCAAAATCTAATGTTTGCAGAGCACAGCACCAGATCTTTCAGAATATAGCACACTTGGGGATAAAACTTCATGTTATTCAATTTCCCTTATTACAATAATGCTATTTTGGTAGCATTGCTATGCAAATCGGTATATAATGTTAGCTAACATCTACATGGAACTACCACCAGCCTGCACAGTGCCTTGGGGTCTGTGCCACACATGAACTTTACCATCAGCTCAAAACAGTTGGTACGATGACTCATCAGACCACGCCACATGTTGCCAGTCCTCTAGGGTCCAGTCAGCAACCTCCGAGTCGCTTTTCTGTACACACGGACGATTCTAGCTATTAGTCACGATCACTGTGCTGTCCACTGTGGGTGGTAATGCTTTCTATAGCACCCACTATCATGCGTCCAGTAATTACCAGTAATAAAACCACGTCGCCTTGCCATGAGCACGCTGGCCAGTGTTCAACCTCTCTAGATAACCTCACAAAATAACACCTCTCAACTTATACAGGCGTGGTCGTTCCCAAGTCATCCCCTGAGGTAACACCCCCTCATAATCCTTTTACACACTGCTATTCCATGACTTTTTGTACGTGAGTGTATTTTACTGTTTAATCCTGCTCTCCAAATCGTATGCCAGCTAGTACTAGCGGTGTGCACTGACAACTGACCTAGTTATGTTAGTCCACACTCCTGCACCCCAATCAGTAAGCGTGATAGCCCATTGCAACTAAAAGAACCCTGCTTCTTGAACTGGTTTCTTTCATTCTTCATAGAACCATGGTGCTACTCAGGGAACCAGTCAGTGTTTGCGCCAGCTTTTATTGGAATCAAGGAACGTCAAAGGATACGTCATCAACGTCAACAGAGGGCGCTGTATAGTATTAGTAAACAGTACATATAAGAGGGCGGGGGATATTGCGAGTGTTTGTACTGTTATTCCAGATGCAAGATGAAGCAAGCATGGATGAACTACTGGCGATAAGAAGATGCAGAATAGTTGCTTCAGGAGACCACTGGGCGTCGCCACTGTACTTTCTTTTTCTCAACCACAGACATGCCCATGGACATGCCTACTGTTCTCAGCTGGGTGTTTCAGATTCCAAACCATGTTTGATTTTGGTGGAAATGCGCCGAACGGTGCACAAAACTCCCATTTCACGTCAGTGGAAAAGTGGTATCAGTAGCCTACAAAGAATCCAGGCCCCACTATAACCTATTCCTTATATAATGTAGGTTAGATCAGTGGGATACAGAGAGCTACGGTTCATGTTTTCAGATAACACTGTGTTGCACAGTGTCAGGAAACGCATAATCAAGTCTATCAGACATGAACTTAAAGGCTGAGCTCTTCTGCACCCACCTCTCCCCCATCTCATCCACACGCTGTAGGCTTTAGCATTGTTGTCCTGGAGCAGCTGGATCAGGTAGTACTTGTTGTTGTTGAACTGGAGGTTTGTCTGGAACACAAAAGATTGAAGAAAGTTTACATTTATTTAAGTTTTGTAACTCTTAAGGGGGTGACATTAAAACATTATTAACATTACACAGCAGTTTTTATGTAGTTGTTTTTGTGAACAGGACATCCTGATAATGTTATTTCTGCCTGTCCCTATATGGTTGCTTCTGTCACACAATGGTCAGGAAAAAAACACTTTAACACTGTAAAGCAGAGGGAGTCAGTTCTGAGCACACAAGCAGGAAATTTTAGGCTATCTTTCAGTAAAGTTTGGTTAGTTTCTGCAAGGGGAAATAACAAGCTAATTTAAAGCACAATAAAAACTTGGTTCAACAAAACCTCACATCGGACCAGGTTTTCCTACTGTGGGTGAATAACATACCAGAAAAAAGCAGTTTTCCCCTCTAGTCCTCCTTGCACGCTTACAATCACCACTGTTCCATGTAATTTCAATAACAGGGCTTTTCCAGTACTTTTATAGAGCACTGCTCAAAAGCTTCCCAGTGCCAGATTTAAACACTACTCCTCCATGTAGAGAGCAAGACACCAACCTACTACAACAGCTACACGTACACAGCTCAAAAACAATGTAAAATATGTGAAAAGCTTTCTGTGGATCTACATACAAAACACATCACAGCATACAACCTGTACAACCTGTCGGCTGCTGCCCCCTAGAGGGTCTGCTATATATACAGCTGTGATGGACTGGACAAGTTTCTTAATGTAGACAACATCAATGTTCAGCCGTGTGTGTGTGTGTGTGTGTGTGTGTGTGTGTGTGTGTGTGTGTGTATATATATATATATATATATATATATATATATATATACCTATACCTATATGTGTGTGTGTGTGTGTGTGTGTGTATATATACCTATACCTATATGTGTGTGTGTGTGTGTGTGTGTGTCAGCGACAGCTATGTATGTAGTGTGTATGTGAAAATCCGCCACCAGAATACCACCCCTCTGGTGGTCCTGTAGGGGGTCCTGACCAGTGCTGAACAGGGTGAAAAGGACTAACAAAGTATTCAGAGAATCAGATGGACTGCGGTCTGTAATTGTAGAACTCCAAAGTGCTCCTATACGATAAACGGAGCTGATAAAATTAACAGTGAGTGTATATTTTAAGTGTAAATTAATATTAAACATTAAAATTCTACAAAGAGGAACAAGTGAAACAACCCAAAGAAAACCCTGATATCAGATAGACTGTATTATGTTATATTAACATAATCATTGTTGTAGTTATTGTTTGTAGGTTCCTCTTAATGTAACAGGTTCACATTACATACAATATCTGCATATTCTAATAGTTTTATAAGCAAGTGATTTATTTTTCTCGGATACAATGGAAGATAGCTCAACAAATGAAATCCACAATGAACAAATTACAGGAAACACACAGTTCTCACCTGGTTTAGCATGACATCATAAACGTTGTTCCCTTCGCTGTAAACATATGCCTGTGGAGGAAACCGTGGGCATAAGTAACAGAATGACTTTGCATTTAACTTGATATTATCTACTTGCAATAGTGTCATGTATTACGCTGATGTCTGGTCTGACTGCTACCTTTCCAAGTTTGGCCTTGCACTCTGAATCCACCGGAGCTTTTCCCTTCATCACCACCGTCTTCACAACTTCTGCACAACCACAAACAGGAGGACATAAAACGTATAATGCATGTACATCTTTTTTCTTTTCTTTTTTCTTTTGTTTTGTATTAATTCCACAAAAGATTGTTTGTTTGTGAGCAAACTCTGTAATTTGTCTTTTTTTATAATAAATAAATAAATAAATAAATTTTATCGGTATTGTAATTTAGGAGCAACCGTGCAAGAACAGATTTTAATCTGAATACCCTATCCAAAATTTAGCCACCTGTAATGAAGTACAAATTACTTATGATTAGTCCTAAAAGATCAATCATTTTTATAATAAAACTACAATTTTTCAAATTTTCAACAATCTGCAACTATAGCAGACATGTTCAACAACACTGGCTTAAGTTTAAACTTTCAATGCTGTTGCATAAAAGTGGATATTTCTGTTTTTTTTTTTTGTCTAGTCCTGTCGGGGAATGTGTGAGCGGGGAGTGTTCTCAGTGCTGTCGCGTTTATTTGATATGTAATGTACAGGAACGCAAGTTGGACATCAGCTGCTCCTTCTCGCTACTCTGATTAAACATATCAGTAATATGTGCTTAGATCCAACCTTCTATATGATAATGTAACTACAACTGACTGGCAGGCTTGCAAACAATGTTCAGCACAGCCTAAAAAGTTAATATGCTGGTCTAAATAACAAGCCCGGAGCAATATCCATAGAAAATGATCTGAATTTAATTTATCGTTCAGCCTTACGTCTGAGCCCTACATTTGTCTGGCACGGATACAAGCAGAGACTTGAGAGCAAATGTTGAATTAGCCTTAAGTGCATGACATCAAGTGTCGGGCCTACCAGCACCTCATTCACATATAAATTATACAGCATGACAACATTCAGCAGCTTGTGAGCCAATGTCTGTGATGGTAGGTGGAGTTTGAAGAAGGAGCAGTGGGTGCACTTCTCCCCCTACTAATGATAAATGACAGTGCTAAAATCATGATCACCGGAAAGAATAAAATGTGGAATAAACAAAACGTCTTAGTGTTTTAAGATGGTAAAATGATGCGACAGTGATTATTTTCCCCCAAAATAACAATTTAAATGCCTGTATTATTAAAGTGTATGAAATTATCTGGGGTTTGTGGGTGGAGTCAGTTACATAAAACATAAGCACAGGGTAATTTATCTTTAAATGGAATATGGAACAGTTAATAATATGGAATAGTTCAAACATGGAATATGGCATATTGTTTATACCAATGTCAAATAGGTACATTAAGTTTTATACTGGATTGCAGAAATTATAAGTTGTTTTCTATTTCTGTCCTTATTATTGGCAATATATACATGACACTGATGATAGTTTTGGTCTGTTTATCACAAAATAAAGTGTTTGTTTCAGGTACCCTTTGATGAATAAGGTCCATCGTGTATATTACTGTCCAACTCAAGGTGAAACATTACCTTTACTGTCTGTCTCCTCAGTGGGTTTAGCTTTGGTCTCTTTCTGGCTCTTCCCTCGTCCACGTCTCTTCTTTGCAGCAGGAACCTCCTCTTCCTCCTCCTCCTCCTCTTTAACGGAGGCAGTGCTGGTCAGAGGTGATGCCTCACCTCCATTCACATCCTCTGTAAAGAGAGCCAGCATGAGCGACTAAGTGTTGTAGAAATGGACTTTGGAAAGGTGGTGTTTTTATGTGGAGAACTTTGTGCAGGTAATATAAAAAAGGCAAAAAAAAAAAACTCTTTAGATGTACATGCATTGTACGATCGCAGACTGTGGCGATGACCACGGGGGAAGTTTGGGAAACTATAATTGTAGTTATACTATAGTTAACTAAAAGGCCTCTACAGTGCGGTATAATACTAACAGAAATTCCTGTGATATTACCATAGAACTTTTTTCAGAAGGGATTATAACATCCACTCATTAACCAAAATAAAATTCTCAGGTTTTGAATTGTAAAAGCTAAGTTGCTAAGTTTCTTATATATATATATAGAGTTATAAGTTTCTTTTTATATATATCTTTTATATTTATGTATACATTATGTATAGATTATCACTGTCTGAGGAAAGTCTTGTATCTCCAAATCTGTTATCTTGTGGGCTCTGTCACAATATTTTGTGGCGCAGGACAACATGTTTAAGTCATGCACAAGAGTGGGTGACTAACATGTTGGAAAAATACAATATACAACATGAAATGTGCCGTCATGAAACATGAAATCTGCACATCAATTTATTGAACGGCCATAGAACATTCCTCGTGAACGTTCCTCCGCTGAGTAAACCTTGTAACGGTGTACTGTATTGTAAGTTTAAGATTTCAATTAAGTTAACCTTAAATTAGAGGTCACTGGAAGTTAAAACATTACTGACACATATACCATATTCAAACAATCATTTTCAATATCACAGAATAATTAATGACTACTTGATATGATTCCATAACAGAAAGGAAACTACATGTAAATCATATCTGAATCATATCTCTAGAATCAGTGTCTTAATTCAGTGCTCTTTATACAGTAATTAAGGATTAACCCCTATTGACTTGATTTAAACTTTTAGCACTTAACTTTTAACTTAAGCTTATTACTGAATCAATCACTCGCCACCTCAAACCTCATCAGCCCACTTCCTACAGCCTGGTTCCTCTCAACACAAACCTCCAGGCTTACCTGATTTCACAGTGAGTGAGCGCATCTTCCTGCGGTACTTGGTCACTGAGTTAGTCTGTGTCATCTTCACAAGGTCCACATCATAACCCGGACCGAGGTGCAGGGTCACTGAACTTTCCCCAGCCCTGACCGCTGCATCTAGCTGGGCACAGATTGCGGATGGGTACGGCTCCCACTGTCCATCGTCACCCTCCCACTGCCACACTGTAAACAAATAGATCAATCACCATCGGCAACAAGGATGCAGATTTCATACCCATCCCTGTAAATTTAAAGGAGAAGTGGACAAGTTTTCTGCATAATTCAGTGATTAAGAAGTAAGCAACATTATTCAGAGCGGGTTTGGTGTGAAATGGTTGATTGTAGGGACTCGGATTTCTTTACAGTGGTGGTGATGGGAACCAGGAGTCACCATCTACAGCACAAGTGTGTAAAACAGTGTAAAATCTGACAAAGTCTGAAAGCTTCCTCTGGGACTATTTTGCCTTACAATACCTCACATGTATCCCTCCATCATGAATGGATTTGAGGAGCAATGAATGAGGGAGCTTTTTAGAGGTGGATGTCTGGTTCCATTCATCACCACTGTGAACAATTCTGACTCTTAGGTTTCTCTAGAACAGAGAATTTCACACCAAACCAATTTGAATGACTTAAATACCAATGATTTCCGTATAGTTTTTTTAAATAGGTGGACTTGCCCTTTAATCTGGTCTGGAAAAAACTGGCCCCATTTCTATAATAATTAATACTATTATTAACATGTTCACCTCTGTATATCATTTTTGTAGTGCTGTTTTAAAGTAATCTATGTTTCCTGTGGACCACCCTTTAGTAAACAACATTCACAACTGTACTACGTATAAGACTCTCGTAGGAATCCTCTAGAAATTGCGGCATGTTCGTGTAGTATTAGCATGATGCTAATTGGCGGGTATAAACTTTTCTTATTTGTTAGCTACATTAGCTTCATAGCTCCAGTGATTAAACTAAATAAGAAAATTCGACTTTAAAAACTAACTAACGCTTTAACAGCAAACGCTTTTACATCTCATATGTTCCAAACAACTTTGGGGGGAAAAAGTAAATGAAATTTTAGCTGTATTCGGGCTAAGTTTAGATGAATTTGTCAACCTCTGCGTAACGTCACTGCTTGTTAACGCTACCTGTTTGCGCTTGAGTGTCTGAGTTTGATCCTGGTTTCACTCGGGAGCTTCTGGTTCGACGCATCTTTCATTAATAGTCATTAAAATGACTATTATTTCTATCTTAAATTGTTTTCTCTGACGCTGTATCGGAAGAGGCAGACTAGAGCCAAGCTAACTGCCGCCTCCTGCAGAAACAAGACCGGGAACGAGTTACAAACAGCTGCGTGTTCCTACACGGGTTTATTTTGATGATGGGTCTAGTGCGGGTCCATGTGACCGACAGGCGGTCACTGTAAAGGTTCTCCGTACTGCTGATTTGTGCGACTTATTTAACTTGTTGCAGCGGTTTCATCTATAGCAGACATGTCCGTCATGTATAATCGGTTGTTTAGCGTTTGCTGGAGGCGTAGCGTTGCATTTCCACTCAGAGACACACAGCGGGTAAGTCTGACTGCCAGATGAATACCTTATAACTACTTTTAAATTAGCTTACTTTATTCTTAAAATCCTCTTAATACATGGACATCAGATTTTATTACTTGACACACCATCTGCCCTAAAACAGGCTGAAATGGGCTTCTCGAATCCAATCTTCCGTTCCACCTTAAATGTACAGGCTCCGGATTATAACACCTGCACTCTTTAAGGTGCAACGACAGCTCGAATAAATAAGAATCTAGTTTTGTCTGAATGTTCGGTTCCACCTTAAATGTACAGGCGTTTCAGTGCGGAGTGTAAAAGTTCAGTAAGAAGCCACCTTTAGTTTCATCATCTATAAGCACGCAGAGTGTTCGCGTCGTTGTTTGTTTCAATGAGCCAGTGGTGTACTCTCATTCGCCAACTTCTTAATCGACTTCTCTGTCCCACCGTAAAGGTACAGCGGCACCATTTAAGATGGAGCGAACTTGAGCTGCGTCCTTTATGTAGACAGCCTTTATTTCAAGATGCTAATGTCTAAAATTAAAGATCATGGAAAACTCGAATGAGAAGCCAACTTCAGCTTCGCGTGTTTTTGAGGAATCACTGATTTTTTTGGCACTTCTTGTTTGTATTTTTGGTTCCACCTTAAATGCACATACACTATTACCAGTTGCACCATTCCAGTGATAAGCCAACTACACCTTTATGGTTTATTTTTGTATTTGCCACTTCTTGGTTTGTATTTTTGGTTCCACCTTAAATATGCATGCTTTAGCACCAGTTGCACCATTTAAGGTGGAATGGTAGACTGATCCTTGTTTCTACACTCACAATCCATTATATCAGCTCCAGTTACCATGTAGGTGCACTTTGTAGTTCTGCAATTACAGACTGTAGTCCATCTGTTTCTCTGCATCCTTGTAGCCCCCTTTCACCCTGTTCCTCAATGGTCAGGACCACCACAGAGCAGGTATTATGTGGGCGGTGGATTATTCTGAGCACTGCAGTGACTCTGATGTGGTGGTGGTGTGTTAATGTGTGTTGTGCTGGTGTGAGTGGATCAGACACAGCAGTGCTGCTGGACACTTCAGTGTCACTGCTGGACTGAGAATAGTCCACCAACCAAAACTATCCAGCCAACAGCGTCCTGTGACCACTGATGAAGGACTAGGGGGTGACTAAAACAAGCAGATGAGCTATCGTCTCTGACTTTACATCTACAGGGTGGACCAGCAAGGTAATAGTGTCTAATAGAGTGGACAGTGAGTGGACACAGTGTTTAAACACTCCAGCAGCACTGATGTGTCTGATCCACTTACACCAGCACAACACACACTAACTCAGTGTCACTGCAGTGTTGAGAATGACCCACCGCCCACATAATACCTGCTCTGCAGTGGTCCTGTGGGGGTCCTGACCACCAACAAAAAAGGTGATGAGGGGGATAACAAAACATACAGAGAATCAGATGGACTACAGTCTGTAACTGTAGATCTACAAAGGGCTCCTATATGGTAAACGGTGCTTCTTGTTTGTATTTTGGTTCCACCTTCAATGAACACAACATCTTGTGTAGTGTAGAATGAATTTTATGCACTGTGGCCCCAAAAAGTATCTGGTTAAAAGTAAATTCATTTAGCCAGGAAGCAACATGTGAAACTAGGGGGCGTTTTTATTTGATACAAGACCAGTCCATTGCATTTTTGCATTCAGAGTGTCTCTGTGAACACTTCTGAGTCCCATTAATGAACACAACTGACTCTGTAAGATAAACAGCACTAGACCAGTTCATTTCTGAGCTTTGCCGTGGGCTTAGAGTTTGTGATAAATTAAATATACTAAATTATATCTAAATAAAATACATGAACAACTTGCTGATGGGGCCCCTGTTAGCCTCGGTTACCCCGAGTCTGCTAGTTCCGCTTAGCGCAAGAAAAGACCATGTGATCAGAAACTGACCAATGAGGAATGAGCTGGAGGGGATCGTAAACAGCGCGTACACTCTGTACACTGTCAGTTACTTGTAATATACTGGGAGCGATAATGCTTGAAGCAATTAAAGGATTAATGTAACCTTTTTAATCTCTATAATTCAGTGATCTGCGTAATTTACAGTGGTTTTATCTGTTCTTTAAAGATGTTCCTTACAGTGGTGGTGATGGGAACCGGGGTCACCATGTCTGCAACACAAATGTAACCATTTTATTTACCATCCAACCCCACAAATGAATGTACACGTGTCTTCTTATGGAATTTTATAGAGTGTTAATGAAAATCTGAAATACTGTAATAAGGTTTGTCTGGGGACTATTTTGCCTCAAAGCGCGCTGCATGTATCCCTCCGCCATGCATGGATTTTAAGGCCAAGATCTGCTGAAAACGATCGTAAAACAGTGTCTCACACATCAGGCGGCGAATTTATAACCATTTCACGTAACCACTTCATGTGAGGGAGCTTTTAGAGGTAGACGTGTGGTTCCTATCAACAGTCTGACTCTAGAACGGAGCATTGCACACCAAGTTGAATTCATCTTAAAGTGTGTTTAAAAGAGATTTTAGAAGATCCGAGGCGGAAATTAAATAAAAGCTGATATAGCGGTATAAAAGCGGGGGGAGAGTAGTCTGAATTGGGTTCCGGTTCTTTGCACCGGCTCACACATCGCACTCATTTCGCCAGCCGCGAGCGGTTCCAAGCCTGCGCGCGCCGCATCAGCCTTCCGACGCTCAATGCGCGTCGCGGCGTCTCGTGCGAGTGAACGCGCGCTGGCCCACATTTTCTGTGCACTCGCTCATCTGGGTCAGATGACGCTCTGCAAGAGCGGCGATTGGCTCGTGTCTCAGACCTTCCCCGAGATCATGGGAGGAGTGACAAGCACTCTGCATGTGACCTCTACAGTGAGCTTCCTCCCGCTCCGGAAGTAGTGGAGTCAGAAGCCGAGTACATATAACCCAGTGGAGTTAATACGTGTTTCGTTGACGGTTGTTTGTTAAGTTCCACGTAGATTCGTGACTACTGGCTGTCTAGCAAGTATATAATCATAATGCTTCTCATAAATAGCTGCAGTGCGACGATTATGTGTGCAACCATAACGATGATTCACAGACCCAGCGATTATGACAAATATGCAAATGAGAGCTCAGCGATTGGGTCAGCGTGCAACGCGTCACTTGGATGGTTGATTTGTTTTTACACTTACGACTTATGATGATCTTCTCCTCACTACCATATACACACACAAATATTGGTCAAGTACAGATCATGTGTACATCTGTATACATTGAGGCTTTTATATATATATATATATATATATATATATATATATATATATATATATA
>CM067482.1:28133354-28146144 GCA_034552555.1 Semaprochilodus insignis | reverse complement strand
GTAGTAGTAGTATTTAAGAATGCATTTATCACAGAAAAGTTTTCTCCTGCCAGTGTGAAAGTGCTGCAGCAGCTCTGGCACAACCTGAATTCCTGAGAGGCTCTCCGCACAGGAAACACCCTGGAGTGACAAACCTCAAAACCCTTCGTCTGCCCGAGGGTCTCCAGAGAGGAGCTCTAACAGTCATACAAAGTGAGTTGCTTTACAGCTAATATGTTAGCATTAGTGATGTTAATGAAGCCATTGGTCAAAAAATACAAATGTGTTAGCATCAATAAAATGAAAAAGTAGCATTAATATAGTCAATGAATCCATGCACCAATCAAGTTAATAAGTTCATGAAAAGTATTCATAAAGTTAATTATTAAATTAGTAAATAAACCTGTTCTTCCTGAGTTTCGCTACTCTATACTTTAAAAAGTGCTTTAAAAGCTTGATAGAGCATTGACTGAACTGTTGTGTCCTGCTTTCTCCTCGTACAATGACACCTTACACATTTCTGCTGGCGTGGCACCAAGGACAGTGGTATTATACGAACACCACAATTTTATCAGTCAACCAAAACTAAAAGTCTGTATTGTTAAATGGTAGTATAGCCTAACCACATCCTGCTGCGGGTTGCATGTTCAAACCATGCATGTAAACATTAAACAAGAGCTTCTGCCACATTAGGGCTCAAATTAGGGCTTAGGCAGTGCTTTAGGCTCTGTTGAACCTCCTTCTTTGCTGTGTTCATTGGTGCAGAGTCAGAAGTAAAGGATTTGGCTGAAAGATCTCACAGACTGAGGAACTACCTGTGGAGCCGCAAGCGAGCGACAGAAGCCACTGAGCTAAAAGAGAAGGCCATCGAGCTGGAGAAGAAATGGATGGAGAAGGAGAAAGAAGGACAAAGTGGTGAGCTTCACCTGGAAAAGTGGAAGATAAGAGATTAACCAAAAACTGAAATTATGTTGCATGTAACTTTACAAGTTCACCGTACAAAGCCGGCAAACTAAAAACTTTGATTGCTTGTTAGTTACAGTCACCTCATAGCTTCAGTGCTAAAACCATAGCAGCAAACTCCACACACCAAACGCGTCTGTAATGATGGGCTACATTTGGAGGAAGTAGAATAAAAGAAGAATAAAACTGATTTAGTAAAGGCAGCGTTTCTATGAGTTCTACGCTCAACATCAAAAGAATAGTTGCACCCAAAAGGACTCAACCGATAGGANACTTTGATTGCTTGTTAGTTACAGTAACCTCATAGCTTCAGTGCTAAAACTATAGCAGCAAACTCCACACACCAAACACGTCTGTAATGATGTGCTACATTTGGAGGAAGTAGAATAAAAGAAGAATAAAACTGATTTGGTAAAGGCAGCGTTTCTATGAGTTCTACGCTCAACATCAAAAGAATAGTTGCACCCAAAAGGAATCAACCGATAGGAATAAAACTTGGTGGGTTGGTTTGACATTGTGAGACATGCGAACGATGCATGTGATGTAAGCAAGAACGGGCCTCATCACTGTACCTGACTGACCCAACAGCCACAATTGCAGACTGCATGAGTCATCCTGTTAGTGCCAGCACCACTAGCAGGCGGCTGCACGATGCAGGACTACATGCACGCAGACCGTTATGAAGACTGCCCTTAACACCACGTCAACATCACCAAAGACCGCGATGGTGTCCTAACAGACTGTCATGGAGTGACTCATCTTGAGATCATCTTCTGTGACGAGTCCTGCCTTTGTCTTGGTGAAGACCACCAACGAATCCATGTGTGGAGGCACCGTGGTCAGTGCCAAGATGAACGGTTTGTTGTCATGCGTCACATGTCCAGAAGACCTGGTGTCACTTCACGTCCACTCCGTACCGCGAAATCTGCAGGAACTGTGTGAGAATATTCAAGCTGCATGGGTTGGATTATCACAGGACACCATTAGGAACCTCTACAACTCCATACTGAGACATCTGGCATGTTGTGTTATGGCCCGACGCCATCCAGAGAGACACTACTTTTGTATGTGTAGCTCAATAAATATTGCCCATATCAGTCTAAATTTATCATCGTTTATTGTTTCTGGTAACTTTAACTTCCTTCCCAATAGCACTGCAACCCAACACTTCCTTCTGGGTGCAGCTATTCTTTGATGATGAGAGTATATAAAACCATTTCATGGTGAAATGATTCTTCAGATTGATTTGAGAATGTGTTATATAGCACAAGCTTGACATCGCAGCAATAGCAGAACTCTGTTTGGTGCTATACAGAACCACTTCCACTTCTATATATGGCACATTCCCCATCTTCTATATAGAACTCATTGCCTTTATTAAGGAAGCCTTAAAGAACCATCTTTTTAAGTGTGTTGAGAATGAGAAAATGTTAATTATGCTTCATGTCTGTGAATAGGATGCTAAGGTCGTTTTGCCTGTGTTGTTCAGATGGAGATGATCCCAGCTTTGAAGCTAAAATCAAGAAGAAGGTTTTGTTTGAACTGAGGAAACTGACCTATCACTGGATGCCTCTAAGGTAGTGATACAGTTCATAATGATGAGATGTTTCTCTTGTGTGAGGTGAGTGTCCTGTGTTTCTCATGGTTTTTTTCTGTTTGGTAGATACGACGCGGAGCTGGGTGTGGTCTACATGGCTGCCAGGCTTTCAGGTGGCTATGCTGCAATTATGAGAGCCCTTAATGAGGTATTTAAAACTTGTGTGGCAGTTTGATGAGAAATACAGGTCTGGAAATAAATAAGAGACCACTCCAGTTTCTTCTTAAATCAGCATCTCCACATGTACAGCAGGTTCTTAGTGAGGAACAGAAGGTTGGGTTCTAGCTTTACTGGCAGATACAGTGAGCGTCTGGTTCATAAGAACAAGGTCAAGCAGCAAACACACAGGACAACACAGCTACAGACTGGCAGAGGGCCAAAACCACTCTCTACTGACCGTGATGAGCACCACCTCATTCCAATGTCACTTAACCACCGTAAGATGACCTCAAGTGAACTACAGAAAGACTGGCAAGCGGTGGCTGGGGTGAAGTGCACAGCGAGCATGGTTAAAAAAACAGGCTTCTGGAGGCGTCATTAGTGATTTTCTAAATAAACAGATCTAAATACAATATCTGATCTGGAATTTGGGAGACATGTTTCCAGTAGTGTATAGAATAAAACAAAACTGCTCATTTTGGTCAAACACAAACCCAGAAACTGTAAAACTAGAGGAACTGATCATTTTGAGGTGGTCTCTTCAATTTTTCCAGAGCTGTGGACATCTTTGCTCTGGAGCTCCGAAGCTAATGTAGCTTACTGGTAATAGAAGCTTCAACCCCTTTAACGTGATGCTAATCAGTATCAGATTTGCCAAGTATGTTACACCTACAGTTACGCATGTATGACATGTAACATACTGAACCGATCAGACAAGTGTGTACTAGTACTCATTTATCTAACCGAAATGAAATAAAAAAATACAATAAATGTAAGAAAGAATAAGAACAAGAAGAATAAAGAGCTGGATGTGTTGATAGTTGTGTTAATATATGTACTTATACATATATGGATGTCCATACACATGCACGATATTGTGGGTTCAAACAGTGTATACCGCTGTTATCTATAATCATGGACTAATTTAATTAAATCCATTAAAATTAGCTTTTTTTTTTAAATATTTTTTTTATCACCCTATGTGTGATGTCTTTCTGATGATGTCGTTTCAAAGGTTTTGGCCTAACTTGTGTATTAAACCAAACCCATTAAAGGTGGAGGGATACATACATAGTCCCTAAAAAACGTATTTTGTCAGATTTATCACTGTTTTTTTTCTTAATTCATGCACTCCGTATGAATTAAACTTTTTGTTTCTTTCTGTTGAAGCTGTGCTAACAAAGTTGCATTACTCCATCTGACATTCACCTGCAAGTTCACTCCTTCCAGATAAAGAAGAGAGACCCATCGTTTGCACCTCGCACTCTGCTGGACTTCGGCTCAGGGCTTGGCACGGCTCTCTGGTGAGGATGACCTGACTGAAATTTGTGGTGTTTTCAGTTTCAGTTTAGCACTAGCTGTTCACTGTACACTGTAGCAAAGGCCCTGGAAAGGTCCCTCAGACGGCTCCCTAAGACAGCATGGCAATTATTATTGTGATCAAGTACCAGTCATTGCTTAGCAACTGGAATCTGACTGTGCTGTACATTACATTACATATTCACACTACATTGATCCTGCATTTGGTCCACTGGAACTTGTGACAGCTTTGAGATACTGTATGTACAGTGAACAAAGTTTTATACAAATGTTTGGGCAGACCTGGTCAAATTTCATATATATATGAAGTAAAACACCTTTTTTTATAGCCTGCAAATATTTATGGACATGCACACCCTGCTAAGTCAGATATGTTCAAATATTAAGTAACTGTACATTAAAAACATTGCAAAAATTAGTATTTTTTAAATGGTGCCTCTGAGGTTGTTTGCGTCCTTTTATTTCAAATAAAATTTAATCAGTAAGTAAAATCTGTAATTTGGCCACTTTGGGTGCAGTGCATTGTGTTGTGACAGACTATTTCTGCAATATCTTCTGGCTGATGGCTTCAAGTCTTTCAGGGTAAATGTTAGCGAATCGAATCGCATCGAATTGTATTTAATCCAATTGAATCAAATTAAATCAAACTGATCCGCCCATTTAACGTTGGGATAGGCTCCAGCACCTCCTGCAAAGGATGTGGTTTAGAAGATGAGTGAGTAATTAAGTTTAGTTTAGTTAATAAACTTTATTCGTCCTCAAGGGGCAGTTCTTACTAGACGTAGGCATTATGGCATTATGACCTCTCGAGACAATATAATAATAAACAAGAATGATTATTAATCAATCTAATGGCCTCAGGCACAAATGACGGACAACAGATGACATGGGAGGGATCTCTAATGATTGAATGGCCTTTCTTTAAAGTCTGTATCGAAGTCGATTCAGCACCAGTAATCATTTTCAGATGAACTGTAGATTATTACTGTAACTCCACTTGGTGATTTTTCCTTCATCAGTGTGGCTTTATTCTGCTCTTTTATCCATAATCTCTGTTACGCAGGGCCTCGCACACACACTGGGGGGACTCCCTAAAGGAGTATGTGTGTGTGGATGCCTCGGCAGCGATGAACAGACTGGCTGAGCAGCTCCTCACAGGTATATTTATTTATTTATTTGTTTTAGGATAGGACATAATGTACTCTCGTGTTGTTGCCCAGATGTTGATTATATTTGTGTTGTTTCTCAGGTGGCAGTGAGACTAATCATCCACTTATTAAACACGTTTACTTCCGACAGTTCCTGCCTGTCTCTCCGAAGGTGAGTTCAGTACCATACTGTACAAAAGGACAGTCATTTTCAGCCAAAATGGCCATTATCACCAGGAAGAAAGCTGAAGGAAAGTTTAATAGACAATTACCCAGAAGCCTCAGCAAATAAATAATTATTTAATTAAAAATTAGCTTCTGATCTTGTCTACGTAATGAATAAATGGGTAACATGATAGTTTCCTAATTGTCACTTTAATTTCAATCAGTTCACTGTAATGCCTCAAATAGCGGATCCCATTGATTCCTGTGAGTGTGTTTTTTGTCCTGTAGGTTCAGTCTGATCTGGTGGTAGCAGCTTTCTCTTTATCAGAGCTGGCCTCTCAGAAAGAACGACAAGATACAGTCCTCACACTCTGGAGGAAAACCAATTCTTACCTTGTAAGCTGATCGTTTTTAACTTGTGTATATTATTACATGCAGACAGTGGCCACTTTATTAGAAACTCTTACTTTGTACCTCCACTAAGTGGCCACTTTAGTAGAAACACCTGCCTTGTACTTCCACTCACTGGCCACNTTTATTAGAAACTCTTACCCTGTGCTTCCACTCACTGGCCACTTTATCAGAAGCTTTCTTTGTATTGTATTTGTTCCTTAACGCACCTCTTGTTATATTTTAGGTCCTGATTGAAAACGGAACAAAAGAAGGACATCAGATATTAATGCAAGCCAGAGACGTACTATTGAAGGTACGGGTACAAAATGTAACTCAGGCATGTACCTGCCCATCCACTAACTTCATTGTAAATCATGTTGCTAACAATAATTAATGCAATAAGCAGTTGACTGTTTGCAAACTAACGCTTGACACAATGCTCAATCAATAACTGTTTTGCAACTGGGCATGAGGAGCAAACTGATACAGCATATTATTGCATATTTTACATTTAATTATATAAGATTTTATTATATCAGTTGCAATACAGCTGAAACAGCTGAAAAAGGATTGCATTGTGGATGTCAAGGCCATTGAATTCCTAGGTGACTATAAAAACACGCTGGCCAGTGTTCAACCTCACTCACAAGACAACACCTTAGAACTTATACAGGTGTGGGCGTTTTCAAGCCGTCCCATGAGGTAACACCACTTCATAATCAGTTTACGTTCTGCTATCCCATGGCTTTTGCTCTGTCAGTGTAATTTGCAATATAATAAATAATAGTAATAAATAATCATATATTGCAATGTGTGTTATCACAATAGTATAGCAGAATATCAGTAATATATTATTGTGATAATATTGTATCATGGGGCTTTCCAAATGGGGGGATTCCCAACTCTATTAGCATCCATCTGTAAGCAGCATTTCCTCCAACAAGTGAAGGAAAAACCCCTGAAGGAAGAATTCCTTCCTCAGGAGTAGCTGTGGTCAATAAACCTCCTCCATATTAGACATGAAGATCTGCCGCTTTTAACGTAGAGTGACTAAACCATTTCTCTGCCCTCATTAATATAAACATGTACATACGGATGTGTTGCATTTCTCTGTGTGCTTACAGAAGGAAGAGAGGGTGATCCATGACACTCGGAGGCCGGTGGTGTTCGCTCCTGTGCGTTTGAATCGACACGTTGCACATTTGCTTCTTATGTTTATGTCCGTCTTCTGTAGTTCCTCCTTACTTTTCCTGCATGCAGTCCTGTATTTA
Organism: Semaprochilodus insignis; assembly: GCA_034552555.1. Lineage (NCBI taxonomy): Eukaryota > Metazoa > Chordata > Actinopteri > Characiformes > Prochilodontidae > Semaprochilodus > Semaprochilodus insignis. The sequence continues at coordinate 28,139,149 of CM067482.1, read as the reverse complement.
ACTGTATTCGCCTGTGTTTTTGTGTAGTGCACTCATGAGCAGACGTGTCCCAAACTCCTTAAGCAGCCAATGGTGCCCTGTAATTTCCTCCAGCCTTACCACCCTCTGCCTTTACCTGGGGTACGTCACCTGCACTGTAATTTTAAAGTGATAGTTTGCTGAAAAATCTAATAAATGAAATTGATTAGCCGAGACAAGTTTGGTGGGGTAAGCATCTTTTAAAGATTAACGTAAATAAATGAACAACCGTCAGTGAATGTTTATTCTGTTTATGGAATATTTACATGACCATTCAATGTAAATGAGCTTAAAGGGAGAGTTATGGAGCCTAATTGGAGTAGCATCAATTTTTTTATTAAAAAAAAAAATCATATGAATATAAAAATAACCTTTTTTAAGTACAGTACATCAAGTTTGTAGATTAATGTGAACAATACTGTGATGCTTATCCATAAATGTATACTATTTCTTGTTGATGCCAATTTGATGTTAAATGCTTATACCTTTTTTAAGCTTTACTTTTAGTCTTTGGGACTGTCCTGCATTTTGCCAGACAGTCCCAAAAGAGTTGTACCAGTTGTACGCAGAAACAAAAGCGTATTACATTTCAAAGAGCATGAGAAAAAAAAAATTAAACACCAAATACCAAACTTCAAACACCAAACATACATTTGGAGTCTGAGGAGAAATGGTAAATTATATATTTCAGCAAACAGAATCTGGATCTGCTGCTTTTCTATCTCTCTAGAATGGTGAGAAGGAAGAGGAGAGGTTCAGCTATCTGATTGTGAGCAGGGAGCTGACGGAGAAGCCAGAAGAGGGTGTAGATTGGGGAAGACTGACCGCTCGGGTCCATCGCAGAACCAGACACGTCCAGTGCCAGATCTGCTGCTCCAGCGGGGAACTCAAACAGCTGGCCGTCACAAAACGCCATCATGGAAGGTACAGGGCACATTCACTACATTCACTGACAGGTGGAATGGAAAATGCTATACTACATTACTATCTGCCATAAGATTTCTGTTCTTGTCTTTCCAGTTAAGTTCCTATGCAGTTTACTTTAATGTTAATGATCTATATTTGAGAATGTGTGCCCTTAGAACTTTTAATTTAGCCTTTACTTTATTACTTTAATTTCTATATTTTTATATGTTTAAATGTGTGTGGCTTTTTTTTAATTAAGTTTTTTATTACATTTCCCAACCTTGCCCTACAATTTAGGGTGACCAGTCATCCAGCCTTTGCCAGACAAAAATCTGAGAGTTCTTCCACATTGTCCCAAATGATTTTTTAATATCTCAAATAAAAATAATTTTACACACACACACACACACACACACACACACACACACACACACACACACACACACACACTCGTCACTGTCCAAAGAAAAACAAGTATCTCCAAAATGGCAACTGTACAGGAGTGGGCAAAAACCTCATTCTATTCTAATGTCAATGGAACCAGACTTTTTTACAAACAGTTGAAGTCCATTTCTGTTGGCCCATTCATCATGAAATTTCCACATAGTGTAAACAGCAGCTGCTGTGTTCAAAAGATGCATAAAAGTAAATATCGATAAAAATGGAGATACATGTTTTTCTTTGGACAAGTGTATATATATGTTTATATACTTTTATACATATAAACATATTTTAATATATAAATAAATGTTTATAAACATATAAATGATAATGAAATTTTTATATATATATATATAAAAAGTCAACTGTTAATCCTCAAGCCAAAAGTGTCTGTGATGGAGTCAACAAGGATTTCAAACAGTACATCATAAAATGCATTCATTAGTCCAAATGAGGAGAAACACTTGTGGCAATGAACAGAAGAAAACAGTTTTTATTTACCGTAATGACCTTAATGAATTAGATATAGTGAACAAGATGTGACTTGGATGCACCTACCTCCATCAATTACTACACATGTTTACTCTAAAATAATAAATTAAATCAAAACTGATCCATACAGGCATGGAAATATTGATTATTCAGAAATATGTCAACAAGGACAGATCATTGCACAAGCCCTTATGGTGAAACGGAACACTTTAAAGCATTTTCTATATTAATGATGTCATCTGCTGTGATCTGATCTCCTAATGCTGAAAACTCACACTTTCAGGGACATGTACCGCTGCGCCCGGAGCAGCGACTGGGGTGACCGGCTGCCGATCATTGACACGAAAGACGACACAGACCAGGATTAATTGCTTTAGACAGCTGATATGCATGCCGCTGATGAAGAAAGGAGAGTGCTGGGACCATGGAAGGACTGGAGGGAATACTGGAGCTGGAGCAAACCAGTGATGGATGTCAAAGCCACTGCAGAAACTCGGAGAAGTGGACTGATAAATTGCACTCTGTCTGACTGTATTGTGTGGGGGAAAACTGTATCAGAGAAAGAGCTCACTGTTTCGTAAAGCAATCCTTGAGGACAAACAAGTCAGTCCAAGTTTGCCTCTATTCTAGCTCCCAACACACCTGCATCATGTGATTCACGTTCTACAGTGGTCTTACTAGAGCAACTTGGTCCAATGAGTGCTCTGGTTTCCAATCCAGGTCTTGGAGACACCCAGCCAGTCTAAACCTGTCGTTTTCAGATCCACATACCTGGTGAGAGAGTACTGGGAGGTGGGATACAGCAAAAATGTGGACTGTGAATAGTGGACCCCCAAAAGTATTTACAACACCGCCTATACATTAAAGCAATTTAAACTGATTGCTGTTTCCTTGTTTCCTTCTGAAATATCATTCATTGTCTCTGCATTGATGAACCCCATAAAGTAAGTAACTAAAAACTCGGCTACTCTCGAATGACTAGCTTCCAACAATCTCCCGTAGGGCCGAGGTCAGGTCTGGGTACTGAAACTGGTAGCCGGACTCCAGAGTTCTCTTGGGTACGACCTTCTGACCCTGCGTGAGGATGACTGCTCTCTCTGAGCCCAGGAAGGTATCCATGAGGAACCCTGGGACAGGGAACAGAGTTGGCCTCCGCAGAATTCGGCCCAGCTCCTTCGTGAACTCGTAGTTTGTGTTGAGTGCTGGGGCGACCCCATTAAACACCTCCTGCTGCGTGGAGGTGGGTGAGCCGGAGGTCTCCAGAGCGTGGAGGATTATTCCAGCCAGGTCCGAGACATGGATCCAAGGAAAAGGCTGACGGCCCGAGCCCAAAGGACCACCTAGACCCAGCCAGAACGGGGTCAGCATCTGCTTCATGGCCCCACCATCCCGTCCCAACACAGCACCTGTGAACAGAAACAGGGAGGCTAGAAGTGAGCGGTATGCCGATTGGAATTCAGACCGTTGATCACCTCCCACCGTCTAGTCTGCTTCTTCGTCTTTAGTAGAACACTTTGTTCATAAGGCAGCAGGCAGAAAAGAACAGTCAGCCTTTTGGTGTTAGGATTAGCCTAATATGGACACCAGAGTGCTTTAGTTTCATCCCGTACTCAGCCAGGTGCGTGTCGAGAAATTTGACAGCTTAAGTTTTTATTTGAAGCCACAGCTACTCGCCTGATAACCAAAAGAAAGCATTTCCATATAACGTGCCAAATTATTTATGCTTCGGGACTGATGTAAAAAGCCAAAGATGCTTCAGAGGCAATAATTGGCCATCTTAGGAACCACATCAGAAAGAACGTATTTAATATTAACCAACTTAATATTGATATTTAATCAATATCTCATTTTCATTCTCATTTAGGTCATTTTTGTGTTAGGCTTTGACATTTCTTTTGCTTTTTATTGCCTTTTTCCCCCTTTTTGCATTTTAGCTAAAGTTTTCATGGTCAATATTTTGGTGCATTACTACATATTAGGGACGGGCGACGTTACTGATATACCTTTCGAAGTAATACCTAGGCTAATGTCCTGATACCGGTATTTTAAAGTATGTGGTTTTTGACAATGACTAAGGGTAAATTTAAACCAAAAAGTCAGACAATAAATTGTTATTAATTATTATTATGGCTATTATCGAAACATTTCAAAACGAGAATTCTTTCTTTGCTTCGTTTTTTTAATAACATCACTTAAAATTCAGTTCAGTGTTCAAGTAAGTTCAAATTATGTGTTCACTTACGCTAGTATTTTAGGTCAACTGAAAATTCAGTATTCCTTAGATTAACACTTGAATAGTTACATTTTGAACAGTTACAGAACAAGGAGGCGGAAGGAAAAGTAGTTCCTCTACTACATTTTTTGGCAGCATTTTATTTGAGAGATGGGATACGCATCAGACCTACTGAACAAATATACACATGATGTTGATATTTTTATACCAGAATCGAATCTTAAAAGTAAACACCAAGGTTGGAAGTGTCGAGATTTAGGTATCAGTCTGCCCGTCCCTATTACATGTGCATTACTGGTCACCTGGTCTAATGATGACTTGTCTGGTGCTCTGAGCGATGCTGTGAGGGAGCCGGCCAGCCTCCTCCCATTCCTTCACCAGGCGAGACAGGAGGTCAAAGGGTGTCCACTCACTGTCCTCTGTGTACTGATTCTGCAGACTGGGCTTATAACAGGCTGGGAATGCAAATTTATAGTCAAAGGGAAGGTGAAAGCAATGTTAGGTCAGGTTTAAAGTGTACAGCACTGTCCCAAACTGAGACTGCAATGTCCAGTCAAAACAGCCATTTTCAGCTTCAGGAAAAAAAAATAATACACATATTCAATAGACAATGGCACAGAGGCCTCAACAACTAAATAAAATATCAGGTGTTTCAGTATTTAGTGTGGTCACTCTATACCTTTATTACAGCTTGCATTCTTTTCAGGAGACTCACTTTCAGTTCCTCAAAGAAGCCTGCAGCCACACCTCCAAAGTTCAGTCTTACAAGTTGGTTTGGCATTTACTGCTCCTCACCATCCAAATAACCTTAACCCTACATTCAGTGATGTTGAGATCTGGAGACTGGAGTGGTCAGTCCATTGTTCTGAGAACACCAGCAGCTTCTTTGTTGGATGTGTATGTCTCCTTTACTCAGTGAGGAGCTTCTTGAACAGCTACACATCCTTTCAGACCCATAGCACTGATGTCTCTTTTTCACAGTGGCGGGATGGACTGAAACACCTGTGGATGTCTTCAGATCTGAAGCAAGAGCTTGATTTTCTCCTCTGCTTCAGAAATAAAAGCTGTAAGCACTGTTAATCTAACGAGGACAGTTTTGGTGGTCTTGGGGTTGGTTGTTAGGAGTCTCATATTCTCTTCAGCTTCTAACCAGTTTGGAAACTCCAGTTTCCTTCCTTATGCAAGTCAGTTGTCGTTATGTTGAGTTTCCGCAGAAATTAATATCATAACACAATGGCTGATTTCATTGGAAATCCCCCCCCCCCCCCCAAAAAAGAAGGGTTTTGCACAGTACTGTAGGTACTGATTCTGGTAGATAACGCACTCACCCACTCCCGTGATCAGGACCCACGATTGCGGAGGTGAAGGCGAGGCCGCAATGGCTTGGGCTAAAGTTTTTGTAGTGTCCACTCGACTGGAGAACAGATCTTTCCTATAACTGTCATTCCACCTGTGGGGAGGACAATCAGAGATACAGGATAAGTTAATGAAGTGAAGAATACAAAAATAAACAGACACGAAGAGAAGTAGTTTAGCCAATAGCAGAAAAGACAAGTTATGGCTTGAGTTGATGAAAGTACCTTATATTCCAAGTTGCCAAAATATGAGTAGGGATTAGTGCTGAGGTCAAAATATACAATATACAATGTACTATATATATATATATATATATATATATATATATATATATATATATATATATATA
>CM067482.1:28094223-28128382 GCA_034552555.1 Semaprochilodus insignis | reverse complement strand
TGGGGGGGGACAATACGGTTTGAAGGGGGGTGGTGGGGGTGGGTCTGAATTTGTGCTCGGGGGTCTGCCCTAGAGTAAGTGTATGTGAAATTGGAATTTGAGTTTTTCTGAAAACCTTTAGTCGGATCAAGAAGCTGTATACGAGCACACCATTCCTGATCAGACTGAGTTGGAACGGTGTCCGTCTCAAACTGCAGGACTAGTTAAGGGCATTTAAAGACTTATGGCCTACAGTGGTTCATTTTGGTTGACCCTGACCACTAGGTTTTGTAATCTACAGCATCTTCAACTATAAGACCCCAGCGTGAGCAAGTAGCATAAGACTGCACTGCTAATGTTGGCACTAGCAATGCATATGGTGGTGTTTTATATACCATATTACTGTATATTGAATCGTAACTCCCCCTGCATCATGATGCACATTCCATCGGCAGGCGTATATGCACCAAATCCAGTCTTGGGCTATCTGTTACAATGGTTCCCTTTGCTTGGGCTTAATCTGGTTCTGGGAAAGGCGTCCCTTTAAGTGATAACATTGCTGGTGTTGATTTAACTCCTTGGTTATGTAAAGCCATGTAAAGCCTCTCCCCTACAAAAAGAGCCATAGTAATACTACAGGAGCCTATAATCTCCTGTGCCGAGCTGTTTACTGTAGTCCATGGTTGGCGGTTTAGTGAGCGTTGGATGGATGCCCCTGGTTTTTCACCCTGGAATGATGATTTCTGCAGTCCGTGTTTCACCTGACTCTAATGATTACACTCTTACTGCACTGATCAGGTTTGCCCTGTGAGAAGCGAGACTGTATGATTCAGTAGGTTATCGCGTCATGAACTTGTTTTCTCTTCATTCTCTTGCAGGATCCACCACGCTGTACAGTCTAAAGGTGAGTTTCTGTCAATCATTTCCTTTTCCTGATGGCATGTCTTGCTGAATAGTTGCATGTCTGTCCGTGTTTCACCTGAAAAAGCAGTGATTATTAACATGCGCTGAAAGTCTGGCCAGTGTGCCTCCGAGCATACCATTATTGTGACTTGTCAAGCTAATCTTAATTATTTTTTTTTTTCCCCCCCCAACAGGAGAGCACGGAGACCTGAAGGTATGAACTGAAGATTTGTGACCTTTATACAGCTTATTTTTCTTAATCTAGAAGTGGGCAATATTGATTTGAAATTGATGCGCATTATTTATTTCTAAGCACACTGTGGCTGTTCTATCAGTACTTAAAGAACACAGAACTGCAGGTTTTATTAAAGAGAGAATGTTTTGTACTGTAATAGGTTTGTGAGTGCAGTACAGAATGTGGCAAATTATTGGACCAATTAGTGGCCAAATATAATGTGCATCAAGCATTGTGACTTTGTTCAAGTATTGTTTTTTTTTTATTTATTTATTTATTTATTTTTTCCCTCATGTATTTAACTTACCATGTTGCTCACCACTACCTGAAACCTGCATCTGAATCGAACAGTGTATGTGTATTGAGGGTAATGTTGATCTTTATGCTGTTTTGTCTTCTACCTAATCATCTTTGCACTATGTGGAACTGAATTTCTGTTCAACTATTATCTTGTTCCAATAACGTATTTTTAATATTGATTTTACAAGATGTGAAATCTGAATGTATTTTTTTAATGTATTTGATATTTTATCTTTAACATGGATGTAGCCCCATTTTATATGCTTTTAAGGTTGCTTTTGTTTTCCCTGTTTTGTTCTGCCTTAACTTTTGTGTAACACATGGGGGCGAAGCTTGCAAACCTGTGAAAGCTATTGTATCAATAAAGTTCCAAAAAATGCATTGTTAAATTGAGTGCCGAGTCATTGCTTGTTTCAAGTATTTGGTTTCAATTCCATGAGGATTAGTCACCAACAACCCAGTATTTAATCTGCAGGTTTGTATTGCACTAACATGTATCAAATAATACCTCTTTATATACTAAGCACCACCTCCTTTCTACAGGACTTCTTCCATATTAAAGTAGTTATCAGAATAACCAGATATGCTACACAATAGGAATTTGTCCACACATGACAAAAAAAACTGAACAAATGAGCCCAGACTGATTGTTTAAAACACAAAATAACAAATGCACGAAGCTTATGAAGTATATGCTAGCATGTATATAAGTCATCTCTTCTTTCTTTGGAGACTTGATTTTTCCTTTTGCCAGTGGCTTTAAATATGAGCTGTACAGTGTAAAATTGATTTAGTATTTTGAATTGGTGACTTGGTTGCCTTTTAATGGTTTGGGTTCATTGAGCTAATAGTAAGTTAACATGACCATGTGTTTTTCCTGTTAACCTATTTGATGTACACAAGGTATTCAAGGCTACCAGGTCATGCACTGAAGTTTACAGAACTGGCCTTGTGACCTGAGATTTCAGATGTTCAGAGTGGTTTGGTGTAAATTGATTTGTAGAGTCTCATTGAGGCTGTGATGAGCACCAGGGTTCCCTGTGTCTACAACACATCTTGTCCATTTCTGTATGTGGTGTTGGTTGTATAGTAGTGAGTACAAGACCCCCATGCCTTACACAGTCCTGCATGTATGCCAAAAACTTTAAAGCATCCTAAAACATCGTCTCAGACGTCTGGCAGCGTATCGATAGCCATTTCGTGTAATAACTTTCTGTAAGGGAGCTTTTAGAGGTGGACGTCTGTTGATCGTATTCATTTCCTTCGATTCAGATTGCAAGCATAAATCTGATCAGCACATTAAATTAATAAACAAAGGCATTTAACTTCACTAGTAGACATGGTAGCCTTGAGGTCTCCTGTCCTGTAGGTCCACAAGCTGTTGGTGTTGTGTTATGGACTTTGGAGCAGGACTGACATAAAATCACACAATAAAGTCCAGATATATCCACCATTTCTGTAGAAGAAGGTATTTTCATGAGCCAAAACATGTTCAGAAATTGGTAACTCACAACAAGAATTCAAGGCATCCCGGCAGCAGTCTAAAATCACCTTATATCTTGTGTTCCAGTTTTAAAGTGAAATTCCACTGATTATTAAACATTTTCTGCATAATTCAACCATAAACATACAGTGGGGCAAAAAAAGTATTTAGTCAGCCACTGATTGTGCAAGTTCTCCTACCTAGAAAGATGAGAGAGGTCTGTAATGTTCATCATAGGTACACTTCAACTATGAGAGACAAAATGAGAAAAAAATGCAGGAAATCACATTGTAGGATTTTTAAAGAACTTATTTGTAAATTATGGTGGAAAATAAGTATTTGGTCACCCACAAACAAGCAAGATTTCTGGCTCGCACAGACCTGTAACTTCTTCTTTAAGAAGCCCTTCTGTCCTCCACTCGTTACTGTTATAAATGGCACCCGTTTGACCTCGTTATCTGTATAAAAGACACCTGTCCACAGATATACAATATATATGTATGTATATATGATATGGCAAAATATATATTGTGATACACTGAGTATATGTTGTATATCACAATATGTGTGTGTGTGTGTGTGTTTGAGTGTCAGTACAGTGACCTTATAAATGCCAAAATGGCTTCAACTAATGTCAGATTGTTAAATCGCCTGTAAATTCTTTTGTTAACTGTTTTATTGTTACTTGGGGTCCTCACAGAAGATGAACTGCTCATAAACCTCTGCTCGTCGCATTCACACCCAGCTTGACTCAGCAGTTCTTGTTAGTATGCCAAGAACAGCCGTGTTCAAACAGGCTAATTTGAAGCAATAAAATCTATGAATCTCTGAGGTAAACCTCTGATATGAGTGCTTGGACGCAGTGCCAGCTGTGGTCTGAAAACCTGGGGCCCGTAGGCTCTTTATTTGTTTTGGCAATGATACGTCACCTCATATCTCAGCTATGGCAATGTTCCTTTTAAGCCTGAGGCTAGTCTTTAGGGACGCCTTTAAGGACGTTTATCAGTACAAAGAACACGAGGACCTGATGTGTGTTCTTGTGAAGAACGTTCTAGATCTTGCAAGTATGAGAAAATGAAATGAGAGAATGGAAGAGAGAATTTCGGATGAGCTAAATCAAGCTCAGTTAATTTCGCCACACCGGTAAAAGTAGTCATACGTTTCCACATGAATTAAATGCACCAACACAAATGTATCTTTCACTCCCTTATAGAGAACAATAACTGTGTTGATGTGATGTATTTTTATTTGTTCATTCATCTTCTAAGCTGCTGATCCTTCTGGTTCGCTTTTGAGGAGGATTGGAATGGGGTTAGAGGGTGCTGGAGCCTATCCCAGCACTCATTGGGCAGAAGTCCGGAAACACCCTCTACAGGCCATCAGGCCATCAGTCCATCGCAGGACAGACACATACACACACACTTACACTTATACAAGCAATTCAGCATCTCCAGTTCACCTAACTGCATGTCTTCGTGCTTTGGAAGGAAACCAGAGAGCTCAGAGGAAACCCACACAGACACACAGGAGAATATGCAAACTCCAAGCAGAAGGGACCCTGGATGCTCCAGCTGGGAAATGAGCCCAGGGCCTGCTTGCAGTGAGGCTACAGTTATGATGTGGCTGCCATTATGATGTGCTTTTTGAGCTGTACATTCTTTTACAGCTGTTTAAATTACAAAGATTAAAGCAGAAAAAGGACCCAGCAAGCTCACAATGATGTCTATATTGTAACAACGTTGTCAAAATCTTGCTTTAAGTAATCTTGTCATGTGGTATTATGTCTATCTTCTATTAACTTGTCTGCCTATTAGATTTGCTTAGAAAGCGTGGATGTAATGTGTTTGTTGCGATTGGCTGTGCAGTCCTTAGTTTGATAACTAGCGAGCTAGCAGAATAATGGCATTGCATAAGCAGTCGTGTACAACAGACGGGGCAGTTTGTAACCTAAAGTCCAGCAATCTGATACACTCATCATCAAAAAAATGTTGTACCCAGAAGGAATCAACCCACAGGAACGAAACTTGGTTGGTAGGTTTGACACTGTGAGACATGTGATTCAATGATTCAATGATTCAAGTTTTCATGCATGTGACCTAAGCAAGGATGAGCCTTATCACTGTACCTGACTGACTATATAAGGTCGTCCTGTTGCATGTGCTTTCCATTCTGACTTATGCTGCTGTGTTGGTAGCATCCTTTGCAAGTGAAGTCTACCTCAGAGAAGAGTTCAAAAGCAATTTGAGCAGTTGGAAGAGTTGGAAAGTGGTTGCATCGTAGGGCTCTGGGAAGCAGGATCGTTCAACATCCATAATTGCAGACATCCAGCGTGCAGTGATGCCCTCCATGAGTCATCCTGTTAGTGCCAGCACCACGATGCAGGACTACATGCACGCCGACTGCCCTGAACACCACTTCAGCGTCGCCAAACACTGCAATGGTGTCGTGCCGGACGGTTATGGAGTGACTTAGAATGGCAGTGAGTCATTATCAGTGACAAGTCCCGCTTTTGTCTTGGTGGAGATGACCAACAAATCAATGTGTGGACCCACTGTGGTCAGCGCCAAGGTAAACGATTTGTTGCCACGCGTCACACATCCAGAAGGCCTGGTGTCACTCCCTTTTGGGTGCAACTATTCTTTTTATGATGAGTGTATATTAATAATTTTATATTGCTGTTTTCAGATTTTTGACTACGTTCTGCAGCTGAAGTCAACGTTATGTTCATTCCATCCCTCCAAGGGCTTATCTGACATACTTTACGTGTTCTACAGTATCAGAACAGCCCTTACATTGGTTTAGACAAACAGACGAGCATACGTTAAAACAGGTACTGAAACTGGTAAGTCATTTTTATAATACCAAAGACCAGGTCTCAAAAACAGAGTCAAAAAACTGTATTTTAATGTTTGTTTTTGTGTTCCAACTCAGAAATAACATTTCTAAACCACAAAATGTATGTAGGATTTATGCAATAACACAGAAGGCATGGAAAGCTATTAAAGATGCAGTTGGGTTTGTGTTGATAAGGACAGTCACAAGCCTGCAGACTTTGTTTATGTATCAAACTGCTCCAAAATGGAGAGTTATGCATTGTTAACAGTGGCTGTATTCGAAATGTCATACTACATACTACTCGCATACTAAATCTACCTAAAAGTAGTATATAGTAGTATATAGTATGTAGTATGGTGTACTGCATCCCATCATGCACTGCGGCCTCACCAGCTCTCAGCCTGCTTCATCAGAAGGAGCCCCAGAAAGTTAAAATACACAGGTCTGAAGATTAATAAAAGATGAACTCGCTTTAGAGGTTCAGTTTTAGAGTGAAATAGCCGAGGGTAGCTAACAGCTAGGCTAAACGTATTTCAGGTTAGCTGAGCAGCGTTAGCAGCAGCTAGCTCTAAACAGTGGATACAGTAATAACAGGTTATGTAACTGGTCATGTGACTGTATTAGTATACTACACTGTAGGTCAGACCTTGTTACTGTTAGCAGCAGCTAGCTCATCATAACGGCAGCCACATCATAGCTGCCATTATTATCATAGCTGTAGCCTCACTTTTTATTTTAACTTTCTGGGGCTTGTTACTGTACGGCATACTACACACTGTCACATACCGCCCTCTCTGGTGCCTGTGGGTTACTGCACAGCCTTTCCTGCTCCACCCTGGCTCCACCCACTCTCACACCTGCAACTGAACTCATTAGGACTGCCATTTATACCCCATTGTTTGCTCAGCCTGTTTGCCAAGCCTCTGTGTTCCCACCAAGCCGTGTTTTCCTCTGTTCTTGAGTCGTGTGTCTTGCTGCGTTTGTGTTGGTTTACATGGTTTTGACCATTGCTTTGGTTTCTGGGTTTTTGTCTATATGGATATGTCTCTGATGATGCCTGCCTCTGTTCTGACTCCTGCCTGTTCTGATACTCATTCCTGGACAACCCCTAATAAAACCATTCTGCCTAAACCTCCCTGTTACACACACACACACACACAGGGAGCGTATACAGTATGCAGCACATACTACTGTAGTATGCAGTATGCCGTATTGTAGTGCAATTTCGAATATAGCCAGTGTTAGCAAATTCCCCATTTGAAAATGCATAGACATGCTGCTACGTTTCCCCATACTACGGTACAAATAGAATCCTGTGAATACAGAGTGAACGGAAAAGCACAGAGGACATTCAAGAGTTATTGTCTACTTATAGGTGGTGATTAATGAATGAATCCACAGACCAAACACATACATACAAATATACATACACCGACCACTTTATTAAGTACATCAGTGTCACTGCTGGACTGAAACTTGTGACCATTGATGAATGACTAGATGATGACCAACACAAACTGCAGCAGCAGATGAGCTATCGTCTCTGCCTTTACATCTACAAGGTGGACCAGCAAGGTAGGAGTGTCTAATAGAGCGTGCGATGAGTGGACACAGTGTTTAAACACTGCAGCAGCACTGCTGTGTCTGATCCACTCACACCAGCATAACACACACTAACACACCACCACCACATCAGTGTCACTGCAGCGCTGTGTCTGATTCCCCACCCCCGTAATACCTGCTGTGGTGATCCTAGGGGGACCTGATCACTAAGGAACACTGTGAAAGGGGTATAGCAAAGTATACAGCGAAACAGATGGACTACAGTCTGTAATTGTAGAATTACAAAGTGCATCTATATGTTAAGTGGAGCTGATAACATGGATAAAGGAGGTGTTCATAATATTCTGATATGAGTTTGCATCTGGATCCAAGGAAGATCCACACAGCATAGATCGGAAGCAGGCTGATATCAAACAGTTGGAAAGTTATTCAATTTTAAAATAGGACATGGCATGAACAGTCCCTTGTTTTTGTGGGTTAATACACAAATACACAAACAGAATTCGTTATTCACACTGGTTGGTTCAGGGCGCTGAAAAAAAGGAGTGATATACATTGTGGTAAGTTTTGTTCTTTGGAAGTCTTTTTTTTAGCTAGTCAAGATTTTCTTCTGACCCCAGAAGTATAATCTTACTGCTTAGATGTTGGACTAAATGTTATAAAGAAGCTGACCAGACAAAAAAAGAGTCACTTTGTGTGACAAAGTGGTAGTAACGTCAGGCTCCTGCAGATGGTGTTGCACGAGGATGATGGGGCTATAAATACCTGTGGGGTGTGAGTGACAGGATTCATAGATTGAGAAGAGATGGTACAGTGCAGTGAATGTCTCGTTCCATGTGTGGAAAATGGGTCCAAAGCAGATGTTAATGATTGCATTTGGGCGTGCCAAAGACCATAGTGTGCAGGAAGTAGCTGAATCTGCAGGTGTATGGAAGTGTCTACGGGTCTACCAGCAGTGGCTAAAATCCCAGTCTATAGGAAACTCTCCTCAGAATTGTTCAGGGAAGGCATCCACCAAATCTGGCACCAACTGCACAATTCTTTGATGCAACAGTATCTGAACACTGATGTGGCCTACATCCAGAAACTTGTCCGGTCCATGCCAAATCCAGTCACAGCTGTTATTCGTGCTCATTGAGGTATTATACTATATCTGTTTTGCCTTATATACGTTTTACCTCAGAACGTCACTCTGTCATCTGAATTACGAGGTTGTTAACGACTATTACTGCTATGTGAGCTAACTATGCTGTGCACTGAGCTGACATAACAAGACTGACCTCAACAAAATACCCCTGCAGGCTTTGCATATTGTGTTAGTTAGTTAGTTATTTAGTTATTTAGTTAGTTAGGGGTGTACGCAAAGGGCCAGGGTGATTCGAACAAAGCAGGAGATCACATGATCAGTTGTTTGGAGGCTGAGCAGTCCTTTAATCGAGGAGAATCAGGTGAACTACTCACTGGCCCTTTGTGGATTAGACTGGACTCCTGGTTTAGAGGCTTTGTGAGTTTTAGGTTGCAGCTTGAGTACTTTAATTATGTTTATTTTATTAGAACTAATGACGGAAAATTCCATTTAGCCACTACCAAAACAATCAAAACACTACCCAAATGTTGTTGTTAAAACATGAAATACAAACTCTAAATATTCTATACATATGTATTGTATTGTACACCCATATTTATATATACATATATATGTGTATGGTGTGTGCATATATATATATGTGTGTGTGTGTGTGTATATTTATATGGTAGGTGTGGTTGGTTTACACACACACATACACACACACGCACACACACACACACACACACACACACACACACACACACATATATATATATATATATATAACTATACGTTTACTACATGGTTACGACAGCAGTGATTTTCCAAAAATGCCATTTATTTTTCCCATTGAGAAAGCTAGCTTTGATCTGAGTTCCTACTATGGTCATGACTTGGGATGACACATGACTTCAGGCTTGACTTCTGTTGTATTCTGCAGTATTCTGTTCTATTCAAAATGCATATGCCTCAGAAGGTACAGGTGAAAAGTTGGTCTGCTACCAGAAACGTGGGTTTCATATTAGTTCCTCTCAGTATCCAGTGTTTCCTTGGTATTCCGCTGTCCGTGAACTGTTCTAGATGTTTCGATTTCAGAACTGTTTGAGTTGTTGGAGTTTTTCAACCCCACAGCCATCCTCTCTCGATCGACACGCTTACTCTTCTTCTCATTAAAGTTAAGCGCCGTGGCCTCAAAAAGCCGAGCCATAAACGACAGGCCATCAGCTTTGATGTATGCGCGCCCAGCAAACGTGTACAGCACAGGGTTAGCACTGCTGCTAATGAAGGCCAGCGCAGAGGTCACTGCACGGCTGGACTGCCCAATTTTTTCCAGGCTGTATGGAAGGTGAAACAAACAAGATTAATTAATAACATTTTATACATATATGCAATATATACAGTGTAAACATAATCAAACCCCTATGAAACAAATGAGACAAATACAATGAAAATAATATTTGCACTAATAGTTGCACCCAGAAGGAATCAACCGACAGGCATGAAACTTGGTGGGTAGGTTTGACACTGTAAGACTTGTGGATGTTTCAAGTTTCACGCTTGGCCGCGCATGTGATGTAGGCAAAGACAAGCCTTATCGCTGTACTTGACTGACCCAACAGCCATGATGCAGGAATACATACACACAGACTGCGATGACGGCTGCCCTTAACACCACGTCAACGTCACCAATGGTGTTGTGCCTCTCATACAGTGACTCAGAATGCCAGCAGGTCATCTTCAGTGTTGAGTCCGTCTTCTGTCTTGGTGGAGATGACCAACAAATTGGCGTGTGGAGGCACCGTGGTCAGCGCCAAGATGAACGGTTTGTTGTCACACGTCACACGTCCAGAAGGCCTGGTGTCACTCCACCTCCACCCCTACCGCACAATCTGCAGGAACTGTGTGAGAATATTCAAGCTGCATGGGATGGATTATCACAGGACACCAATAGGAACCTCTACAACTCCATGCCGAGACGTCTGGCATGGAGTTAGCAAACATGGCGGCCCGACACCATACTGAGAGACACTCCTTGTGTATGTGTAGCTCAATAAATATTGTCCATATCAGTCTAAATGTATCATCATTTATTGTTCCTGGTAACCTTTATCTTCCTTCCCAATAGCACTGCAGTCCCACACTTCCTTCTGGGTGCAACTATTCTTTTGACATTGAGTGTATTTAGCAATTACAGAACCCATTGCTTACGTTTGCTGGAGGTCAGGATTCCCTGTTGTACATACAGCTGCCACCTAACAAAGACAAACAGAGAAATGTTATTTCCATCAAAGGTTTAGGTTTTAGGTGTGTAAAATGTATACAATGTATTCAGATACATTTAGACAGTTTTCTTTATCTGGTTATGTCCCATTTGAGTGAAATCCCTCACCTGTATCATGTTATTAATGTGGTAGGGCAGCCAGAAAAGCCCAAAGGTAACCACAATGGCAAAGATCAGTTTCTCAGTGCGGACTCTCTTCTTGAACTTGGTCTGTTTGAGGCGCTGGAGGATGCACATATAGCTGCTCAGTATTATTCCATACGGAAGCAGGAAGCCCACCACTGTCTCGGTGGTAAAGTGGAACACCACCTGTTCAAAACACAGTACACACAGTCAAAGTTAAATGACCCCATATTGGAGCTTCCATTCTTTATTAGCTACATTAGGGTAGGATTCTTTATCACTTTAAAGGGGAAATCTGCATGATTGATTGATTAAAGATGTCAATTCTGGCTCTGTAAGTTTCCTTAGAACAGAGCATAGAGAGGGATTCTCATTACATAGTATCCATTAAATTATGCTGGAAATTCAGAAAATTCCCGTTCAAAAGTAGCAGGAATGATAAGAATCACATACATATCTGGGGTCCGAATGGTTGTGTTGACAGACCAAGCGCACTGTGTTGTTCAGGTATCCCTGATCCCTGAAGATTAAGGCTGGCAGAGCCAGAGTGAAGACCAGCAGCCACAGTCCCACGAGGAGGGCCAGGACGTTCCTCCGTTGGGTAACTGAGTGCAAGCGGTGGGGCCAGCGCACGGCCACCAGCCTGTACAGGCTCATCACCATGATCAGCATGATGGAGGCGTACATGTTTGTGTTGCAGAGGTAGAAGAGCAGCTTGCACATTACGCGGCCGAACAGCCAATACTGCTTGGCCAGGTAGACCAAGAAGAACACGGTGAGGCACATGATGGTGCCATCAGCGAAGGCCAGGTTCAGGATCAGCAGGGTGGTGACGGAGCGCTTACGGGTGCGGGCCAGGATGCTCCAGATGATGAAGAGGTTCCCCGGGACACCCAAAAGAAAGGCGATGGTCAGGATGGTAGTGCCGATGATGAAGGGGATGTTCTGGGAGCTTTCGGGGTTGCTGGTGGCATTTTGTGCAGGCATTGGGAAAGCCTATGGAGGAAAAGAAGCAGAAATGAAGCAAAAACAAAAATGATCCAAATCGACAACAACATGAATGCTTTCAGCTATCCAGTGCAGCTCTAGTCCATAGTTGTAGATAACAGTGAGTCATACAGTGTCAGGAACCATATAATGAAGGCTATTAGAGATTACTGAACAACTTGATTTGTAGTGGTCGTGAAGACCTTTGTGGTAAGTGTGTAGATATTTAGCAGGAGCTATTGCTGAACATCTCGAGACCCTATGCGACCCTCTGTCCCCAATCATATTCTGTTGTAAACAAGAATAAGAAAGAATCGGCAGTGATTTTAGAAATGCAGTTAGTCTGTTGTTGGTTTTAATCAGTTTCACTATCAGTTTTGTTGACTTTACTTAATAAATGTACGCAAGTCAGTGAAACTGAGTCAGTTGTGTTGTTTCAAAGAAATGAATTGAGTTGTCAGATTTACTTCATAAGTGATTGTTTGGTCAGTGTAATTTTGTTGAGTAAAACTCAACATCTTTCCCATTGGCTCTTGGCATCATCTATTTGCATATTGTTTTTCTTATTTTACTGACCGTCTTTGTGCTGTCTTTCCCCCTGGCCTACCTTCCACTGTGCGTGCTACTTTCTTATATATCACAGTTAACTGTTTAGCTCTGTTGCTGTTGGCTGTAAGTGTTACCAGGCGCCCTACTGCTGAGTGTAATTCTACGACAGCTCAGTAGCTTAGTGGTTGCTTAAGTTAAGCTTTGTAGTAGTTTTGTCTAACCTAATCCTATCGTTTCCTGCTTTCATTAGCAACCACATTAAACTGAATATGAGTATTACATAAAAATGATCAGTCCAGTTATTTAAAACTCATGTGTGATTTATTTGAATTCACTGAGTACATATCACTCAGAAGAGGATCTTAAAAGCTACTTAACACATCTGCATGGAACCACTTGGCATAGCGTTTTTAATTAAAACTAACATATTTCATTTTTAGGGAATACATGAAAATAACCTGTCCAATTAATTAGCACTTACTCAAATCTCTTTCGTGTGGCTTACTTGAATTTGTTAAGTATGTTTCACTCAGTCAAGTATCTTAAAAGCTACTTAACACAGTTGTGTGGGACCGGTTGATGTAACATTTCTAAGTAAATCCAACATTTCATTTTTTTTTAGAATGCATTAAATATATTGAAAAACGCATTAAAAGGATTTCATTTTAGCAGGACCCTGGTTTCAGGTTGGAATAGCCAGCTAGCAATCATTAAAGAGGAATTCATCTGATGTTGTGCATAATTAAGTGGTTAAGATGCAACCAAAGTCATTCGGAGTGATTTGGTGTGAAGTGGCTCATTGTAGAGACTCTTTACAGTGGTGTTGACAGGAACCAGGGGTCGCCATGTCTGCAACACAAATATAAGCCATTTTATTTCATATCCAGTATTTATACGCAAAGTTGATGTTTGGGGACTATTTTGCCTCACAACACCCTGCATGTGTCCCTCCACCAGGATAAAATGAACGTAAACACTGTCACGGACATCAGGCAGCGTCTTCATAACCATTTCACCTGATAACTTTCTGTGAGGGAGCTTTTAGAGGTGGACGTCTGGTTCCATTCACCACTCATAGGTTTCTCAAGAAAGCAGCACTCTGAATGACTTTGTTTGCATCTAAACCCTGAATTATGGAGTAGGTATGGACAAATCCGATCTATCCGAGCTATTTAAGCCAGCAAGTCAACCAAATCTGAGTGAGACCGAATTTGTATTAGACACTATATTAGATTTCCAAGCTGTGATTATACAGGGAGTTTGGGTAACCAGGCGCCTTTGTTTCATTTGGAAAAAAAGAAAAAGGAAAAAAAAAAGGCCTGCGGGCTATAGTGAGATGTTTGTTCTCCGTGTTCCTCCAGCAGCCAGTGTTACTCAAGAAGCACAGCACGTTAGAACACGCCAGGTACCCCCTATCAGTCCTTGTTCGGGAATTGCTCATATCCTCATATGTAATGGAACAATTCTGCCCATCCTTAAACACACGCAAAGAGCCTGGCTCATTCCTGATCCCAGACCTCATTATTAACATGAAAGTTCAGTTACACTAAATAAATGTGTGGTTAATATAGTCAACAAGTAGGAATGTCCCGAACCAGTTTTCTCCTACTATTTGAGAGTGGGCTAATGCAGATCTTGCAGATCAGTGTTTTTATAGATAAGTAACAGCAGTCAAGCTCAGCCTTCTGTCATCATTTGTCCTTTTAGAATAATTTATTGTTAAAAATGAACTACAGAAATTTGACTTTACTGTGTTCAGTAGTAGTACAGTACCAGTCAAAAGTTTAGACACGGCTACTGATGGAAGGTTCTTCTTATGTTTATCTTAATGCTTTACTTTAGAATAAAAGTGAAGACATCAAACTCTAAAATAGCACTCATGGAATTATATAGTCCACCTTAAAAACTTCCAAAATGGATAAAACAGCTTTCATAACATGCAATGGAGGCTGATATAACAAGTTTTTTTAAGCAGTTTTAGACCAATTCTATTGGTCTGTCCATCATGAATATTCGCTAAACTGAAAGAGTCACTAGAGTTGTTGAATTGTGCATAAAAAAGAGATAAAGGTTTTTTGCCCAACAAAATATAATACTGTATTTTAGAGGTGGAGATATGGCACAAATATGATACTGTGGTACATCAAGAGTATTTATAGTATATCAGAATATGTATTGTTTCAGACATCTCATCAGTTGGAACTGTTAAGTGTAAGCCTGTCGAGTCTTTAAGATCACCAACATCTATTTAGTTGGTTGTGTCTAAACTTATGAATGGGACTCTACACGGTAAGAACGACACTGGGCATCTATGGAAGAGTTGCAAGGTGCGCTACTACTGACCAAAAGAACACAAAGGCCCATCCTGCAACAAACCTCTAGATGACCCCCAAGACTTTTGAGATAGTAAACTATGGACTAACAAGGTAAAGGTGGAGCTTTTTGGAAGCCATAGTAAGACCTTAGTTGGGTGTGTGTAAACTTTTGACTGGTACTATACATGGTTTCATAGCTATGGCTATAGTACAACATACAAATCAATAGCTTTGGTCCTACTGTGCAATAACAAGCTAGAAAACTTCCACCTAACTGCCTGTTTTACACTAATCCAAATGTGCACACCCAAGTCATGTTCAAACCTGCTACTACTACTACTCCAATAACGCGCCCCCTCCAACATACCTGACTGAACATTCTGAAAGATATTGCCTCAGAAAACTTCTCTTGGTAATATGTGATCTGAGAGAAAATCAAATTCAGTTGCTTTAAAAACTCTAAAATCAAGACGTGCTGATGTTCTGGAAAGCGACATCTGAAAGAGAACATCCAACAAGGCTGGCTGAACATCAAGCTGTGCAGACTGCACGCCATGTCCAAAAGACTTCAAGCTGTCCTCCAAAAGAAGAACTACGCAACAAAATGCTGAGAGCACTCAGAGTGGTGCTTTCTTAAATGTACTGGTGGTGAACGGAACCAGACGTACACTTTTAAAAGCTCCCTCGCCGAAAGTTATATGGTGAAATGGTTATGAAGACGCTGCCTGATGTCTGTGGCCCAACAAAATGCTGATCTGCGTCAAAGATTGACTGTTTGTCCCACTAATGTTTCAGTAGTATTACTTGACTTCAGTTTTCAGTAAATTACAGGCATCAATTCAAGTTTGAAGCTTTTGCCTGAGAATGACTAAATAAACATGACATAAATTATTCATGTGTGTGTATGTGGGTGTTTCACTTCACGGACGGGTTAAATTCAGAAGACAGATTCCTCTGTGTGCAAACACAAACGGCTCTAAACTCTCTGAGCAGACATAAACTTAGCTAATCTAGCTAGCATAAAATAGCTAATCTAGCTAACATGCTAAAAGATGCTAGCCAAATGCTAAACAACTACTGAATCAAAGCGCTTGCCAGCTAGAACTCTGTTTGTTCTAAAAAGGCTCTGAGAATATGTAATGTAATGTTCCATGAATGTTTTCAGTGGGAAGTTTTCTTTTGGTTTCCAGAATGTTCTTTTTAAACGTAGGAGAACGTTCTCTATAAACATTTTGTCACCTCAGGTCTCAGTAACATCCACAAAACATTATCTGAATGTTGCGCTGATCTGTGGTCTTGACGATTAAAGAGTTAAAGTGTTATGTCTTAGTTGACATTGAACCTTATTNTGTTCCATGAATGTTTTCAGTGGGAAGTTTTTGTTGGTTTCCAGAAAGTTCTTTTTAAACGTAGGAGAACGTTCTCTATAAACATTTTGTCACCTCAGGTCTCAGTAACATCCACAAAACATTATCTGAATGTTGCGCTGATCTGTGGTCTTGACGATTAAAGAGTTAAAGTGTTATGTCTTAGTTGACATTGAACCTTATTGAACCTTATATAAACATTATTTGACATTGTCCACATCTTTACAACATTCTTTGAACTTTAGATTAAAACATTTTCTTTAGAACCTGTAGGTTAGCCAAAGCTTTGAGAACTTGCTAGTGTGTCCTGCTAGCTAAGCTGCTTCAAGATTCACTGTAAAACTGCAATATAAAGAGTATAATTAACATCTATTGAATGTTTTACATCCTTGAAATGTCCATACTTTCCTCAGAAACAACGTTGGTGAGAAACCAGAGGGCAAACTAATCCTGTTACTGGCAAACATTCGCAAATGTCAAATAGAGCACAAATGTAGTAATGGTGCACTAGTGAACACACCCTAGGGGGGCAGTGGTTAGGTGCCTTGCTCAAGGGCACTTCAGTCGTGTCCTGTCAGTTCAGTTTTGGTCACAACGCTGATTCCCTACCCACCAGCCCATGGCTGACCCGACTGCTGAATTAAGTCGGACCTCCTTTCACAGCTTTCATTTCTTCAATATGTCATCCAGCAGCACCTGATCACTGCCAACTGCCATCAGGTCTCATTTGGTCAGTTAGAAAATGTTGGGTTATTTATTAGTGTTTATTGTGTTGCATTATGTCATAAAATCAAGCCAAACTGACACTTTACACTGATTATAGTATTACACTCATTGTCAAAGGAATAGCTGCACAAATAGTTGCACCCAGAAGGAATCAGCCGACAGGAATGAAACTTGGTGGGTAGATTTGACATTGTGAGACATGCAAATGATTCAAGTGTCGCACTCACTAATTCATATTTACTTCAACACACCAGACAGAGCTGATGCCTGTTTATCTCCCTCTTATTCAGAATGCAGCATATCCATGAAAAACATTTTCAAACAGATCCTTCACAACTCGCAAATATTACATATACAGTGGGGAAAATAAGTATTTGATACACTGCCGATTTTGCAAGTTTCCCACCTACAAAGAATGGAGAGGTCTGTAATTTTTATCATAGGTACACTTCAACTGTGAGAGACAGAATCTAAGAAAAACATCCAGAAGATCACGTGTTTGGAGGAAGAAGAAGGATGAGTACAACCCCAAGAACACTGTCTCAACCGTGAAGCATGGGGGTGGAAACATCGTACTTTGGGGTTGCTTTTCTGCAAAGGGGACAGGACGACTGCACCATATTGAAGGGAGGATGGATGGGGTCATATATCGCGAGATCTTGGCCAACAACCTCCTTCCCTCAGTGAGAGCATTGAAGGTGGGTCGTGGCTGGGTCTTCCAGCATGACAATGACCCGAAACACACAGCCAGGGCAACTAAGGAGTGGCTCCGTAAGAAGCATTTCAAGGTCCTGGAGTGGCCTAGCCCGTCTCCAGACCTGAACCCAATAGAAAATCTTTGGAGGGAGCTGAAACTCAATGTTGCCCAGCGAAACCTGAAGGATCTGGAGAAGATCTGTATGGAGGAGTGGGCCAAAATCCCTGCTGCAATGTGTGCAATCTTGGTCAAGAACTACAGGAAACATTTGACCTCTGTTATTGCAAGCAAAGGTTTCTGTACCAAATATTAAGTTCTGTTTTTCTATTGTATCAAATACTTATTTCATGCAATAAAAAGCAAATTAATTATTTAAAAATCATGTGATTTTCTGGATTTTTTTCTTAGATTCTGTCTGTCTCACATTTGAAGTGTACCTACGATAAAAATTACAGACCTCTCCATTCTTTGTAGGTGGGAAAACTTGCAAAATTGGTAGTGTATTATTTTCCCCACTGTATATTCATAATTTTTCAAAGGAGTTCTGCATTATTTGGTTAGGATGGGAACAAAGACGTTCCAGATTGTTTGGTGTGAAATATTTCATTGTAGACAAATATACAGTGTCAGAACTGTTCACAGTGCTGGTGGTGGGAACCAGACGTCCACCTCTAAAAGCTCCCTTAAAGAAACTTATAACCTGAAATGGTTATGAATAAACTACCTGATTTTGTATTATGTATAGAAGTGTGTTCTCTGTAGAACATGTGCACTTACTTTCATTTGACCAGGAGCACGAAGTCTATCGCATAAGGCTGTATTTGACAGATATGGTTGGGAATATGTCAATATTTTGGGAATACACATAGTTCTAAAACTTTGCTGCTTGCTCTGGTAATTAAAAATCAGGATGCTTTCTGTAAGTGTCTCCTTAAGTCTCTTAGTCTCTTTTCTGTTGTTTCTTCGCTTTGCTTTCTTCCGTTTCTCTCCTGTACTGATTCACGGCTGACTTCCAGCTGACATCAGCATGCTCAATCGGCCAAAAACGGAACGCTAAAAGCCAATCAGAGCCGGCAGGTCAGGATGCTGTGCAAACTAGAAGCCAAAGATGCACACTTCCGACACCAAACATGGTTTGGCGGTTTCACTACATTTGGAGTAGTGACATAGGAAAACTCAAACTCTCTTTTTAGAAGTAAAACTTTTTTAAGTAAGGGTACCTTAACAGATATTAAGAACCCTTCTGTCATATAATGTTGCCTTTTCAGAGATGCAAGATTTTAACATCAACTCATTTTTATAGTTTTTGTTCCACTGACTTCACATCTACTTGTGTTTAGTACACTGATCTATTGGCATCAGACAAGAAACAGTCAGAGATGGACACTTACCAGCATGGTTTAATTACAAAAGCTGGAGGAAGAAGCAGGAAACTGTGAAAGTGGAGGGAAAGAATGGTCAGTTTTAAGGATTGATATGGAAAGGTTGGTTTGGAGAATTGATGGGAAAGGGTTAAAATGAAGTATCAGTTTGGAGTATTGATGCAGAAGGGGCAGGTTGAAGTGATTGACTTGGAAGGGTTGGTTTGTAGATTTAAGTGGAAAGGTTAGTTTGTAGGATTGATGTGGATGATCAAGTTGCAGGCAGGAACTGATGTGGAAGGGTTAGTTTGGAGAATTGATGTGAAAGGATTAGTTTGGCAGATTGATATGGAAGGGTTAGTTTGGAGGACTAATGTGGAAGGGCTAGTTTGGAGGATTGATATGGAAGGGTTAATTTGTAGAATTGATGTGGAAGTGTTAGTTTGGAAGATCGATTTGGAAGGGCTAATTTGGAGGACTAATGTGGACGGGTTAGTTTGGAGGATAGGTTTGGAAGGGTTAGTTTGGAGGACTGATGTGGAAGGGTTAGTTTGGAGGATAGGTTTGGAAGGGTTAGTTTGGAGGACTAATGTGGACGGGTTAGTTTGGAGGATAGGTTTGGAAGGGTTAGTTTGGAGGACTAATGTGGACGGGTTAGTTTGGAGGATAGGTTTGGAAGGGTTAGTTTGGAGGACTGATGTGGAAGGGTTAGTTTGGAGGACTGATGTGGAAGGGACTGATGTGGAAGGGTTAGTTTGGAGGACTGATGTAGAAGGGTTAGTTTGGAGGTTTGATATGGAGGCAATGGCATGAGGGACTGCTATGGAAAGTTTAGTTTGAAGGCTAAACTAACGGGTTGGTTTGGAGGGATAGTTGTAAGATTAGATGTCGAAGCTTAAAAGCTGGAGAAGTGAAGGATAGACAAAGAAGTGAAGTAAAGGAGAAAGACCAAATAACAGTTACTTACCTAAGTGACGACCTTCTGGTGGTAATGTAGAGGATGCAGGGATTAAGTCAGGTATACCCAAAATGACACAACCAGATAATGTAGGACCTTTTTCTCTCTCTCTTTCCTTCTTCCACTGTCTTTGCACACTCTGTCTTATATTCCCTTTCAGTATCTCTCAACTGTGGCTTTGCCTAAACGATCACTGTATCTTCCTAAAGCACGTTGCCACTCACTCTCTCTGTCTCTCTCTCTCCTTCCTTTCTCCTATAAATAAATGCGTGTTCTCTCTGTCAGACTGTTTTTTTCTCTTTGATTTCCCCATAGTGCATGTCCAACGTTGCCCGCTTTTTATAAAGGAAATGCTTCACTCCACACAGGTTGCGGCTTGCCGAGTACAGACGGAGAGAGAGAGAAATGCGTCAGTCTGTTCTCCTCCTCCTCCTCCTCCTCCACACCTCCTCCTCTCCTCTCCTGTTCTCATCATTTCCGACTCCAAACCTCTCCATGTTTACTCTTTACATTAAAGGCTCATTTTGGTTGTAACAGAAAACAAGTAAACTGACCTACCCAGGCTCCGCCCCAAGATGAAGAAGGTCTTTTGCAGCCAATGCTTGTGTAAAAAGTCACAAAAGGATGATAAATATTTGCTTTAAGTTTTATCGGTAGCTAGTAGAAAGGCCATAACAAGAAAACGGATACAGCAAGGTTGAAATTGGATTGAAATTGTCTGTGAAAGTTATTCAATGGAAAAACTTACTTTTATGCCACCCTGTTTGGGCAAACACCATACATTAGGTAGCTAAGTATAAGGTATATATTACATATACTATGTAACCCCTAAAGCCTGTAAAATGACCATGTGAGCTATTGGATACTAGACTGGTTGATCTGTTTGACAACCTCCTGTATTTTAATTCATTTATTTATTTATTTATATTTAATTTTAGATGTTTATTTGTTTGTTTCTTCTGCTTTTTATGTATTGTTTTTCTTATTTCCACTTTTTTCTCTCTCTTTCCCTCTGTTGTGTATATAATTGCTTTTATACACTCTATACAACTTTGTAAAATGTAAAATGAAATTTGTAAAATGGGAAAAGTAAGGTAAAAAAAATATATGACTCATATACCCCAAGTTATCTAGAACTTCCAGAAGGCCTACAGTGATGTCTTTTTCCTTATGAAACTTCTCCCCACTGTAAATCAAAGTGTGATTGGTTACTCCCTCTGTCACTTCCTAATTATGCTGGCAGTTATGTTAACATGGGTCTTCAATCCAGCTCCTGAAGTCCTTACCAGTGGGAGAGCTTTTCTAATGGGCATTTCAAAAATTACACCCTTTTGTTTCCAACCAATGACAACCAGTGTGGAAAACCACCTCCTAGTGTTTTGGGGGTCCCATGTTGGTTTGCTTCTCCAGCATGGTGGGCTGCCAAGACACTCATCAAAGCAGCGCTGATTTTCAATGGCTATTATCAGATTCACAAATATGCTGTATAAATATGCGTGATTTTATTCAATAGAACTTAATAAAATGACATACATATTCCTTGACATGCCAAAAGTCATGGGATGGCAGCATGTAAACTGATTATGAAGTGGTGTTATCTCAGGGAACGGCTTGGCAGTGCCCACACCTGTATAAGCCGTGAGGTGATATCTTGTGAGTAAGGCTGAACACTGGCCAACGTGCATGATGGCGTGATAGTGGAATGCAACTTGGGCCTAATAGCATGGTGCCTTATCCTGTTGGAATTTCCCATCACTGTGGGGGTACATGAAGTCCATGGAGGGCTGCAAATGGCCACCAAGCAGTGGAATGTAGCGGACACAGCTACACCAACGATATATCTATGGCGCGTCAGTTTAGGTGGACCAGTAGACGCAAACCATGCCATGGGAACACACCCCACACTAGTATGGAACCATCACCAGCTTGCACAGTGTCTTG
The DNA here is from genome assembly GCA_034552555.1 of Semaprochilodus insignis. Classification (NCBI taxonomy): domain Eukaryota; kingdom Metazoa; phylum Chordata; class Actinopteri; order Characiformes; family Prochilodontidae; genus Semaprochilodus; species Semaprochilodus insignis. Next base: position 28,106,710 of record CM067482.1, on the reverse strand, counting down.
TTGACACCTGGGGTCTATGGTTTCATAGGGTCTGCACCACACATGAACCCCACACACATGTGACATCGTGAGAATGTTAAACTTTGGAAAAGAAAGTTTGCATCCGTCTGGCACTCACTATCATGCCTTGTTTGAACTCCAGTAATTCACGTCGCCTTGCTATGAGCACACTGGCCAGTGTTCAACCTCACTCACAAGATTACACCTCACAACTTATACAGGAGTGGGTGTTCCCAAGCCATCCCTGAGGTAACAAACCTCTCATAATTAGTTTACATACTGCTGTCTCATGACTTTTGGTAGGTCAGGGTATATTTTAGTTCCCACAAATCATTAGTCCTGCAAGGCCCTGAGGCTTCCCATGCTGGTATAGACAGTAAATATACATCATAAATGTTTTGCCGTTTGTTCCTTTGAGTTCAGCTCTGATAACACTGCAGAGTTTTCTCATCATTAGCAGTTCTTCTTTTGTCATATCCTGTCCATGTCTGTCCATCAGATTACAAGTCTCAGCCTTTGGCCCTGATGGGAATTGGCCACCTTCAAGTCACCATAAATGGACATGTTTTCCAGGAATAACATCAGCTTCTGGAAGAGTTCTTTTTTTAACACCCCTGAAAAATGTCATTTTGTGGGACTGTTATGAAATGTAGGGCTGTTATGAAATTCAAATTGTGAAAATGTTGAAGCCCAAACATTACATCCCATTATATCACACTACTGACGTGTGTTCCTCATTAATTGTTAATTATTGGAATGTGAGTCCTCATTAAGCCGATCATACGTGTTATTTGAAAACCACCATACTGACGGCACAGTGGCTTGTTGACAACTTGTATCTATGGTTTCATCTGGTCTGCACCACACATGAACCCCACAATCAGCCCGAAACAATTGGTATGGTGACCATAAATGGACATGTTTCCCAGGAATAACATCAGCTTCTGGAAAAGTTCTGTTTTAACACCCTCTGAAAAAATGTCATTTTGTGGGGCTGTTATAAAATGTGCAGCTGAAATTGTATAAATGAAAAAGTATGAAAATGTGTAAATGTTAATTAATGGAATGTGAGTCCTCATTAAGCTGATCATATGTGGTGTTGGTAGTTTAGGTCAAGATTGGATCAAAGGTCCAGTGACGTTAGGGCGGGTGGAATTACAGTGTTTTTAAAGGGATTAACTGCAATGAGTGAATTTGATTGCAGATGTCCAGGGCGAATACAATTCACATATGAAATTTCTCATTATGCTTAAAGATGCTTTGGTGGCATCTTTGACCAGTAGCACTACTGATTTGGCTGTGTTGATCTGGCTGGGTTTCATATAGCATATACACTCACTGAGTACTGTAGTAGGTACACCTGCCTTGTATCTACAATCATTGCCCATTTCGTTAGCTCCACTTACCACACAGGAGAACCTCATAGTTCCACAATTCCAAGCCACAGTCTATATACTTTGTACTCCTTTCATTACCTTTCATTCGGCTCTTCGATGGCCAGGACCCCCACAGAGCAGGTATTATTTGGGTGGTTGATCATTCTCAGCACTGCAGTGATAATGACGTGGTGGTGGTGTGTTAGTGGGTATTGTGCTGGTGTGAGTGTTTAAACATCTCAGTGTCACTGCTGGACCAACCTAAAGTATCCAGCCAACTGCGTCCTGTGGGCAGCGTCCTGTGACCACTGATGATGGACTGAAGGATGAACAACACAAACTGTGCAGCACAGTCAGAACTAACTGTCTGAACTAACTGTCTTTGTTGAGTGGAACAACTGCTTAAGTGGTCTGATGCTGTTGCTTCATCTGCCTTGAACAGGTGCCCTTGCTTGCCTGCACTCTGGAGGAGTTTACCCACCAATGAGCTTGCTGCCGTCCAATGCTGTGACATTTCTTCCCTTGCCTCACAATAGACTGAGCTCTTAATAAGCTTGCCAGACAAAAAACTAGTCACCTGTCACTGAAATGTACCTAATAGCGTATTATACCTCCACAAGCACCAGTAACAGCTGTGATTGGATTTGGCATGGACTGGACAAGTTTCTGGATGTTGGCCACATCAATGTTCAGACACTCCTGCACTAAAGAACTGAGCAGTTGGGCCAGATTTGGTGGATGCCTTCCCTGGTACAATTCTGAGGAGAATTTTCAGCAGACTGGGATTGTAGCCACTGCTGGTAGACCCGTATGACCGTACGCTTCCGTACACCTACAGATTCAGCTACTTACTTCACACTATGGCCTTTGGCATGACCAAATGCAGTCACTGCTTTAAGCCAATCATTAACATCTACTTTGGAGCCATTTTCCACACATCAAACAAGACATTCACTGCACTGTACCTCATCTTCTCAATCTATGAATTCCTGTCACTCACACCCCACAGGTAGGAGCCTGAAGTTACTACCACCTTAAACACACAGAGGTAGCTAATTTTTTGTCGTCCATGGTTTTTGACTGTAATATGCCTCTGACAGTTGTCACTGGTTTTATTAGTAACATTAACTGATATTCCTCTGATTCTTCAGATCTGTTTCTCATTGTTGCTCTATTAAGACTTTAACAGTCATCAGATCTCACTGGTTAAGTACTTACTGGATACAATTGTAAATTTTGCAGTTATGCAGTAAATTATGCTGTTTATATTGCTTTTGTGCTTGTTTTGCTGTCCAGTGTGGACTACGGGAGGATGGGTTCCCCTTTTGAGTCTTTTGGTTTCTTCCTCTTGCTTTGAAGGATTTTTTCTTTGCCACCATTGGCTTGTTCACTGTGGGCTTGGATCCTGTAATGCTGCTTTGTGGCAACCACCCACATAATACCTGCTCTGTGGTTGTCCTGACCATTGAAGAACACTGTAAAAGGTGGCTAACAAAGTATGCAAAGAAACAAATGTACTACAATCTGCAATTGCAGAACCACAAAGCACTCCTGTAATATATCAAGTGCACTGCCTGGTCAAAACAACACCACCACAAAAAGACCACAAGACCTTGTCTCAGTGTTCCGGAGTTCTAGATAATTGAAGCCTTTTTTTCAATTACCTCACTAACAAGTGGTTTCCTTTTGGCCACACAGCTGTTTAGTCCCAGTCCAGTGAGTTCTCAATGTATTGTGTGTGTAGAAATGCTCTTACTTTCACTATTAAACAAGTAGTAAGTTCTACTGTGACTATTATTTTTGTTTGGATTCAACTTGTGATGACGAGTTGAAGTGTTGAAGTGATGTCCAATGACGGTCACTGAAGATTATTTTTCCTTACCGCAAAGTAGATAGTCTTCCATTTCCATGTGTTAATAATGCACTGGACTATGTTAGCCCGATTCCTAACATTCCTTCAGCTTCTCCTTAGCTGTTTTCTTTGTTTGAAGCAAGCCAATAAGTTTAAAAGATCTTTCCATGAGCACATGATATTCGTCTTCCCACATGGTAGTTTAGTCCCGCATGGTGAGAAGCTACTCACTGCATCAGTTAGGAGTAAATAATTGCTGCTTACCAAAACATATGGTAGCACTTTCTATGAAGCCTGTATTCATAATGCACTGTAAATGGATGAGGCATTATATAAAATACATAACACCTTATAATATTTGGCATAAGCTTGTTTAATGTCTAATAAGTAGTTATAATGGCATGAATAATACTTAATGCAACTTTATAATGTCAAGTTTCATAACACCTTCATAACAACATTTTACCTTATAGAGCATTATAAGTGGTCTTTACAGGCTCTAAGTGAAATGAGGTTGTCTGGTAATACGGGACACACAGTGTGAATATGTTGCTCTGCTTTTTTAAGACTTGAATAAGGAAAGCTTGTTTAAAGCCATACTCGACCTAGTACAACATTCATGGTTACAATGTTCCTATAAACAGACATTATAGTGTATAACGAACTTGACATTACAAGGTTGCGTACTCTTGTTTTATTAAGTGTTATGCATGTAATTATAACTAGTAATTATACAAGCTTATGCCTGGTATTATAAGGTATTATGTATGCCATACAACACCTTATGAATGCATTTAGATAGCATTATGTGTACAGGATTCATAGGAAGTGTTACCAGACATTAATCACTGCAGTAATTATCCAATCAAAGCCTCTTAAGAGAAGTTGCTTATTTAAAGTCAAAAGGTAACTTTTTTGGCCATATGTTATGATATAAAATATCATAACTCTATTAAGTTCTTACATCATGTACCACTTTGAGTTTCCCACTTGTGAAAACAACTTTGGTTGTTTAGGTGCAATTTAAAAACAGGGAAATCCGGATGTTCAAGTTCCTGACACCACACAATATAATTCCATATGTAATTATGCAAAAATGCAAAAAACAGTTATTCCATATGTGAAAAGGAGCAAAATAAACTCTCTCCATGAGCATGTGTATGCAAAATGATTAAAAGCAGATGAGTAGATCTATAATATCTATATATCTATATATCTACAGCTATATAGCAGTATACTAGCAGTGATATCAGAAATCACATAATCAAGTGTATTAGAGATCAGCTCATGGTTTGAGGCAACCGAATGATGATTTAAGCATGCAGTTAGTATCATGCTAACTGGTAGGGTATAAGCTTCTAATACTGGTTAGCTAGATTAGCATCATAGCTCCAGTGCTAATAGTTAAGAAGCACACTTCACAGACCAATTATGGCTTTAAAGTCGTTTAGCCATTTCATTTCAGGCCACTCCTCCGTTTCCTCATTCTGATGTCCGGAGACTTTGTGTGGGAACCAATCCTTACAGCTCTGTCTTTCAGCCACACGATGGCAGCATTCATCTAAAACTGAGGCCTGCAAAAAGCTCATTCGACTAGTCGTATTCTTAGAGGCGGATACTCTTGCAGCATCAGTGGTTATGCCATGATCACTGTATAGTGCACCAGTTTGCTGTAATGAACTACAGTCACTAATTCCTTTCCCAAAATAGTGTTATATAGTGCTCCAATGTAGGGAATTGGGATTAGGGACCATAAACTTTTCCTAAAAGTATTGTGGTAGGGAAGTTGTGGGCTGGAGGTTAGGGAACCAGCCTTATAACTGGAGGGTCGGTGGTTCAATTCCCTGAACCAACAGTACATGACTGATATGCCCTTGAGCAAGGCACCTAACCCTCAACCGCTCTCTTGGTGATGTGGATAGGGCTGCCCACCACTCAGGGCAAGTGCGTTCACTGCCCACTAGTGTATATGGGTGTTTCACCTCAAGGATGGGTTAAATGCGGTAGAGGAATTCCTCTGTGTGCAAACTCTATTGGCGAATGGTTCTCAATTCAATTCTAATGTTACGTTAGTGTAGCGCTAAGCTAATGCTAGTGCGCATGACTGTTGTTTTGGTCATTCTAGATCAAACACAGGCCTGTAAAATACATTCCATATGTGTTATTTGAAACTCTTGAAACTAAGGGCAGTCATCGTAACGGTCTACGTGCATGTAGTCCTGCATCGTGCTGCCGTCAGGCCATGGTGCTGGCACAAACAGGGTGACTCATGTAGGGAATCACTGCTCGCTGAATGTCTGCAATCGTGACTGCTGGGTCAGTCAGGTACAGTGATAAGGCCCATCCTTGCTTACGTCAACTGTGCAGCCTGGGGCGAAACTTGAATCATTCGCATGTCTCACAATGTCAAACCTATTCACCAAGTTTTGGTGCAACTGTTCTTTTGAGCTAAGCTAATATTAGCCTACCTTAAGTGTCGTTCAAATAGCAATTACATTAGCCGCACCGTTCTGATTTTTAAATGACTTCAGTGACCTGCAGTTTGAACATTGCAGCAGGGCAAACACAAAAGATGGATGCTTTGAGGTCACTGACACAACAGATGGACCTTGAGCGAAGTAAACGAAGCACAGAAATGTGAGTGATTTCACAGCCTGTTGGAATTGTGCATGTAATGCTCCCTGTTTGTGTCAGGAAGCGTTCCTGATCGGCTGCAGAGTGAAAACACCAGTGTGCACCAATGTTTGCACCAATCTCTGCACCAATGTTTAATCTATGATCACTTCATGCACTGCTAGTTAAGATGTGCCATCAAAATTTGTGGTGCAACTGAAATCCATCTCCTTTAAACTAACTACTGTCAATGTATTTGACTTACAACTGAATAGCTAGTGCAACTGGCTGCTGGTGTAGAGCTGCCACCACCATAATCCATTCCTATCAACTAACAGAAGTCTGCTTAGACTACTACTTGTGTTCACAGCCAGTCATATCTCTTGCAGGTCTAGAGTGACTTAGGAAATTCACCAACTGTAGAGCTGAGCATGATTAGTTGGTTCCATAGTCAGTTCCTAATTATGCTGGCAGATAATCTTGTAAGGCCTTCAGTTCAGCTCCTAGAGTACTGACAGCTCACTTGGCTGTATCTACCTAGACAACAAATTATCTCTGTTCCCTCTTATAGTGTTCCATACAGTGCTGTAATGTAAGGAATAGTGATGGGGCAACTATGTCGGTTCCCCTTTACAATGGTCCATACAGTGCTATAAAGTAGTGAACAGTGATGGGGGGACTATGTCTGTTCCCCATTTACAGTGGTCCACATAATGCTCTATTGTGTGGAATAATGATGGGGCGACTATGTCGGTTCCCCTTTGCAATGGTCCATATAGTGCTATAAATTAGCAAACAGTGATGGGGGACTATATGTGTTCCCTGTTATAGTGTTCCATATAGTGCTCTAATGTAGGGAATAATGATTAGGGGACTATTTCTGTCCCCCGTTATAGTGTTCCATATAGTGCTCTAATGCTGGGAATAGTGATTAGGGGACTATATGTGTTCCCTGTTACAGTCTTCCATATAGTGCTGTAATGTTGGGAATAGTGATAAAGGTGACTATGTCGATTCCCTCTTATAGTGTTCCATATAGTGCTCTAATGTAGGGAACAGTGATTAGGGGACTATGTCTGTTCCCTGTTATAGTGTTCAGTATATTGCACTAATGTAGGGGGCACTATGTCTGTTCCCTGTTATAGCATTCCAAACAATGTATATTTCTCTATTTATTTCTGGAGAATATTGACTTTACAGTGAAAAGGACACAACTGTGCAAAATAGTGTTGTGCACTTTATGGTGTTTCAGAATAGTTTAGTTTCAGACATAGACCACAAAATAGTGCACTGTATAGTGCGTATGGGTGTAGTTTTAGACATAGAACAAATACATCCACTACATGGTGAATTAGGGCATAGTGCACAGTACAGTTAATAGTGCACTATATAGGAGCATTGGGTTTTTAATATAGGCTGAAAGAGAAACCTATATAGTGTCGAGGGGTGTAGTTTTGTACATATAATAAACATAGTGCACTAAATTTGAGTGTAGGAACATAGTTCTGGACATAGAATCAAATATTGCATGCTATTTAGTGATAAGGACATGATGTCAAAATAGAGATCAGAAAGTTTTGCCCCTTGTAGTGGATAACAACAGTGTTTTAAACGTAGAACAAAAGCTAGTGCACAATATAGGGTACTATGCATAGTGTATAAGGGGATAGTTATGGAGACAGAACTAAAATAGTGCATAATATATCGTATAAGGACATAGTTTTTGGACACTGAACACAAAATATGTGCACTCTGTGGTGTATAATTGGATCATTTTGAACATAGCGCGTGTCCGTTTGTCTGTAATTACGCTTCCTGGTTTGCTAAACAAACAAAGTCCCACGCAGAAGACCACACAAGGCCTTACATCATAATATTCCTCATGTGAGCGGCCCTCTTCCCTGATAACGGCCTCAAACTGGCCTCTCCGTCCCAGCGGAACTGGGTTCTAAACAACAAACTGGAGTCGAAAATGAGTATGTTGCATAGTTTGGATGGCAAAAATCTGGAGAGCAGCAGCCGAGGGGTCAGTCACTCACCGTGAGAGTGAAAAACCAGCGATAGTTTCAGTAGATGGTGAGAAGACACGCTTGAAGACACAGGCAATAAGATAACGTGAGAAAGAGGAGGGAGGGCGAGAGAGAGAGAGAGGGAGAGAGAGAGAGAGAGAGAGAAGATGTTTATTTAAGTTTTTGGTCTCCGTCTCAGACAGAGTGCAGACTACAGAGGATAATGAGAAACAGATCTTTGGGGGTGGGTGGGGGGAGGAGGAGTAAAGGAGAGGAATGGGGGATAGAAAATGGAGAAAACTGAAGGGGGAGGGGCAGAGAGAGGAAAGTAAGGAGGGAAGATAGAGGATGACAGAAGAGCGGCCTGTCGTCGCCATCAAAGTCTGGTCTTGTTCCTGTCAGCAGGACGCATTGTGAGGGTCCACAGCGGTTTTATATGTTTATATCCGTTAGAAATGTCACCCGGGCTGTGTCCCAAATCAAGCACTTCCATAGTGTACTAGACACGGTTAGTGCAAATAGTGTTCATTCCCATCTGATGGGATTAGAGGTGTAAATCTCGGACAACGACTGCATTAGGTTACTTTGGGAAACCATTCAATGCATAGAAGAAAGGAGGATCCACCAGAGCGTACACAAAAACAATGCTGATGCACCAAGTAGGCCGTCAACGTAATCCAGGACAGCAGCTGGCTTTAGAGGTTATTCTCATATTCTCATGTGCTAATTTATCTTTTCCACAGAATGTAAAAAACTGAGGCAATACTATTTTTAGTATTATATAATAATATATTATTATTATTATTGATGTTATTATTTTTGTTTATTGTTGATTGCTCACTGATAGGGCCTGTCTACACTCTATACAGGCTGGCCTAATGTTATAACCCTTTACATTATACCGTAATATAGAAATGCAGATTTAGATATAGAATTTGTTATTGATCTATGTATTGATCTAGCTTGGTCTGCTGTAGTGCTACATGGAATCAGGCGATGCACTGGCTTTTGAAATGTGTGTAAACTTGAGGAATGTGAATTCATGACTTATGAATTTCTGTGTTTAAGACTTCTTCACACGTCTTCATGAGGACCATAAGAACACACCATCCAGGAATCAGACTGCAGTGTACATATTGTATAAAATCTAAGAATGTAGAGTAAGAATGCAGTGCATGTTCAATAAGGTAAAATATGTAGTATGGTGCCAATAGTGTACCGCATGTAAGAGGGTAGTGTAAAAGTGTGGTGCAAGGTGTAATTGTATAGCATACACTGTGTAAAACATTCTAAAAATATTTTATAGTGTAGGAATATAGCACATAATGTACTGAGAAATTATACAGCATCAACTTAAAACACTGTGCTTAATTTAAAAATATAGTATATAATGCAGGATACAGTGAAATAATATAGTGCATAATGTATACTGTAAAAATATAGGGCATAATGTATAGTGTAAGAATGTGATGTATAGTTTAAAAACGTGGTGTATAGTGTAAGAATGTAATGTATAGTGTAAGAATATAGTGTATAGTGTAAGAATGTAGTCTATAGTGTATAGTATAAGAATGTAGTGTATAGTGTATAGTATAAGAATGTAGTGTGTAGTGTATAGTGTAAGAATATAGTGTATAGTGTAAGAATGTAGTGTATAGTGTATAGTATAAGAATGTAGTGTATGGTGTAAGAATATAGTGCATAGTGTATAGTTTAAGAATATAGTGTACAGTTTATAGTGTAAGAATATACTGCATAGTGTAAGTATATAGTGTATAGTTTAAGAATGTAGTGTATAGTGTATAGTGTAAGAATATAGTGTATAGTGTAAGAATATAGTGTATAGTATATAGTGTATGAATATAGTGTATAGTGTAAGTATATAGTGTATAGTATATAGTGTATGAATATAGAGTGTAGTGTAAGAATGTAGTGTATAGTGTATAGTGTAAGAATATAGTGTATAGTGTATAGTGTAAGAATATAGTGTATAATGTATAGTGTATAGTGTAAGTATATCGTGTATAGTGTATAATGTATAGTGTAAGAATATAGTGTATAGTGTATAGTGTAAGAATATAGTGTATAGTGTATAGTGTAAGTATATAGTGTATAGTGTATAGTGTAAGAATATAGTGTATAGTTTAAGAATGTAGTGTATAATTTATGAATATGTGTTGTGTGAGGATGTAGCACATATTGTACAGTGGATAGTGTTAGAACTGTGTGTAAGAACGGGTTGTGTAGTGTAAGAGGAAGTGTATAGGGCAAGAACACATTGCCTGGCTAAAAAACAGTTTCAATATGTATTTAAATAAATAAATAAATATCTAAGAGCCTTTAAGTGGATAATTACTGCTGTGATTAATATAAGTTAATATAAGTTTCTGCTAGCAACAATTCTTTTAACCCTAACTGACGCAAAGAATAGGGACTTATTCCTTAAACTACCATTTGGGAGGACGTATCCCGTGATCATGAAAACGATGTTACTGAGTTTCAGAAGGATTTAATTATTGACCTGCATTGAGCATGACTGGAATTGGCTTACAGACTGTCCAACACATTATTAAAACCCGAAAGTGGAGGACGGTCAGCTTGGCGGAAGAAATGTGGTAAGAAAAAAAATCTTGAATGACCGTCAACGGAGATCATCCAGAGGCTTGCCAAACTTGAGTCAACTTCAAAACAATCAAAAAATCAACAGTGGAACTCATTCACTATCTACGTGTTTGATAGTGAAAGTAAGAGCATTCCCACATGCACACTGTGACGAGAACTCACAAGACTAACAGCTGTGGGGTCACAGGGAAACCCCCTTGTTAGTGAGACTAATCCGAAAAAAGACTTTGCTCGGGAGTATGAAGATCCAAAGGAAACGGGTCATGTGGTCTGATGAGCCCAGATTTCCCCTGTTCCACTGCGATGGGCTGGTCACAGTAAGAAAGGAAGTGCACGAAACGATGCATCCATCGTGCATAGTGCCCACAGTACAAGCCTCCAGAGGCAGTGTTATGATCTTTGGTCAGGTCAGGCTGAACCACAGTAATGCTATGTGCGTTGTTTTGGCACAGCCATATTCTAGGCCATCAATGATGGGATTCATCAGGCCCTAATTGTGAAAGAGTTCAGGGAGCATGAGGAATCATTCCTCATGCATGAACTGGCCACACAGCATCCTGACCTTAACCCCACTGAAAGTCTTTGGAATGTGCTGGAGAAGACGTTTTGGAGTGGTTCGTCTCTCCTGTTGTCAAATCTCTGCTGTAAATGTGTACAGTATTAAGGCTGTCGGAACAATGGCACTGAGAATGCACTTCCTAATTGAAGCTACACTTATCATCACAAGAATAGCTGAACCCAGAAGGAATCAGCTGACTGGAATGAAACCTGGTGGGTAGGTTTGACAAAGTGAACATGCGAATGATTCAAGTTTCACAATCGGCCGTGCATGAGACGTAAGCAATGATAGGTATTGTCACTGTATCTGACTGACCCAACAGCCACGGTTGTGAACATTCAGTGAGCAGTGGTGCCCTCCATGAGTCATCCTGTTAGTGCCAGCACCATTGGCAGACGGCTGCATGCACACAGACCGTTACGACGACTGCCCTTAACACCACGCCAACATTGCCAAAGACTGCAATGGTGTCGTGCCAGACAGTCATGGCGTGACTCTATATGGCAGCTGGTCATCTTCAGTGACGAGTCCCACTTTTTTCTTGGTGAAGACGGCCAACGAATCCGTGTGTGGAGGCACCGTGTTCAGCGCTGAGATGGATGGTTTGTTGTTCCGTGTCACATGTCCAGAAGGCCTGGTATCACTCCACCTCCATCCCTACCGCACTATCTGCAGGAACTGTGTGAGAATATTCAAGCTGCATGGGATGGATTATCACAGGACACCATTAGGAACCTCTACAGCTCCAATGCCGAGACGTCCGGCATGTTGCGTTAGCAAACATGGCAGCCCGACGCCATACTGAGAGACACTACTTCTGTATGTGTAACTCAATAAATATTACCCATATCAGTCTAAATTTATCATCATTTATTGTTCCTGGTAACCTTTATCTTCCTTCCCAATAGCACTGCAATCCCACACCTCCTTCTGGGTGCAGCTATTCTTTTGATGATGAGTGTATATAAGAATATAGTGTATAGTGTAGGAGTATATCGCATACTGCTTACTGTTAGAATAAAGTGTAAGAACATAGTGTAGGAACACAACAGGAATAGCAGGAATATAAGAGCACTGTGTGAATATATAGTGCACACAAAAGAAGTACACAGAGAGTAGCGTATGAATGTAGTGCACAGCAGAATCGATATGCAAGGCCGCGTTTGGGGTGGGACGGGTTGCTCTTTCCAGGCCGAAAGCTTCTCTCGCTGGTCTCCGTCCAGGGAATTCTCCGTCGGATTGGGGGGAGGAACGTGCTTCTGCCTTGATGAATGTATGCTGGAGAGCTTCTCGTGGTTATCATGAAGTTATAACTCACCCACATAAGATGTGGTTTCACCGAAAGCCAATGAAAGCCCTGAGCAGAGTGGGCAAAGGAAACTGGGAAAGAAGGAGGGGGGTTAAGGGGTGGAGTTTGGTGGGGGTTGGGGGGGTTAGTTGGGTAGTGATGGTGGAA